>CM040634.1:5975339-6404338 GCA_022818045.1 Neotoxoptera formosana
GATGACGATCGAAGACGTGGTAGGCAGCGTACACGTCCGCGAGATGACGGCGGTGGTAATAATATTACATTACGGGTACCCGCAGCACTCGATTCGGCGACGTTTGTTTTTTAATTTTTTCATTATTACCTACATTATTATAGGTGGGTACCTACTACCTATATATTATATTCACCGCGATAAAATACCACATTACACACACGCCGTTCGGTCCCGACGATAATATAATATAATATAATATACGCACTTCTATAAGTGGGTTACATAAATAAACCATTAAGCTCGTCCGGTCGCGCCGTTAAATACTCGTGTGCTGTATATTATATTAGGTATACACGATATATAATATCATGTATTTCTTCTTCTTTTTGTTCGAATGCGGAGAGAGAGTGATTTATCGACGAGCGGCCTGCGTCTTCTTTTGGATTTTTTCCCGGTTTTTTTTTTCATTTTTTTTTTTCTGTTTCTGTAGTGTTCTCGTATATATATAGCCATATAGGTATTACACACACACACATATATAATATAATATATCGGATGTGTGTCGATACGAAATAAAATACATATCTTGACAGGCCACACGATTGTTTCACTGCTGCAGCAGCACCCGAATAACTGCAGTTGTCGTCGTCGCCGTTCGGCGTGTACTTTTTTCCGCCGGGTGCCCGGCGACATTAATAAGATAATCGAAACAATGCCAAAACAAAAAGAAAATAATCGACAGACACACACACACACGCGCTCGCGCGCGCGCACACACACTCGCGGATAACGGTTTTCCGTTTTCGAGACGTCACAAATCATTAGGTCCTGCCGACAAGAATATTCTTGTTGCCGCGTCCGATGCTGCGGTGTAGTAGGTACACAACTGCAGCAGCAGCGCTCTACATGTATATTATATCACCCACAAAGGTTGTTCGCTCTGCAACGACCATTAAATTGTTTATAATATTATATTATACGCGTATTACTGCGCCGCGCAAAATTCACGAGTACGCGTTTTCGTAAGCGCATAAAACTGGCTTATCAATCTTATTAATTGTTTTTTTTTTTATATATACCTCTATATAATATAATATTATGTCTGGTGCCTCTATATATTATATAGGTACGTTTTCCGCTTGTAAACATATTACGCGAGCGGTATTATCTGCTGCACTGACGGGAGATCGTATCGATCGGATCCGCTGAATAATGTACCTAAATATACCTACCGTTATATATACTATTATATGATACATAAAAGTTTATATACCTACCATATTATATTGTGTACACGGATTTTGGAATACTTTGACCTGCAGGTTTGCAGGTTGTGATTAAACTGATGTACACATCACGATCCTAAACCGTTGTCTTTTAATATATTATTATGCCCTCTTATTCGACGCGAATATTTGATTTTGATTTTATGATTCATTTAAAATAATGTATCGAGCTCGGATTGTGCTATTATACTGCAATATAATAATATAATATTTACATAAAAACACGACTATTTTTGTGAGAGTGTGATATGTATTTAAACCCAAGTTATTTATACTCGAGGACAATATATAATATTAAACTAGTATATTTTAGTAAGCACATATTATTAAAAAAAAAAGTGCTCATCTATATGATGTACACCTGTACCAGTAACTTGCGACGCATTTATCTCATTACATTTTAGTCGTATCCAAACGTATCTATATAATAATATATAAGTGTATGCGATTTTCTTGATTTATTTTACGACACGAGTGCTATAGTTGTTAATTCTATTATATTATAGTATCACTAGTGCAGAGTAATAATAATAATAAGAAATCGGCGTTGTGTGGTGTGCACACTCATCTGTTCGTGTCCCGTGGCTGTTCATTTTTATAATTGATTAAAACACGAACTCCTGCACCGCATCAAGGGTCCGAATAATTAGCCTCTGTCTGTCCGTCTCTATTTAACCTTGGCACGGAAATCATAAATCTTCACCCTCGCTATAAAAAGTTAACGATGAAATAATGCTTATCCCATGAGTCACAAATCTTCGTTTATTTAATAATTCCGGCGCCGTTTCTTCTTCGGAACTAAAAGCAGCTCATAATAATATTATATACCGCGGTACGCGGCTCACGCTGCAGGTATATACCTAATATTAATTTATGAATATATTATAATCATATTTCATTGTATTACGAGATAAGCTACCGCCGGCCGACATCAAAACACGAAAACGTATCGTATTGTGCATACTACATACTACGTAGATACGGCGGTAATACATAATATTAAAATAATAAATACACACAGGGATTTATATATAATATTTTTATTTTAGAAAAATTCGACAAATCCGTTTAATATCGCGGCGCAATGACGCTCCGGGTACCTACTTTTACAACGATAAAAATTAATATTCTATGTGAGAACGGCTTCTATGTATAGGTAGGTATTTATAATATTTTATTATTACTATATATAAATACGTTCAACTCTACGTATAAGTCTAACTATATATATATATATATATATATATTATTATTGTTAGGTACAAAAACGAAACGAAATCTCGAATAATTACTAACGCACTGCGTAGTTCAGCTTTATTATACGCGCGGGTTGTATAGGTTTATTGTTCACGCGTATTATTTGTAATGTGCAATTATATATATTATTATAATATTATACAAAAATACCAAAGTAGCTTTCCGCGTGTTAATCGTATACCTATATATATGTAAGCACTGCAGCGTGCACGAGGTTGATATATATATTTATGTGTACATAATATTGTGTGTACAGCGAATGTAATTGTATATATCCACAGGAGCAGCAGCAGCAGCAGCATTGTTCGGACGCCAAACGGAGACCGTTTAATTGTTTTTTAAACGAACGCCGCCGCCGCCGCTGCAAAGTTGAGGATATAATTAAAAGTAATACACATTCAACATCTCTATTTTCGTTTTAACTAACGGTGTATTATATTATTATATTATTATTCTTTCTTTCCGCCAACACTATATTATACGCGCGTAGTTTCATTATCCGCACCATTATAATGAAGTCTCTGTGCGAAGCGTGCGTACGCGAAACGATTTCAATAATAAGATATTATATAACATGTATATTAATATATCATTTGGAAACATCACACGTGGCGTACTTACTGTAATATTATAAAATGTATAGCAGGTATGTACACCGCACGGTAATCGGTAAAAAAAACCAAGGAAAAAAAGAACAATTATTTTGTTCGTGTCCCAAAAGTCCCGTATATTACCCGTGGAAAATCAATCAATTTAAATGCGTTTTTTTTTACAGTAATAATAGTATAAAAATTCCAATTGAATGGCATAAAATTCAATTTTTTTTTTTCAAAAATTCAAAAATATTTAGTGATTTAAAATTAATAATTAAAATAAAATCTGTAAAAATTAATTTATCTACAATTAATATTGGATCCTGGTCATTATTATAATTATAATTATTAGATATTAATAGATTGTCATAAAGAAACATTGTTCCAATCGAGATTGATTAAAGCATGCAAGATTTTATAAACAAACAAAATAATTGTTCTTTTTTCCTTGGACTTTTTTTCCGGGATTCACACCGCACACGAACGCCGTTTAAAGATAAAAAAAGACGTTTGACACGATCATATTTCACGTATAAATATATATATATATATATATATATATGCGAAAATGCTATACTCGAATGGCGATATTGGAATTGTATTATTACTTATTAGGTACTTATAGTAATATATAATGATATCATATTATATGAAATAAATAATAATTTACCAAGGACATAAAAAATAATGCACGGCGACTTGACGTTGCGATATTATATTATAATATGCATCTTACACTTTTTGTATATACCTACGAAGAAAAAAAAATATTGAATATTTTAGGAATGCGAGATCTTTTCCCAACAAACCGATAAATATCTCTCGATGTCCTCTCTCGCTTATATCTTTATTATACACCTATATCACTATACATAGTGGTCGGATGCAGGCGCTACATGGGTAGGTATATAAGTACAGACGATTAGTAATGTTAATTTATAACATTAATTTTAAATATTTGAGTACCTATATAATATGTTCACATAAAAATAAAACGCGCGTAATCAGTAGTGTATACACATATAATGCAGTATTATTATGTATAATATTATTCTTTTAAGAATTACCTTCGAAACATTTATGACAGTAATAATTAATCCCTCGGACGGGCGCCCTGTGCCTATATATTATATACTATATACGTTTATATTTTATACCTATAATATAGGTATCCGCACATAAAACGGTATCCGATACGAGCAGTAGATAAGATTTGTTTCTTTTTTAAAATTATTATGTAAACCGTTTTCACTCGAGTATACCTACCTACTTACCTCCTACCTATATATATATATATATATATATATCATATAATAGATATGATAATAAGGAAATATAATATAAGGAATTTTGGTAATCGAGTATGGCCGCGAGGGCACCGCAAACGATTGAAAATACCCACACACACACACACACACGCGCGCACTGCCCAGACAAATGCCGACGAAGAAACTAAAAAGTAATTATTTCGTGTTCCGAAAACCAAATGAACAAATACTTTGAATACTACACGGCGTACGGATTCCATTGTTTTGATAGATCGTACGACGATAATAATTAAAAAAAAAAAAAAAAACCACTCGTATATAATATTATAACTCTGTTCCTTCCCGAATATCGTGTGCAGCAGGTAATGACAATATATTATGCCGTGTATATACGTATATTATACATTATAATTTAAATAATAATAATATTATAATATTACTGTACGGCGTATAGATTGGTAAGACTTTGAGAGGATTCCGGTGCGGCGGCAGTATCGTTATGCCGATTCGACACGATAATAATATTACGTTATTATTTTATTATCGCCGCGTCGCGCCCGTCGTCGTTCGTTTAACTACATATTATAACTGCGCCCGACAACGCATTTTTATTTTAATTTTTTTGTTTTTCGGCCGACGACGTGTTAATTGGTTTTCGAAACGCCCGCCGCCGCCGTATCCACGTCTCGATCTCGTCCTCGGCGACGAGGACTTGCAGGGAGATCGCGCGAACAGCGTATCGGTATAATAGCGGTATGCCGGTATCGTCGTCGTCCCAATAGGTACCTAGGTCATGGTAATAATATCATGCATTACAATATTGATAGTAGTAATGATATTATTATAATAGTATAATGACGCGTTCGGAACACGGTTACACGTCATATAGAAATAGAACAGGTCATTATGTTATTAACAAAATATTGTACGATATTAACAATGATATCGTGTACCATAATCTCATAATGGTTGTTATCGCGCCGCGCGGGTTACTCGGCAGCTGCTGTGTACACCTATACCCGCCTAATGGCTAATCGTTGACGATAATAATAATAACAACAATAGTAATAATAAAAAACCGACACACAATTGTTTCATGTTGTATTATGATGCGCAGCGCAGTGTTATCCCGTCGCCGTCCGGACTGCAGCAGACGGCAAAAGACCGGAACCGTCTAATAAAAAACTAGTGAATAATTGATTGGGTGAAAATCGAAAACGTGATGTTTTAAAACTGTATTATATATAATTTTTTATACAATACTGTTTATACTTTTCATATTCACTGATTATAGATAAAGATAATTAAATAATGAATATTATATTTAAGGTGTATATAGTGTTTTAATTGTAGGCTGTTAATCCCTCGACGTCGAAGCCTTACTTTAAATAAAATGAAATAAAATACAAATATAATATATAGGTAAGATTCACGATATAATATTTTCAAAAAAAATGGTTTCCGAAAGATTATAATATATGATAGACGATAGTTAGTTATACTTGGCTTGTTGTGGAGACTGTATACGAGTTCATAATATATTATACCGCTATTTTACTAAAAATTAATTAATCAAAATCATTTTTAAAATAATACATAGTAGCTGGTTAGCGTCAATATTAATAAATACGTAAGTATGTAGAAACACTATAAGCTACTTAAGCTATTAATAGTTATACATTTTTTCAATTATGTTAATATAGTTTTTATTTAGTTTAAAGGCAAACAAACGTCAATGTATAATTGCATTGCTTAATTGTATTAATGCCAGCCAAATTAGTACCAGAGGTTTGGTTTTCTGAATTATTTTCTACATTTCGGAATGGAATATAAATCACTAATTAGTTTGTTATTACGTCATGTACAATAATCATGCTTATAGCTTAAACATATAAATTAATGTATATTTAAAAAACCGTTTTACACACAAAACGTTTCTATAACATGCAATTATAATTGTTTTGTGTTTAATAAATTGTAATTTGTATACATCAATATTCGTTCTGAATGGTTTTTTTGAAACATAATATGTTGATTGATGAATAGTCGTTCTCAATAGGCGCTAAGGTGGAGAGTCATAATCATCTCCTAAAAATCCAATACCATATAATTATGAGTATATTATATATTATGTTCGCCGTGCCATAGCTATTTAAATGCCATTCTCATATAGTTTGATGAGGGTGTTCAATATATTACACTTATAGGGTTTTGAATTTATATAGGAATTTAGTTTTTTTTCTGTATACTCTAGATTTGGACAATGTCTGAACACATTTCAATATTTCTTTAAATTATTTTTGCTTTATTAGTTTATTAATTATTTATTATTTTATATTCTTTCAGACATAAATTTGACATATTATTGCTTACCCAACTTTGTACATTGAACTCAACTCTCCAAATACAAGCGGTATGCTTATCTATACAGCAAGGAGTGTTGCGTATATTTTGTATGTGTTCCCTAATCTAATTTTTTTAGTCGTTGGTATTTATATAACTTGTTGTCGCCGTTTAAGGTTGGAATCAATATAATAATACCCAAATATTTCTCGTTCTCAATCCGAACAATAGTAGTATACGCGTCAGCCGCAGTTTAAATTACTACTTTTACACTATACGCGCCGGTATTTTACACCGATGAAATCGATTGTATTTACTAGGTATTTTACTCGATTCCTAATTCGAAAAAATATCTCAAAAACGTATCTCGGACATTTGAATGTCGCCTATTATTTTCACCTGGAAAAAATGTAGTTTTTTCTCCTTATATATTATATTTAATAATATATAATTGATTAAATCTAAAAAAACCATTCCTCACATAACCGAATTTACTAAAACGTCCAATAGTCTCAGAAAATGTTTATATTTTTTTGGTGAACCGTATTATAATATTATTTTAATGAGACCAGCTCTATTATAGGTACAGGCACGAGCATTGTTAAGTAGGTAGTAAATATATTTTACAATTTATAATCGTTTATTATCTGCGGACAATTGAACAAAAAAAAAATGTTCAAATTTAGTCTTGTAGGTACATCGTTGCATATACAAAACACTGTTACACTGATGGATCGATTAAAGAGAAGAATACAACAATATAATTAATATTTTCGGCAAGCTTATTATTTTTAGGTACCCGTCGTACTATAATATATAGATTGCCGGAAGACCGCGACCGCGGTCACGGGACTTTAGAAATTATTTAAAAATATGGAATTGTTATGCCGCGCAGACCGGACTGGCTCGTGGCGATAATTTTATCGGAAACCCGACTGCTGTCGTATACCTCTCTACGTATATATATATATATATATGTCATCCAATATAATAAAATATAATAAAATATATAAAGCTCGGAGACGATAGCGATACGATCGGGCCGCGTGGATAGTACCTATAATAATATAGTAACGTAATACCGAAAAACCGACATCGGCACTCGGCGGCGGCGGCGGCCGCACTATATTCGCACGGCGGCGGCGGCGGCGGCGACGACTTGTGGCAGACTTGGCACCGATAAATCGGATCAGTATCAATTCCTGCGATGGAATTCTCCGCGTCAGTTTCCGACCTGCAGGTCTTTGGATTCGCATGTGTATGATATTATTTTATTGTGTTTCCATAGTATATATATAATATAATATGTATACAAGTATGTATACAAACGCACAGATATAATATTATATAAAAAAAAATACGTATATATAATAATATGTAGTACCTGCCCGTACCTACGTCATTCTCGGATTCTTCACGAATTCCGCCGCGAGTTCGTGTTTTTTTTCCCTCGACGAGACACCGGATACCTACCGTGTATTATATTATATACTATATAAATAATATCACACTACAAGAGAGCCCGAACGATACGATACCGCGAGTTGTACGCGACATTATCCACGATAGAATATTATTATTATGTGATCACCCGCCGCCGCCGTAAACTATTTTGACTGAGCTGGGTTTGCGATATCATATTATAACTACGCGTTGTGTATGACGAAAAGACAATTGAAATCCGAAAACAGAAAACAACAAAAATTACACATCACAAAACCAAACACACATTATAACGATTAGCAAAATATATAATATCAAAACATAACTCAAAACGAAACAAATAATCCATTTGCTTAAAAGTTATAATATATTGTGGTAGAAATATTAATTATTTCACAAGACTAATTTTTATCATATTACAATCATCATTATCAATCCGAGAATTTGTTATAATCCGTATCCGGGTCATTCCTAGCGTTAGATATTATTTTTAACGATAAACGCAAAACTTGTACGACTTTTTTAGATCGTATAAAGAACGTAAAACGAAAATTTTTCTTCAAATTCAAGCGAACCCTGCTTTTGAGATAGTATATTGTTTAAAAATCTCTGTTCGAACAACAGCTATATCGACCTAGTGAGACAGCTGATCGTTACCGCTTCGAATATCTACTGTTTAATAGCTGCAGAAGTAGATAATATAGAGTGTGATAATAATAATATTGTCGTCGTCGTTTATTAATTATTTAAGCCGTTAAAACAAAAATACACGTTTAGCGGGTATAATATTTTTTATTCTCGTCGTGATAATATTATTATATACGTCACGAAATATATATACCATTATTATTTTAATATATGCCGTTAAAATAAAACTTATATTATAATTTTTTTTTATGCCCAAAATACATTCTTCATTGTGTGTAATTAATCTTTCCTTTCCCTTTTTATTTTTTTTTATTTTTATAATATATACGAAAAGTATATAGGTACCTACATAAATATGTATCGTAATATTTTTAGGTGTCTGGTATATTATATTATATAGACGTCGTGTATACATTATACGCGTTAAATTCGGTTAACATAATCAACTGTGTAAAGGGTTGCTCTTCTCGAAAACGCGTAAGCCCTCTTTTCGACTGCAGGTGCGTATTTATTATTCAATGAGCATCAACGCGAACAATAATATGACGATGCGACGCGCCTTTAATTGTAACGATTGCGTACGACTTTGAATTAAAAATTGCCGTTTGAGCAGCATTATATTTTTTATCAATTGTTAGTGATTTCGTTTCGAAATTAAAAAATACTTACTAGACGTTTATTATAATATAGATACCGACTATATAGGTAACTCGCTCGAGGAATACGCTCGAGGAATTTCATGTCGAAAAAGCGTGATACTTTTTTACGAGCGCCTCGTTTTCCTCGACCAGTTTATAATAATTATTGTTATACGTATCATATAAGTCACTCGTGTGACGTGTAATAAAGATAAATTAATACGATTAAACAAACAAATCCGAGCAACTATATAATATGCTAGTCTAATAAGACGCAACGTAAAATAACGATTAAACGCTCGCACATCTCCAGTCGCCGACTCTCGATGAATTATAGCACTACCCGTGCAGAAAATTATAAAAGTGCAATATTATTTTATTAATAACATAATATTATACTTATAATACTATCGTGCTGCTATTTATCCACACATATATATATATATTATATAAACGAACATTTAACGTAATTGAAATTTAATTACCACTATAAAGTACTGCTAGCCGTAAAACGCCACTTAGATTTATTATGATATATAAATATATAAACTATTTTAAGGGCTATCTGTGTATATTGTATTATGCAATGTAAAAATCCTTTCGTCAATAAAACAACAATAATTGTACTTGATATTTTAAGTATATATATTTTATGTTTTATATTCGTTCCGGCCGTGAACGATGCTGTGTTAAATTAATAATAATATTATCACGCCGGCGCGCGGCGAGGGATTAAGTCCACAATGGATTTAGACAGCTAATTTATTTAGTTATGTGCTCTTTCGTGAAAATGACTACCTACCTATACCTACTATATGAGAGTGTACGCCGTACACAACCTTTAATTATTATCCAAAGAAAAATAAATGGGCCGAGTCGGCAATCTCCATGAGACATGCGGACGTGTTACTCAGAAGAAAATAAATATTAACTACGATTAGTGTATAAATTAATTAAGGACTGAGAGTGTTTTATTTTTATATTGTTTAGTCTTCGTTTTTACACGGGTGCTTAAGGAAATCATTTCAAACCTATTTGATTTAATGTATTGAATAATTTGCTCCAAACCTCTGATAATTGAAAACATTGAGTTATGTTCTAATAATTGTCGTCAAGACACGAGCCAGTAAATTATTATAGTGCACAAAAAGAACTTTCAAATTATCAAATATATACCAACAAAAATATTCCATTTGCTTGGTATTCTTTTGTTTTTCTTTTTTTAGAATAGTGTTCTTTGCCACATCCGTGTAATTTGTTCGCACTGAGTTTGAAAATTCGTATAAACACTTTTAGAATTACGTTATTTGTAATATTTTAATGTTATAAAAAAAAAAAAAAAAATGCTAAATTATTATTGTAATATTATGCACAGTGAATTAATATCCACGCGCATTTATTCGGGTCATTGTAATATGTTATATTTTAATTTATAACGTAAAACGAATCGTAAATTATGATTTATAACGACCGTTTATGTTAAACTTCACGTTTTATAAACTACGATTCCTAAAATTATTAAATTGAATATGATTATATACAATTAAAAACGGTGAAATTTGACAATAAAAACAATAAACATGTCATGGGACGTGTGAATTTGTAAGCCAACCATATAATATATTAGTTTCTCTCGATGATTGGCCACTGCAGCGATGAACGAAATCCTCAATTACGGTAGCCCTAATATGGTCGTAAATCATAATATAGGGGCTCCAGAGGTTACAGTGTCCTGGGATCTAAATGTGTGTGTGTGTGTGTGTGTGTGTGTGTGTGTGTGTGTGTGTGTGTGTGTGTGTGTGTGTGTGTGTAACACGAGTGTAGTATATTGATCCTGCGATCGGATGAATACAGGATGGGCAAACGTGCGTGGATCCCGTTTTTTGATAAAAAGTTAACATCGGAAAGTGATCAAACACCTCTCTCGATCTTCTCTATTTTAAACGACGATGGTCGTCTTTGGTGCCAATAATCTATTCATAAATGAAATAATCGAAAATCTACAAACCGATCTGAATTAAAATCTAAACACAATATAATCATATGTAAGATGATACGATATTTCGTCAAAAAACTTCCTGTACATTTCTTCAAAAATCAACAGGTTAATTATACTACAAATAACATTTCATATAATGTACAAGTCGATATACACTCATCTTTTAGCAATTAGTTTAGTAAAAATTAAATAATCGACACAGAAATATCGTAATATTAAGAAAAAAAATGTGTGCGTGCGTACTATAAATCAGACGTTGCGTACGTATGTCGATCAGACGCGGAACGTGTTATTATTTTTATGATACCTATACTCATAGAGCTTCGCAAAACGATGCCACGCGGTGGCAGAGAATAAAATTTTAATTTCAGTGTGCCTCGTTCGAAACGCGGTGGTCGTGTCGATGACGACAATGACGATGATATAATCATAGTTGTTATATCGTTTTATACGGTATAATGGTAAATGTAGAATAATTATTATGTATATCTGTGTATTGTTTACCGTCGGCCGAAATGGACGAGCGGGGAAAAAAAACGAATCGCTCTACCGTGACGTAGGGTGGAAGGGGTGAGGTGAAGCGAAACACCGGAAGCGCTGCGTTCTATAATAATCCCGTTCTGTGAATATTTTTTGTGATTTGTAAAAAAAAAATAAAAAATACACTCGATTCTACATACTCGAATTAATTCTACAGGCGCGGGTGAATATAATTTTAGAGTCGTACGATAATAATAATATAATCGGGATGAACGCGAGTGTATCATTGCGTGTACGCCCGGAGCCGTGCTGTGCGTTCCACGCGTCTGCACGATATTAATATTTTAATGCGCTGTGTTTTATAGTTTTAAAAACTTGATATTACAATAATACTATGTATTAATATTATACGTGAATACACCGCCCAAAAGGACATCATCCCGAGTTTGAATAATATAATATCGGCGGCAACGAGAAACCCAATAATAACGAGGGTGCCGGGTAGCGGGGTGCCAATAGTTTATCCGTCGTTGGAAAATGAAAACGTCCGATTTTTGGTCGTTCGCTATATGTGAAGCGGAAAAACGGAAAACACTGCGAGTGACAGCAGCAGCTGACGTCCAATCGATTGCCCACTATAATACACGCCCTCGATGTCACGCTATTGTAATATTTGTAATAGTGTACTTTACATATTAATAATAATAATATGCAGAAGAAAGAGTTCTGAGTGCATCGGTTGCAGGGGCGAGCCGAAGGGGTTGTGGGACACCCACCCCCCCACTCGGCATCAATATCAGACTTTCGATGGGGCATACTCGGTAACCTTGAATTTGTTTGAGATCGTCCCTGGCCATCGGCGGTAGTGATGAGCAAACCAAGACCAAGACTATGGCTTGGTCTTGTTCTTGCAGAGCCATTGTAGTCTTGTTCTTGGTCTTGGTCTTGCTGCAAGAATCTTGCGTTATTTAAAATTTAAAGAAAAAAATTAAATTATATCCCTATAATAGGTTAGGAGTTTGTAGAAATTGTTAATTGCTTATTATCTCTTAGATATAAGTAGGTATACTAGTATAATATATATATGAGACTGCAAGACCGAGACAATTTTGTTCATCACTAATCGGCGTGGTACCCGCACCAAGTTGGTGCCACCAACATCATATTATTATAGTCGTCGTTTGGATTTCTCGTATGTAAAAGTGAACATATATGTCATGTTGCGGGTACTATAATTATACATAAAACTGTCCGGTAAACTTTTTAAAAATAAAATTCGTCCGACTCTGCAGACTCGTTTTGTTTGATAAACATGGCGTTTCCAACGTGCTGCAACGGTACCATTTTATACGTTAACTCCGCGTATTCATAATTCGTGGACACGGCTACATATTGTAATAGTACCTATACTTCTGCTGTTCCCGCAGAGACGTTGAGTGTACGACTACGTTTCGTCTCTCTGCGGCGCGTTTATTATTATTATTTTCGTGTGTCGTGGCGTATGATGATGGTAATAACGTCATTATGTTTTACGAAAAATCGTAAACAAACCAATAACTCATCGCGGTCCGTAAGAGTTGGGTTAGTAAACCAGTCGCGGTCGTGGATATACTGAAATATGATATACCACCTGTGGGTTTGCGCGCGATTCGCCTCGAATTCAGTTATAGATCTTTCCGAGCGGAGTGGACCGAAAACGATATTTGATTGTATAACAGCAGTGTGCGGTTTTTTTTTTTTTTTTACAATAAAGGACGGTATTTAAAAACTGAGAGTAAAATCGTATAGGTACAATGTTAATAATATAAGCACCGCCATCATATTTTAAGCGTATTAGTGAGTTATTGTACGTACTCCTCATAATGGGTACTATATCGTACAACGCGGAGTATTAATTAAATTTCATTCGTGTAATTAAAATTTTTAATTAAAAATATACATAGGTATATAGAGTATTTTCGTGATTTTTTTTTTCATGAATAGAGATGCCTATTGTTTACTATGTTGTCTATATACGTTCTATATACGTAAATAATTTATTTGTCACTCCCATAATATTTTGTTATAATTTTAAACTATATTCTTTCCACACAATGTGCAGTGCACTGCAGCAGCGTTCGTTACAGTTTGCACGGTTTTTGTGTACGCTCATTGTTTTATGATTTACATATTTAAAAAAAAAAACAAAGTTCTCGTTTAATGAACACCGTGGGCGATGAAATTTGTTAAGGTATGCGGTTAGGGGAAAAAAAAGTATTTGTCCTTCACTTTTTGACGTTTCGTCGTAATAATAATATTATGACGAAATAACATCGCTTATTTCGTAAAATTATATTTGACTTGTTCAAAAGTTCTGGCAGATTTCACGGTGTTATTCGATGCATATTATACTGTTATAAACGTGAAAATATTTCAACTATTCGACCACGTCATAACACATAAAGTGCGTTATTATATTATATTATGTTAAACGGTCGTTTGAAGTATAATATCTGTACGTCTGTCGCTGTTAACAGTTTTTGAGCTGTCGGAAAAGTATAATAATGTACCGTAAGTAGGTACCTATATAATAGTAGTAATTAAATGCCACATATTTTACAACGCGTTTGCGCCGTTTTCGCATATTAGATATAATGTTTGATATTATAAAACAACACGACTTAAATACACGACACGATTTGCTTTCAATTTATTTTCGATCTTCAGTAGGTACGGTGTGAGTCTTTTGCTAAGTAGCATAGGTTATTATCACTTTAATATAAAGGCTAAGATGTCGATGCATTTGCACCTTTTTTTTGGACTGTTTAACGCGATGTTTTTCAAGATACAAACGTGTTCTGAGTGGTGCGCACTGCAGCGCCATAACAACGAAATTTTATTGAGAATTTTTTTCGACGTTTTTAGGGCATTATTAATATTTTGATGTCGTTTTTTAACCCATTTCCATTAATACTACAAAAACAATAAAAAAAACAATAATATAGAAATAGTAAATACACATATTATTGCGTTAAATTAAAACGAAAACGACAAGAGGCGTAATCTGTTTATTAAATAAATTCACAAATTTATCTTAATGTCACACAGCATGATGCTGATATTAGCTGCGATGACCATTATATATGGATGGCCTATCATCTATATTTTTATGTATGATTAATGCTTTTTTTGAAAGGACATTTTTCAATATTTATAGGCCATGGAATGCTGAACCATCGTTATAAGTTAAAAGTTCATGCAAAGCGTACCGTATAGTATAATTGTGTCGACGTCGAATCCGCGATAATGCGAAAACGTTATAGAATCGATTGAACGACAACGACGTGCCATCTCGACGATTCGCAGGGCATAATAATGATTATAAATTACAATATTTTATTCGCTGCAGGTCGTATACGATTTTTGTCACTCGACCCTTTGCTAAAACTACAAACTTTTCGTCCGTTGTTTTATATGTTTTAAAAACGTTTGTGATGTCTGTCCCGTCGTCGTCGTCGTCATCGCGTGCCCAGGTACTTTGTCTGCGGAATGCACGCGACGGGGAGCCGGAAGAAAACGTATGTACCCGCCACCATATAGCTATATATATATATATATATAGAGGAAAATAAAAAAAACGCCGTCTCTCATTGCTAGCAGCTCACAGGGGGGGTTAACCGCGCGTAATTTATCATATATTATATTATTCACGTGTCATGCGGCAACAACGCCGATGTTATGGTGTAGTATACAAACGTATATGCGTGTATTATAGTAATAATATGTACGTGATTTGTTCTCGGATACTATAGGCATGGTCGACCAGCGACGACGACGACCCAAAAGCAGTCTTTTAAAATCTCCAAAAATAAAAAAAAACCTTCGCATAGTCCGGCGTCGTCGCTTACCAATAATAATAATAATAATAATTAATATTAATATTCACTCGCTCACCTATATAAATAACGTATAATATATTATAATATTGTATTACGCTCGTACCTATGCTATATGTACCTACATAATATAATATGTCTGCCCGACGAGGCGCACAAGTGAACTATGACCTCGGTGTTATATACTTACATAATATTATATACCTACCCATATATAATATATATACGCGCAAAGTCTCCGAGTGCAGTTAAGCCGATGACCGACTCGGTGTGCAGTGTGTAACATTAGAACCGACAGCCGGCCGGCCGCAGCTTTTAATTCCACAATTTATAACTATTATTTATTAGGTGAGCCTAATCTCGCGCGGACGTCGTTCAACGCGCCACCATATCCCATGTATACTCGAGAGCGCGCGTGAGCGTATTATTTGTAACGAAATACGACCTGCAATGGTATTAATATTATTACAACGACGTCTGCTGCAGGTATATATTATACGTATATAATATGTATAAGGACGACCGGGCAGAAATATAAGACGAGAGAGTGTGAACGCGTTTGTATATGTGTGCATGTGTGTGAGACGTAGGAGAGAGAGAGAGAGATAAAGAGAGACGGAGATGGAGAGACGGATTTTTCCTCGGGGCGATGAGACTTTAAACAGTCGCGTTGCCCGTGCACATATATGTGAGAATTATTATTATTATTATTGTCGAGTATAATAATAATATGCAAGATGTGTGTGTGCAGTGTGCTCGAGACACTCGTCAAGGACGCGCGCGAGAGGGGAAAGGTCGCCGGACTGCAGCTCGGCCGCGATCTAGAGCAAAATATATCACTGCAGAGGATATTATAATATATTATTATTATATATGATATTGTGACCAACGAAATAATTTGCATAATTTTTTTTACTGCTTTTTTTGCAGCATCACACGCTGCAAACGCCGCGATATTATCATATTATTACATATATTTTTTATCGTGATGTAGATTTGTGAATGCGCGTCTACAACTCGTACTCCGCGATCGACGATCGGGGGGTTTTTTTCTTTCTTATAATAAACGCAATATTATTATTAATCGACGCGCCTCCCCCGCGCTTTATAATAATAATAATAATAATGGTACATTTAGGTGGCCGCCATTAGCTCCGCCGCGCACGGTTATTAAAAAAAAAAAAAAAAAAACGATCTGAATTATTACAAGACAACAACAACAACAACAACAATAATATTACGCTAAGATATCCGAACAATAAAACGCGTGGGAGCAGGATTTCGTTTACATATTATTATATTATATCACCCATAGGCATACGCGCGCGTATAGTCGCGGTCTTCTGCAATAATAATAGTAATAATAATATGCAAAAAGGGCGTATATAATATAGAACCTGTGAGAGGAACGATTTCGAGACCAACGCGCGTATTACAAGTCTACAACTCACTACACAATAATATGATATTATATTATAATATTATTATTATATGTACTATGATAATAATAATAATAATAATAATATAATGCACCGCGAATTCTACGCTGGTATCGCGATTGTATTGTATAATATTATTATAAAAACGATCGCCGGTCAACCTCCGTGTATTATTATTATTATTACCTATATAATATACGTATATAAAAACGTATAAGACTTGGCGGTAAAGGAGTCACGTATACGTTGCAGGAAGCTGCTGCTGCACCGTCGTCTGGGCCGAGCGCACGCTTTCCTGCTGCTGCCGTATACAACAATTATTGTTAATATTCATGCTAATAATAATAATAATAATAATTGTTGAAACAATCGAGACAAACGCAACAGTTCTGTTGCCGATTTCGCCTGGATACACTGTGTTTGTCACGACACGGGCGGTACTTATATATATATAACTGTTCGAACGCGTATATACCTAGGTATGCTGCAAAACTCGGTCGCGGTAATATAATATTATAATATATTATTTATTATTGTCATGTATATTTCGGTTTACAATTTTATTTTTATAATACCGCGTAATTTATGAAAAATATTTTGTAAAATACAATATAACACCCTATAGTATATATTTTATAGTAATAGTTTATTATTTATTGATCTATATAACACCCCTGCGAGGGGGAAGAGTACTGCAGTAAGTAAGTGAAATACAAAATTATTGTTAAATCAAAACAAAGAATAGTATATAGGTACATTATTATAAAAATCAAAACTACCTATATACGCATTAATTATTTAAATTATTACAAATACGCGTTTTTAATGCAGAACAAGAATCGAAAAGAAAAAATAATCGAAATTATTTATTTGGCTACACATTGTTGTGGCGACACAAATTTCAATTGTTTTTTTCCACGGTATGATCGAGTAATTAGCAATACTCTTAAGACCGTTGTGGTAAAGGAAAAAACGGGTTCGTCGTGCACAAGACTGTTCTAGTGTTCTAGGCAATATCATATTAAAATATGACCTACATAATACATAATTTGTTTCATAAGTCATTCTGCAGACGTAAAAGGGCCAATAAATTAAACGGACGTTGAAAAAAAAAAAATGAAACGCTTAAACAAACACTCGACACAATAATATTTCAGTTCTTTACGAGCCAACCACCGTCCACCACCGAACGGATCGGAATAATTAATTGCCATTTTGTCGAAACGAACGAATTTACATTTTTATCGTTCTCACACCGCCGCCGCCGCCGAGCCCTTTCCGCCAGTCGCCGTCGTCGCGCCGTTGTAAATTAAAACGGGTAAACAAATAATGAAAACCAAAAAAAATTACTTTCCATCCTCGACAATCGCATTATAATATTCCGAGTCGTGTGCGCGACTATACGTCGGAATTACGATATTCGGCTCGAAAACATAATAATATAATATCACATTTTATACGTAAATACACATAACATTATCATTATTGCGCATATTATGGCACGATCGCCCGGCAATGCCCCCGCGGTCGCCGTAACCTACGTGCACAAATTATATGCCCATAATAATATTAATAATACATATTATTATGTATATTATTACTATAATAATTTGTGTACCTATATCTGCAACTGGCGTGCGTTAAGGGACACTGCTGCAGCGTCGTGTTCGCGGTCGAATGTCGAGATTTTTATCGAAACGCGCGCTCGCACATTGCGACGGTTTTTGGCTGTCGTATAAATCAAATTTTGTCCGGCCGAGATGTCAATTTTTTTGGAGATATTTCTTGTTTTCCCGTCATGTGTACACGTATAATAATATAACAGTACATTATGCTGCGCCGTTCGAATAACGCTGCTGCGGCGCACGGGAGAGAGATACTATCTCGCCAAAATTAGCCGCCGTCGTCGTCGTCGTGCGTGCTTCAGCCCAGTTTTCAGTCTCGAATATTGCGCATATGTTTTTTCGTCGAGAACGAGTTTTTTTTTACAAAATCCCACAACGGCGATGATAAATTTTAAACTCGTGACAGCGGGACAAGTTAAAATACCGCATTAGCAGGTATACGCGATTTTTAGTAAGACGCGCGACGCGCAGCGACCTAATGAGCCAAAAATATTTAGTTTCGTTTGATATAATATAATATTATGAGCGGCGCAGACTTTATGGGGGCACGCACGTGTCTACGACGACGAAAGCGGTGTAGGACGTAGGTATATGTTGGCTGGTAGTCGTGTCGTTTTATAGAAGAAATATTTTTCGGATCCTTCCAATACGTACCGCGGAAAAAATTCTCGGCCAACAGATTATCTGAATAAAAAAAATTTGCGTACTGTCATCCTCGCTGCCATTTTTACGACAATCTGATCGCGCGTGGTCTCGACTTGACATTTAACTATTGAAGTCTTGGCACTGCGTTGGAAATACGTCGTCGGGACGATAGGTTCTTCCCTGTTGGGAGCTGCGCAACTCTCCCCAGCTATATCGTCCTTCGAAACGACGTCCCCTTATTGAGTGTATAATATTAAGAACCCAATGCCGATTTTGAAAATTTTTTACGATTCTATACACAATGATTTGAAAACTTTATTTTATATTTCAGTTGCCCTCTTAATATTATAATACTTTTCCATTAATCTACATGCCTACATAGGAGAGAGGGGGGTGGTTGATACGGTTTATTATATCAAAAAAAAAAATGACTTTACAGGAAAAACTCTCAAGCATAGAGTATAGAGTATTGTCGGATATTGATAATTGTTTTTTTTTATCTTGATGAAGAAGAATTCCTACAGACCCCATTGAACTCCGTGATTTTTGTTTTTTCCAAACAATGGTAAAAATAATTTATAAAAAATGATCGAATTCGGTTAATTTTACATAGAACAGGATCATTATTCCCGCTGAGTGGACACAGAATTACATTGTCACGGGGCGCTTTAACACGGCGATGCTGCAGTAACGTCTAGACGGCGGCCGATAATGATATTATTACAGTTAGGTAGGTCGGGTGGGAAATATTATACCGTTTTGTTTATATTATGACTATTATATTATAGTGCAGAAGTCATCGCGGGTGTGTTGAAATATTCTGGTGACAATATTATTATATATTCTATATAGATCGCCTGGACAAAAAAAACGGTTTTCATTATAATAGTGTAATGCGTAACGACACCGTCGCCGCTTAAACAATTCGTCCTCGCGGTCTTGTACTGCAGTTGCACCGAAGTCGGCTGCGAACAAGACATACACTGCTGCAATGTCTGTCTTCGCACTGCGTGTGGCACACGCTCTGGTTTCGTGTGGTTTTTTTCCATCAGATTTTCCCTCGCCCGGATCGCAGCTCGAGTTTTCCGGGGGCGTCAAGTCACCGGTCAAAAACACACGTCCACAACTGGGAAATCGATCCTTGGATCTTACGGAAATATGCTCACCTATATAGTAAATATAATATGATTCCGCGTAGCGCCTGCGGCGGCCAAAGCTCCGTTGTTCGTTTCAAATATAATATTATGTATAGGTATCAGCTGCCGTTTACAAAAACGATAGTATACAGTATGCGTAGATGGACCAGAACTACCGGCAAATACCCCGAAGACTCGATTCTCGTCGCGACTAAAACCCTCACTGGTCTCGAGACTACGTCCAAAATATATATTGCAGCCGGGTGATCCGGACGAAAGACGCGCCCAAACCGGAATCAGCCCAGAGACCTGCAATATAAATTCGTGTAAAATATTCAGTCAATATTATTCAAATTTGAGGGCGTCCTCCGTGTCGTGGTAAGTCTTCCCGCTCAAGTTAAAAAAAAAAAATGTTTTTATCGTTTCCTCCCGAGTGTATCGTTTTTGTTGATGAACATAATATAATATAATATTATTATGTATACCTACTCGTGCATCGTGTATGATGCAAACGGATTTTAAATATTCATAAACAACGCGACACGCGCTAATCGCAACAATATAATATTACGGTCTTAACGGTCGTTGCATTTTTCTACGTGCAGAGACGTACAAAGGTATTTTGCTCCCAAGGCGAAAAAAAAACTCCCCCAACCCATCGTAAAAATGTTTTCAGCAATGTATTTATAAAAAAATTAACGCGTTATAATATGTTGAAACCGATGCATTCTTTGCCCTACCTATTCAAAATCTAAAAACATACTAGGTATATATAGGTATGCAAATAAAAAAAAAAACACATATAAACTGATACACTGCAGTATAATAATATACATTTATAATATTATAATGTATGATAGTTACATCATATTTTGAATGAAGGAAATTGAAATTAAATTAAAAATGTTTACGTCGAGCTTTTCCGTTGGAAAATGGCTCGATTACACCATCGCAATGTCTTCGTTAAGTCCGACTCGACGGTTAAGGTCGCCTAAAGTATTTACTCTTTGGTCATACTCGATCTCAATAATATTATAAGACTTGATCTTTTTTAAGACGAAAAACGCCTCTCTGCAGAACAGTTAGAAATAGGGCAGTTCATTTAACACGGAATACAAATATCGATAATTATTTTTAACGATCAGAGCGTATACTTTTTAACACAGCGCGTAGCAGGTAACTCGCATCACTCGCCGGCGTTGTTCATATTAAAACACGATAACCACGAGAAGTAATAATAATAATATAGGTATTGCATCAATCGCCGTATTATATATTTTCCGATCGGTCTCCAAAACGTACCGCCTTTAAAAATTTTCCATCCGGTGCCCGAGCCCCCTGCTCCTCCGCTCAATACGTCTCTGGGTATCGTAATATTGCAATTATATTGCTATTATATTTAAAAAAAATACAAATTAGAAATTTGTAATGCAATAATAATAATATACAGGTACTCTGTCGCGAGCCTCTCTTCGTGCGCTGCACACTAACTCACTCGCGGCGTTTCCGTACAAAAGAACTACGCGCGTAATACACTCATGAGCGCGGTGTATTTATAGACATATATATATATATATATGCATAATATAATAATATTATATACACGTGTCGTAGCTGAGGTGTATTATGTGCGCGCGCACACACACACACACTACGTATAATAATAATAATAATAATGTAATAACGTGTATAGGAAACAGGACTATCGGCCCGCGGAAAAAAATATCGGTCTGACGTGTGTAATTTCTTCGGGTCCGGCCCGGGCCTGACGCTTGTCCGGCTCCGGGCGGGACCGGTATTTGTTAAAATAAAAAAAATAATAAAAAATATGTATAATATAATATTATATATAATAATAATAATATTACAATGTTATTAATTGTCCACGGCCCCGCCGCCGCCGAAGACGACGACGACGCTCTGGGAACCCACAACCGCCACCGCCACAGCCATAGCCTCAGAGTGATGACCGCCCCGCTCCGCAGACGCGTGTTGCTATATACGCATATATATATATTTAGGTATATACAGGTAGGTATATACAGGTATATACAGGTAGGTATATACAGGTATATACCTGTAATACCAATATCGTAATAGCGCGAGTACCCGTGTATATATATACGACGCGGTAGCCGACGCGCCGTCGCCGCCGCCGCCGCCTCCGTATATTGTGCGATGGGCCGCCGCCGCGGCCGCGACGTTAGTTATTTTTTATTTCTCAAATTCTTTTTTTCCGTTTAATTTTGTTCCTCCCAGCTTTTTAATATTATATTATATCTTCGGAAACAGATTAATAAACGAATAACACAAATCGCGTGTGCGCGTGTGTGCGGGCGCGTGTATATTATTATTATTATATACATATTACATACCTATGTATATAAGTGCGCACTATATATATGCGATGCCGTAGTTGTGCGCACGGTGTAATGACAATGGCCCCGGGAATGTTTGCCGACACGTTCGCTGCATCGCCCCATAACGTTCCCATACATATATGATATTATGAACCAGATGAACGCGTTCGAATATATAATATAATATTGAGGAACGGTTTCCTAGACCAGAGATACTGCGCGAGAGAGAGAGAGAGAAAGAGAGAACGATTGGAATAATAATAATAATAATAAAAAAAAGCGGTTTCACACTCGGACATACCTATACATACGTATAGTATACAGTAATAATAATAATAATATACACTCGCGGACTATAAATGCGTGTCTGTCCTCCGCGTGTGCTGCAGAAGCGCTGCCGCGCTCGCCGACAGTCCTAAACAGCCATTTCCACGTATGTAATAATATTTTACCGTATTGTCGGTTTCGACTCTAAATGATAGTAATAATAATAATATCATACTTAAATAATAAATATGTATACCAGCTCGTATATTATATGTGTGCTCCGAGTGTTTGGGCTTGTGTGAGCGTTCTGCCGCAGTATAGCACGCGTGCTATTACGTATTATATATTATATTACATTATGAGCCCAAGTAATGCGTATCACGTCAACGAAAATAGTCCGTTTTCGACCGATACTTGGCGTCTCGGGCGGCACCGTTTTCGGCCAAAATGAACCTTTCCCTTTTCTGCCAGTTCACTTTTCGGCCATTCTGAAATGACCGTTTTCGACCGTACACTATTTTGATCACCAATGAATTATTCTTTTCAAGTTATATTTTATGTTAAACTACCGAAAAACTACTTTTTTGAATGGTCTGTATAAAATAATAATAACAATTGTCAATTATTAATTTATAATATATTGAATTAAGTTAAAAAGTATAAAAAATAAAAGTTATATTATATTATAAATTTACACAATAAATATAAAATTATGTGGATTTTTAATTTTTTTTATAGTTATAACACATACGTTTAATAAATTCTATTCGTATTATTTCTCCTCTCTCATAGTTCGTAATATTGATTTGGTTTTTATCTAAACGATGAACGAAGATAACGATGAAAGATATTGTATATTCATCCTAGTTAGTAGCTATTCGTTTTATCTACCGTTAGCCTATATATGTTCGATTCTCCATAATATTTTTATTTTAAATAAAAATAAAATAGGTATCCCTATAATTTTATATATAAATTGGTAGTTTAACAGAAAAAAACGCGAAAAGAATATTTCATTGGTGTCATTGGTGACCAAAATAGTGTACTGGCCGAAAACGGTCATTTAGAAATGGCCGAAAAGTGAACTGGCCGAAAAGGGAAAGGTTCATTTTGGCCCAAAAGTGTCCCGCCCGGCGTCTCGACGATTTGTATATACATTACGACTTAATCGCTGCGATGACATTGTTATGATATCGTTTGGACGTTGAAAGTTCATATCGTTCTGCGTACAAGTATATGTACCGACATGACGGGAATCAATAATCAAATTTTTACACTTGTTCGGAAAAAAAACCGATTAATTAGGTATCGTGTTATATTATATACTAATTATCAATACAACGCGATGCAGAAAAGTAAAATGAAAACAGAGATAAAACAAAAGCAACGTTTTATCGTAGTGATGCAATAATTATAATATAGTCGTGTTAAAATCAGATAGTATTTATAAAAACACCAACAATTATATAACGAAATGCAACGCACTAGAACAACAGTTGTAGATAATACACGAACATATTATAATATTATTGTGGTTACGATTTTCGTTTCGCCCGAAGAAAGTTTTTGTGAAAACCATTAACTTAGGCGTTTCGACTTTCGGACGCGCTGACCGAATGGCCAAAGATAAATGGTCTTTTAGGCGTATGTATATTTCGAACGATTGTGTGTGGGTTTTTTTTCTTCTCTCATATACTTACTGCAGTACATACTATATATAGTATATATTATATATTATATACATGTGCCACATAGAGAATGTTCGACCGCATGTTAAAATGCACGTTTAATGGTTTCCGAACGGTTTTAAAACTCATACGTATAATGGTTTCGTATATACGGCTAGCTAAGTCAATTCTTACGAATAATAATTTTCCCGGTTTATGTAAACGCGTTCATTATAAACACCTGCATAATATTATGTATTTGTGTAATGCGGAAGATATTATAATAAAGTCCGAACGTGTTGAATTCGTTTAAACACATCGTTTTGAATAATTTAAAATATTTATAATTCGTCCAAAATCCAACGAGGTTTTTTAATTTACTCTTAATATTAAATTCGACCTCTATTATATTATATTAGAATGATATCAGCTATTGACTAGGTATATTTTAACCGTCAAAACGATGTTATGGAAACATTTTTAAGCAAAAAAAAAGAGTCAAAATATATTTATAAAATTGTACGGTGTATAGAAAATGCCAATATTATATAAACATTCGGAGGAAATTTCAAATATTTACGGCGTTACACACACACAAAAAAAAAACAAAAATTGGTTTTGAGTAAAAATTCCCGTTTTTTTCTTATTTTTCAGTTTTTGTCTGACGCTTTTGAAAATAATTACTATATTGGAGATTTTCAAAAATGACCTCTCGCGAATGCACCAACTAGATTCGTTTTCACACCAGGAAAGTTATTGAAGTGAAAAATCGAAATATTATTTCAACAACTCATCGTGATCATCACGAGACAAAAAAAAAACACATCGTCGTACAATCAATATTATGGTGCATTCATCGCTCCGCTCAGAAACGATTACCCTTAAAACGGAACTCTTAGATGAAAATCCGGGATAAGCGCGTAGACTTATTATATTTTCCGAGAACGAGACTTTCGCGCGAATATTATATTATAGTGCTGCACACATACTATACCTATAGGTATCTAATAATATAAACATATATATAATAATATTATGATGTCTGAGACCGAAAACAAGAACGCCGTCGCGCGTGTGTCGAGTTCGTCGAAATAAAGACAAGCACCGTGAAACAATGCGATCGGGGGCGGCGATGGGGTGTGGTAAAAAAAAAAAAAAAAAACTCGTTATGTTTTTTGAGAGACGTTAATTTACTCGTTCGGTTAATTTTTTGGTCGGTATAATACGTAATTGATTCTGGTTTGACCTCAATGTATAAATATATTGTACGCACACGTTATACACTGCACACACTGTTATTTAATATTCTTATGTAAATGAGCCGCGGCGGCGTGTGTTTCCCTTTTCTTATTTCGGTTTTTTTCCTCTTATTTCTCATTCGTCAAGGAACGTAGTTCTACGCGGGCCCCGGGGCTCGGGGGGGGGGGAGGAGGGCCGCACACAAATTCTAAACGCATTTTCGCTTCTGGCGGACAAGACGTATTATATTAATAGTCATATCGGACGTTTTTATTGACTCGGACAACACCACGGCGGGTCGGAAATATAAAACGAAAAAAAAAATTCCAATCTACAACCGTACATATAGGTAGGTATGGGTACGGTGAAAATATTATCTGTTCAGTCTTACAGCGTGAACGACGTGTGCGTTTAACATTGGAAAACACTCAATTTAAACAAATATACTAAATTTTTCCGTCAGACGAATTATTTTATAATATAATATATTATGATATGACCAATTTATTCACTATTGTCTCGAAAACACGTCTTGTGTGCGCCTACAGTGGTTTAAAATAGTACTGTGTCTTTGTCGTTTATTTTATTGTTGATACCAGCTATAGCCTACCAATGCTAAATAATAATAAATATAATATTGTTACAGCAGTGCACTGGCACGCGTATTTTGTGAACGTGTCACGACCTATATATGAGGCAATGACGGTCGCAGACTAATAAGTGTGACTATCGTCAGTGATAATATTACACTCTGTTAGTCTCATGAATTATTATCGTTTGGTTGTTAGTCGACACTGTTGAAAAACTGCGTGTTCCGGCATTCGTATGAAATACTTTAGTATAGACAGTAAAATAAATTGTTTTATAATCCTTATTAATAATCATTTATTAATGTCCTACCGTTGTAGTATTATAAGAGTATTATCATACGCATTATAGTTGAAAAATAAATCGTAGACGATTGATGGTGCGTATAACAGACGATATTATGAAGAAAATTAACTTATTTTCCAGATGATATTCATCAACATATTAGTCTTTAAAATCATGTAAAAAAAAGCTATTTAAGTACCGAATTAAAACTGTGAATATAAATAATAGACTTTAATTGTTGCATAGATAATATTAAAAACATTCATTAAAATCGGCCTGTTAATCAGATTTTCTCGCTAACACTATCATTTTTATCCTACGTGTTTATTTTAACTATTTAGGAAATATAACACTGTTTACATTGAGTCGTGACATAAACTGATAGATAAATATTTCAAGTTTATTTATTTTCAAAACAGCAGTATTCATCGAAATAACCGGATAGGCAACCAAACATTTAGGTACAGATTGCATAACCAAAACTCCTATAAATATTCAATATTCGTAGTGATGGTGTTATACATAGTAATATATTATATGCGTATGATTTATTTCAGATTTTATCGTCGTGCACATATAAAACGTCGATTTATTATTGTTTGCGAGCACCGCAGAGCATATTATTTCAAAAATATGGTCAATTTACGAATTTTAAATAATTATTTGATTTCAAAAACCAAAGGTCATCGCGTTATAGTTTATTTTTACAACGCGGGTAGTACAATAATGTCGACCTAATAAATGGGCCTATTGAATTTTCGAGAAACAGATAAATCGTCCCTTTGAATATATAAAATAAATTGAAAGTGTATACCTTTATATTTTCTGTACGGTCAGTGCACAGTTTTACTTTATTCAGAGAGAATAATATCGCGCAAAAATAATAGAACATCCATTAATATCCATTGATTCTACCGCGGCATTATAATAATAATATTATATTATGTTATACGCTTGTTGTTTGTAAACATTTTATATTTTATGCGTACCACTACGAATACTTAAATATTATATTATATTTTATATTTAAGACTCGATGGTATATTATGGGGTAGGTGTCATACGGTTGTACTACGCGTTTTTTAAACTAACGATTTTCGTTTATCATCAATAATTATATATTTAAATCGTACCTAATCACAAATCAGAAACAGAAATTGATATGGGGTATCATGAAATATATTTTTATCGCGGACAAAAAATCAAACCAATCAAGTGACTCGTTGACATATTTTTAGTTAATCGTGTGCGTACGAGTATAATATATTAATATGATATTTAGTAATATAATAATATAACGTTTTTCGTATTGTTACCGAACGTGTTTGCTATACTGCAGACTATAATATTATAACAACGCGTAGCTATAGTAATCATAATACGTAATTAAAATTATTCGCATGCGCTCAAGTGAAGTTTATAATTACATATACAATGCCGATGATTAATTATGACAGTTAAATCAGACACGTACCTATATCATATTCTGCAAACAATAACAATTTGATGTTAAATACATTAAACACAATTCCACTTTCGGAATAATATTAGAAAATATTATCATAATGTAGTGCAGTGTACAGTTTTCATAATATCTTAGCCGACCAAAGCAGTAAGTATATTATATATTAAATTTCAAGTCGTACACATTTCTGAATACTATAGTGTAAACAACATATTTTAACCGATTTATGTTTTAGGTTTTAAAACAACAGTATATAATATTATTATTGTGGTCATAACTCATAACTCGTGCAGCGTGTATTTGAGTTAAACGTATAGGTAAAAAATATTATATAGTTTTAATTAGGAAAAGTAAATAAATTAATGTAGCCGGTGTAGTATATCAAAAAAGTACTTACTAAAAAAAAACAACACCACAACAAATTATAAAAGCGCCAGTTCACATTATATTCTGAACGCGTATAACGTACTAATAATTACTCTTGTATGCGTACATTTTTAAATGAGTTTATCAGTTTTAGTGAGTTCTAATTAATTTTTTTTTATTTTGTTCCTCGGTCATGACGCAAAAATAAATTGTAATAACTATATTATTAATAATATCGCCTCTAAAGAGAAAATTTAACGTTACATTGTTAAACTAGATGTGTAGGTATCCATTTTACCGAAGAACTCAACGTATTTGCTGCGAGAACCGTCATAAATAATAATTAGAGACCGAATTTAAATGCCCTCATAACTATCAACAACAATTCATTACAAAAAATGCATTTTTACACATTACCTATGTACCGTAAAAAAATGATCCACATTTTTTTGATAAGTGAGAGATAATCGATGGTTTAAAACTATCGACATTAAATTCAAAATAAACGCTATCAAAATGTATAATTCCAACTGACCAATAATTAGTTGTTCTAAGACACCGCCTATAAGATAAACGATGTAGATAGGCAAATACATTTTGGCATTCATAAATAGAATGATATTGACATTTGGTACGGATGAAAAATACCTACCTAAAATCTATTGAATACCACGAAAACAATATTTCTTGATTTAATATTTTGAATTTCTCAATTTACACTAAAAGCTCGTACATTACGATAATATGCACAAAAGCACAATGAATTGACAAGAAAACGCTGAAAAATGCAAAATAAAAGTTCCACTTTTCAAATATTATCTGTTACACGGTCTAAGAAAGAGCACCAAAAAAATAGCCTTATTTTTATCCGGGCGCTAATCGTAATCAAAACGTATCATCAAAACAAAAAGAGAGCAATATAATAATTTAATTCTGCCAATTTTAAATCTACCGACGACGCGATGTTCGCCGCAAGTCCACACTGCAGTAGGTGTACCACGGTAAAACGTTGGAAAAAACCGATAGAAAATAATATTATAATATTATATGGAACGCGTGAAAAAATAATAAAATAATCGGCGAGATACTATGTTTAATTAACCAAAATAGACGTAAAACGTGCAATATTTAATATTATTATTAAAACATCCTGTGCGCCGCTTCGCTCTGCAGTGGCCGATAAAGAAAAAGAACCTAACGAAATTATCTACAATATATTATTGAAAAGAGGATAAGAAAATCGTCAAAAATGCAGGCAAGTATCCATAGACGCGTGTGCAATATTCATGGGTTCTATGCCGTGGTGTTGACCGTGTTTAGTCCCACTGAAGCTTAAAAATATGAAAACGACGATAAAAGAGTATAAAAAACCGTAAGACGTATTATATATAGGTGTCTAATCGCGATTTTCAAATATCGCACTGACTTCACACTCCTTTTTATTGTCTGGATTGCGCGCCCAGAACGACGAGTACCTAATATTATTATTTTATTAATGAACTCAACTATATATACACTCGCACGTATTATTATACTTTGTGCCGAGCAGGTATAAAACAGCTGATGTTCTAGGTGTGTTTTTTTTTGTATTTAAATACCCAGTGCACGTCCTGCAGTACTGCAGGACGCGACTCACAGCGATTTTCACCGTCAATATAATTTATTGTTTCGGATGATTAATGTTTTTGATAATAAATGATTTTGGATAGTCATTATCGTACTGCGTATATATTAGCCGGTATCAACAAGTAGTTGCTGCGTATACTTCGTATTAATATCTTATACGCATAGTGTTACGGGTTCGCCTGAAATTAAAATATTTGTTTTCGTGTTTCTTAAAAATCGGAGATATATTAATATATTATGGCCGATTTATAGAGCTAATTTATGTAAATATTTTAAAAGTCGAATGCCACTAATTTCCATTAGGTATATAAGTATTCAACCATACGAGTATAGTTATGCAAATCGTGGTGTTTTGGCAGTACTGACCGGGTCGGGTTAGAGGAGTATATTATTATTATTAATATATATTATAATACATGGCGTTATTGGCGGGCGGGTGCACATATTATAATATAGGTACACGACGACAAAAGACGGCGTAACACCCTGTATACACGGCTTTAGTATAATAAATCCAATATATTATAATAAAATAATATACATAGCTTAACGACTCGTCCGCGCAAAACCCATGAAATCATGTTTTTGTACCAATTTTTTTTTTTTCATGACGTATCAGGATAATTTTTTTTTTTTTTAATAGAGAAATAACCGTTATTATTTTGGTGTCTCATTCAACGTATTAATTATAATCGCTATTAACGAATAATTTATGACGTTTGAAATTTTTCAGCATATTTATGCTCGTTTAAGTTCGCAGTTTTCGACCAATTTTCAACTACATAATAATATTACATAACGATATGCAGACGTATATTATATAATATTATATTGTCCAATATAGCTCATCCATATACATTTTACTGTTATTATACTAACACTATGGGTGATACACAGCAGCAGCTGCAGCCGTCTAAGACTAAGATATTTTGATTTCGTATAAACTGACCAATAGCGTATATTATCAGATAATTTGTATGCATTTATATTTATTTGTTTGTTTTTACGCCCCACGGGTGGCGCAAGTAGGTATACATATACTCTCTAGCAGAATATTATATGACTATATACTTACAGTTTGTGTACGTAAGTAAATACAACGCAGATAAAGCTTAACAGACAATCGCAGACAACTGCTGCAGGCTCAATAAAACTATATAATATGAGAACAACATAAGAACTATAATTAACAATTAACTATTAAGATAAACATTGTTTTTAATAACCATAATATTATAACAAATCGTGGCTAAAGAAATCAAAATATTTATCAATATTACATGGCTATATTATAATTATTGAATTGCTAACTGCACAAAGGAGATAAGTTCACTTTTTATCAGTTTTCGGGAGGGACAAAAAACGAAATATTGACATGTCCCTTTTGTGTTATAAACAACAGTTATTTCCTAGCTCTATTTTCAGATGTCCGGACTATGCAGTTAGCGATTCACTTACAATCGGAGTGATAATAATCAAGTACCCATATAGCAGTTATAATAACAGCAGTGTACTTATATGCGAATATACGATATAATAGCGATGGAAATTTATTGAAAATCCAAAATCACAAAACAACGAGTCACGTGGTGGGTATTATGCCGAAATCGGTGAAAATAAAATACACGAACCGCGTGTGTCGAACATTTAACGATAATATTATGAAATGTGTGCTTCGTGTGCGGCGGCGTGTTGTTAAAAAAAAAAAAAAAAACACTAAAATAACATTTTAATACTAAACCTCGTCGGAAATTGATCGCACACAAAAAGCTGTACGAAAAAACGCCGCACGTCGACTCCGCTAAAGTTTTAAACGTTAAAGTCAACAATATTTTCATCGACGGCGTGGTTTAATATTTAAAACAAATCCCGTGCGGATCGTGATTATACCAGGCTACGATATACATTTTTCGAGCACCACAAATTGCGTATACACGATTTTCGACCGATATGATACAGCACAAAAATAATGCGTCCGGGATTTCGAGTCAGGTAGGTTTAAAGTTAAGCTAAAAAAAAAATAGCACATTGTGATTCATTCAACGTAAAACACTCGTCGTTATATCGAAAATTAATGACTTTTTTTAACATTTTTTTTCTTGCATATTGTTTCAAGTCGTTACACAACAACATTTTTTTAAAAAAATAATATTTCTCATGTTTATTATCCTTTTAATTTTTTTTTACTTATTTGAACGATAACATACAATTATTATAATGTCATAATACAAAACACAATAATTTTTCGATTATTTCTATACATAGAAATCAAATTTTAGACTAGTAGTTATCATGATAGTTATGCGTATTTAAAGTAGAAATGATCCGAGTGGAGTGGTAATAGCGATTGCACCTCAACATGTTTATCCACTACTCATTTCGTCGAAACTTTAAATACTTTCAAAACATAAATTACTAATCGTCCAAAATTCGATTTTTATGTATCGAAATTGGAAATACTAAAATAAAAATTACGCTCTGAAATCATAACCGTACGTTGTCGTTAAAAAAAGTAAAATATTTAAAAAAAACAAAACGATAAAAAAATGAAAAAAAAATGACTTTTTCAAAAACGCAGTTGTCTTGTAACGACTTGAAACCATGGTAAAATTTGTTTTGAAAAAGTCTATACTTTTCGATATGATGGGTGTTTTACGTTGAACGAATCACCATGTATATACTATAGTACTACTTATGTATACAGTGTAGTGCTACAGCGGCGTGTCGGCATTAATTGATATTTTGTTGTGAAAAATTATTGTTTTTATACGCTAAACCAATTTAATATACAAAATACACATAAAAGGTTTAATACAATATAATATATTTAACGATATAGTCATTCGTGTAGACGTTTTACGATGAAAAATGACATTGCCCGGAAAAGGTGGCGCATAATGTGTAACAAGTGTCCGGATCGGCCATTTTGTTTTTATTCATAATCAACTATGGCTGTACCTAGTATAATAGAATATTACACCTGCACAATTATTATAACGTCTTGTACGTATACGTATATTATCATAGTCTCGTCCGAGACGAATTGCTTAGCTGTTTATAGTATTGTGTACTTATTTTTTCGACAACTGCAGCCATGCAAGCTATTATAATGTTTAGTCGCTCGCCCGATACACCTAAAGGGTAGTTTTTCCACATCCGTCAATAGTGATTATCCGTCCGATGTACCGTCTGATTATCGAGCCGAGGCCGAATTCATAAAAATCTATCCCCGCGGGCCTTATACCCATAATAATATAATATTATGTGTAAGCACACACAATAGGCACTTTAAAAATAATATGTATATTATCGCTTCCGAATGTATAGGTGGTGCCTACGTATTTTGTTTTTTATTCTTTCTCGACTGCAGATGGTTTTTTTTTTCGTTTATTATTATAATGTGTCATTGCGACGGTATTATTATTCAACCGCGGAATGGAATTTCAAAATAAATTGAAAACAATTTACCTTTCATATAGGTAAGTAGGTAGGTAGTTAATCCGTTTTCTTCTCGTTAACTCCGATATAATTATTATCCCTTTCGACGAAGACAAAATAATTGAATATAATTACAGCCGACATGTGCAAGTTACAACAATAAGTGCATATACAATTATAACCTTTGCATAAATATAATAACTTCATATTTTCATATAGCTCGCAATCGACAACGAATACAATATGCAATTACAATTTTATTATTCAGATGGAGATGACGTAATTATTCGATCTCCTTAAACCAGACAGCTGTTGCGTCTCTCTGCGGCGTGAGCGATGTTCCCATACTGTTAGCTGTGAGAACCAGAAAACACATCCGGAAAAGAGAAAACGTTATGCGCAGCCCAATGAAATCATTGTTTTCATATTTTCCAAGTATAATAATGCAATACCGTGGAAAATCTTCGGAAAACGGTTTCGGTTCCGACGCACACGCAATACCAATAAACGATTGCAGCCTTTCGTTCCGCGATTACACCTTTATTAGAATATATACGCTCGGTTATCGAAACGAGAAAAGAAATAAAAGCTTTTTCGTTTTCCACGTTAATACCTGCAGCGGACATTCGATTATCCGAAATGTTTCTGAAAACCCCGCATTTGCAGTTTTCAGCCGTTTCCGGTTTATTTAAAATAAACAATATAGACCTCTGTAACCTGCAGTATAATAATATTCTCCAAATTGAACGTTGTGGCGAGAATTTGGTTTTTGAATTGTATTTTCACCGTGACCCGTTACAACGAAAGACTATTATTATAGGTTAAGACTGACCGACGCGAATATCAAGTCCACACTCGAAATCGTGATCGGGACGATTTTCTGCAGAAAAAATACCACATACGTATTACTAAATACGTAAAGGGTTGCGATTTCGATAAAAAATAATTGGGGTTCTTTTTCGGTGAGTCAGATGAAGTATAATCATGGATTACAGTATTACACGACAAAGAGCGACTTTGGTCTTCACCCTGATCCATTCAACAGTCGTATTCGTATACTCTTATATTACCATAATAATGGATTATTTATACAACTGAAATCGATAAATATTATTTGTAATTAATAAAATATAAAAATAATAAAGCTATAAAGTTAACCGAATGACGGATAGCATATAAAACTGCTGGCGGTGTAGGTAAATCGGGTCCAAGATAATTTGTGTTCATTTTGAAAGCAGGAAATTGAGTCCTAGGAAAAAAAAAAGGTAGTAGACAAGTCGCGTCCCACTTACCTAGCCACAGCCACATGTCTACCAAATATACCTAAGACACAGTTCTCAAAAAAAAAGATTTTTTTTAGACTAAAATTATGTCTATTTTTCTCTAAATATTAAAATATTTAAATATTTAGAACCAATTGATTTTTTACTGAAAACATAATATTATAAAAATATAGGTGTTATAACATATTATTAAGTTTTAATTTAATTTCAAAAATAAAATATATTTTTAATTTATGCAATATTATTATAAGGTTTTTTAATTTGTACAATTTATACCATAATTATAAAATTTGACTTCTAATAAAGATTATTAAATATTAAAAAAAACTTATCGGTATATTTTGCTGGGACTCTATTTACCTACAACCTTTTTTTCACGGGACTCGACTTGCCCACTAACTTTTTTTTTCTGGACTCGATTTATAGAGAACCGCAGTCATTCGGGACTAGATTTACTGATCCCGAAACTACGAGGGTGTCAGCACGCACTCGCGTGCACCTTCCACCCTGAATATTGGACATGTACTCGGTGGCAGTGACCTCCTTGGAGGTGACCACCGACTTTTTGGTACACTGCATAGTTATATTATAGTTGGTCAAAAAACAATGCGTTGCATATTATAATCTTAATATATAAAACCGAAAATTGAAACATTTGATGCTAATGTTCTCAAAAACTACTCAACCGATTGTCTTTTTTTTTTTTTTAAATGAAAGATTATATCACAAAGACGGTTACTACTGCCTCAAAAAAAGTATATTTAAGTATAATTTAAAGAGGTGCTGCAACTAAGGTTTTGAAATTCATGATGAAAATCTAAAATTTGTATTTCGTTTATAAATGGTTGCTATTGGTTACAATAATTATTAGTTATCACTTACACTATCAGTTACAGTAACAGTTTTTCCTACGTATAATTATTATACGTTAACAATTCTGGAAAAACTGAAAGTGCTATTTTTGATGAGATATAATATATGAATTATCTCTGTTTATTTATAGGGTTGTCAATGGTCACATATCTATTATAACTATTATAATAAATTAGTAGGAATATGGCATAATATACATATTTTTACAAATAAATTTATAAAAAAAAACAAATCTTTGGCACAGGCCACCATTGCGATGTGCCTAATATTATGATTGGTACCACTTACTTATTTCGTCTTTGACTCGGGCCGGGTGGGACAGCTAGTGTATATGATATAAACGGACGACCCTAAAATATTATGTCTTCACGAAAAAAAAAGTCCAAATAGTGGCAAGACGTCGTGTTGTATAGCGATATTATTGTGATATTATTATCGTCGTCGTCATCGTCGCGACGCTCCCGCGCAGTCGTACGCGACCCTCGGCCAGAGTGTTTTCGTGTCGAGCAAATGACCGTAAATTGCGTCCGACAGCTCTCCACGAAACTCATCACAATCTCATTAGCCGGATATAATATTATCTTTTTTTTTTTTTTTACGTCTGCTGCAGTTGTAGGCATAGGCTGCGGGTACGGTCGGTCTCGATTTGTGTGCTGCAGTCGGCGCGCGCGTGTTTTTTTTCTCCTCCACCTTTTGTCATTGATAATTACACAGGTACGATTGCTAATCGCCCGGCAGAATATTATATAGGTACCTGTAATTTCACGTGTTTTCCGGCGGCCGTTTTGTCGGCGACAAAATTACTACGACGACGACGACCACGGGCTACCTGCCGACGGGACCTCTGATGTGTAACCCGATACTATTATATTATATACCTATAGTGACCACGGAATTAAACATATATAGGTATACACAGTAATATTATAAACATATTATTATTATTATACACACAAGACTCCGTCGAATTCCTCGCGCGCGGTCGCAGTGGGAACAAAACACTGTAATATTGTAATCAACGTCGTTTTTGTTTTTTTTTGTTTTTTATTCATTTCGTGTAATGTGTGTGTGTGTGTGTGTTTGTCTCTCACCAAAGTCTTTTTTTTTTTTATTCCGTTTTCTGTTTGTTTTTTTTTTTCATCTATACGCGTTTATACTTGTTCACAAGTTTTTTTCCTTATATATTCTTTTCGTTTTCGAATCGTGATGCGTATCTCTTACGACGATCGTTACGCGTAATAATAATAATTGACGACTGGCCGAGACAGTTACGTTTTTCGAAAACGACACCGTGCGAGTAACGCGCGGCACCGGAATATTATTTTTTTTTAATTTCACACAGTAAACGCTCTGTGCTGCGGTCGAGTCCGCCGCCGCCGCCGCCGCCGTGACGGTCGACCGCGGTTGCACTTGAATCGGCACCGTTTTGAAAACGACTCGAAACGCCTTTGCGGCGCTGCAAAACAGCGTAATCCGTCTCATCGAGTCGTATACGCGTTTATAGGCACTTCCGGGAGAACTTCCGCAAAGGAGACGGACACGTCGATTTCGATGTAAATCACTCGAACACAAAACGTATTTAAAGTAAATTCGGTTTTAATTTGTATTCATACCTACTGCGTATGATTTGAACATATATATATAATTACAGGTATTACATAATATCTTGTGTTTATATACACGCGTCCACATATACAGGATGATTCATCGTCAAGCACCCCTGTATTATTAATTCATGTAGTAATGCATTTTTTCGAATTCTGATTTTTCAAATGTACATAAACATCATAATATTTTCAATTTTATGACATTTTTGAATCGCTCAAGGATATAATCCCGTGACAATACAAACTTCTGTTTTTCAAATATAAGAACCTCCATTTTTTACTTTAAATTATTGAGTAGATATTTTTTTTGAGAATTTCGATGTCTTATAATACAATTTTGAATGAATGGCTTTTGAGTTAATTATTTGACATTGTGTTGGATAATAGGTCCACGATAATGGGTTTGAAAAATATATGGGGGCTATGGAAATTCGAAATTTTAGTAATTAATATTAATGGGCGAATGTAAGTTCCTACACGAGACCCAGCAAGAAAAAATACATATTATGTTAGTTCCTACACGGTAAATAAAGTTCAAATGTCAGTAAGTGTATGCTATATTATGGATTAGGCGACAAAATAATAAAAAATAAGTACACTTTGATAAATAAATAGATGATGATACTAAAATATAATAAAAATAGCATAATGCGTAGATAATAATACAATATAGTAAAAATCGTATTAAAAAAAATGTATTATTCGATCTTTATTACACTCGTACTGTATAATATTATCAATGCGTTTTGCGATTTTTATTATATTTAGTTATTTCTTCTGTTTATTTATGAAAACCTATTTTTATTATTTTGTTACCTAAGATATAATAATATAGCTTAAGTATATACTTATTGACATTTGAACTTTTTTTACCATGTAGGAACTTACACGTATAATTTTCCGCTGTCTAGGAACTAACATAGTGACAGACGTACATTTTCGTGTAGGAACTTACACAGCTCATTTTTTACTCTTGTAGGAATTAACACATCACATTTGTAAGAACTAACTTATGTAATCGTTTACCTGCTAGGTCTCGTGTGGGAACTTACTATTCCCCATATTAATCTATTAACATTAATAGCTTGTAAAAATGGTCAATGTATAGTAAATATACACTATAGATCCAATATTACATCTATTTCATATTTTTGTAAGCCCGTTTTTAAGGTGACTGTTATCCATAGTATACACATTTCAATAAACAAAAAATACTCGTTCGAATTTTGGATTAAGTAAAAAAAAAATTCAAAAAAATATCCACCGACTAATTTACAGTAAAAAAGAGGGATACTCATTTGAAAAACAGAAATTTGTTTCTCCGCCGACACTCTATGAGTTCTAAATATATGACCTCTAAGTATATTAATTAAAAACTCCGAAAATCAGAATTTGAATTAATTCATTATTAAATGAAAAATTGGAATATGACCATGCTTGGTATGAATCACTCTGTATATACATAGGTAATAGATATCTGGTATACATATATATTAAATTTTAATGACAGCAATACACAGACTGCCCTTCGATTGCCATTACATCGGATGTAATTGTATATAATTTTCTATACAGGCAAAAACAATTTATATAAATTGTGCACGTTAAATAATATAAGTTTAAGTCGTATAACTTTTAAACGAACGAATGAAATTGAATTGGAACGGATTGTAATAGCTACCGACTGGTTATTTTACACTAAGCCACCCGAGGGTTATCATTAAGTAGCAGATGTTCTAGTATTTTGCATATTTTTTCGGATGGCCGATAAGCGAGTCGGAAATTTGTACTAACCATTTATATTCGAAAAATAACATTTTATTAGCATAATTTTGCATACTCAGACAATTTAGTGGCACCATTAATTATTCTGTAAAACATTTTTGTTTAAGATTTAGACATAGAAATGCATTTAAATGTCTTGTTAAATTTATTAGTGATTCGTAATAGCTGTTACATTAATATATTATATTATTATTGTGTTTTACTTTGACAATATCAAGAGTGCATTTATCACGGTGTTAATTCTCAATGAAATATTCTTACAAGGAAAATGAAAGAAGAAAACTCATAAATTATTAATTATAAACGATCAAATCAATTGATGTGTGTACTAGTTTTGTAAACGAACAGATGCGAAATACAAAAATATCGGTACATGGTTAAAATTTCTTATCAAAGTAAAATAATAATAAAAAAGGTCGGCAATTAGGTAAGCTGTACACAATTATTATGCCTATAAATGCTCAAAAATAGTCAAACTATATTGAAAATTGTACTGTGTTTAGAAAATGGTTTTATACATTTTGGTAAAAATGTTATGTATTTAATAAGTCATTTATAGTCTTTTCGATAACCAATGTTGCGTAAAAATTGCCGTCTTTCCTTCATTTTTTTTTTGTTTTTTCCTACGATTTTAAAAAGTATTTTGAATTTTCAAAAATGACCTGCTGAAGTAATAACTAGGTTCACTTTTCCACCAGAAAAAAATATTGATGAAGAAAATCGAAGCATTATATCTACAACATATCGTGTATACAGAAAAAAAAACACAACATTGTAAAATCAATACATATTTATCGGCCCGCTCAGAATCTAAAATAAATCGACTTTGAAATAAAATGTCAAGTGTTTTAATTTCTGTTCAAACCTAAAGATTGTGTATTCGTTCTTTTCGATCGTAGACGGTTCGGTTCATCAGTTTTGTTTTTTTGGACAGGTACGCTGAGATTGTTTGACAAGAACCGGATACAGGATGAATTGTCTGCCAACGAAGCACAGCCGTTTTGGGTGATTTAGCAATCAGACACGTTTAAAACGGTACGGCGTATAAAAAAGTGTTTCCACCCTTTTTTTTATACAACAATAGCATTTTATTTACCAAGTATCGTTGGTAAATAATGAACAGTGGGGAGCAAACAATTATTATAAATAAACAATATAAATATATAACACCCAGAAAATTCGCAGCGTTTAATTGACAAACATTCGGGGTTATTGCAGTGAATCGTATATTTTTAAAATGTGATTAATTTAAAAATGACTTTTTTAATATGTTTTCTAATATATTCGTGTTTATTGTAAAGTTAAATTCTGTAAATATATTTTGATGAAAAAAAAAAGAAAAGCAAACGGTTATTTTTCAAATCAAATTAAAAACTATAATACTGTAAAGTATTTATATATATTGTGACTCGCATTGCAAATATTTAAAAAAAACGTGTCAAAATAAAACTGAATGAAAACTGTAATAAAACATTTGAAATAAATATATTTTTTTTTTTCGTAAACGTTTCGAATGAGAATTTCAATAAGAGTTCAAAAATTGTATAAGCAAAATAATTCAAATGTGGGAAAAATGTTTGACCTTTGAGATTTATTGAATGACCGAAGACAATCAACACTTGGTAATTGCACGTTCTGCTGTAATCGATGTAATTTGCATGAGGGCGGTCTAAAAAGTATTGTGCGAGCAGCAAAATTTTAATTAAAAAATTCCAAAGGCGTTGTGATGATATTAATAGAATACACACACACACACACACTCGCGCATAACAGAATAGCCGATGGATAAACAATAACAATAAACTGGATCAGGAATGCGTTGGCGAAAAATCGGTTTGAATAGAGAAAAAGGAAAAAATAATTATTATCCGTTTTGTACTGAAAAAATAAAACATGCCTCGGCTTTGGGTTTTTATTTATTTATTTATTATTATTATTACTATCATTTTTTTTTTTTTTTTTTTGTAACGCACGTTTTACGCACGCATACTTTCCTCTATTACTCTTTCACTAGCAATGGACCAAATCCTTATAGTCTTGATTAAAAATGTCTGTTCGAACTGCTTTGGGTATGTATTGGAATGGACTGCCGCGTGTAATCGACCGGAAAAGGGGTGCCGCCGAACCGTTCGACGGAAGAAAATGATCAATATGCTCTTCTTTTCAATCCACCCTACACGTGTATACAGCGCTAGCCGCCTGAAAGATTTTATTGATCACCAAGGTGTGAACTGTGAAAATTATTATCGAAAACAGCGCGCGAGAGGGTGGTGCGTATTTGTCTTCGGCAGACCCGCAGCAGACCCCATCAAAAAGTATGGGTAATTTTAGAAAGTATAAGGTTAAAATTATTAGGACGAATACAAAAAAGTCGGCACGCCCGCAAAGGTCTTTTTTGTATTGTGAATGGAAAATATATTTCACCGTTGATCGAATAAACCTCGTGTGATTTTTTTTTCACAATTGACAAATGATTGAATAAAATAATATATTTTCAACACGATAATATTGTATTAATATATCGTGTTAAGGCCTAATGGTATAAACATTATGATTGAATAATACTTGCCTAATAATAAATATCGGATTTTTTTAGCAGATTATTAAAAGCCGATTTGTGTACTAGAATCGTCTGGTGTAATATTTATTGAGTTGTAATAGTCATTAACAGTAATTTCTGATAATAATAATTTATGGATATAAAATAAAATATGTTTAAAACATGATAAGGCGCTATTCGTCATGATTAATACATAATAATATGGTATATAGATATTATTATTATTATTATTCATAAAGTTTTTAGATTTTGCCACGGATACATTTTTCCGAACAAACTGCAAGTCAAAGCCCTTTAATTATAAGTAGTTTTACGTGCAGAACCAATGCCGCGTGCGTTTTAACTAATTTGGAGGCTGCCATCACTGAAACTTCATCTACGCAGCTCCCCCCGGGGGTATATGGTCCACTTACAAATTCCGGAAAAGAACTTACGACTTGTTCGGGAAGATTTTGCCACGTAACGGGCGAGGGCCGATCTACTCGACACACGTGATTTCCCTATATGATTATTTTTCGGATACGAAACTTGCAATTTTCATCAAAATATATGGAATACATAAGTAAATACGCGTCTCACGCGTAAGCTTGAATTGGTTTTCAAGCATGTAACCTCATAACTATGATGATATTATCGGTTGTAACTAAGAACTGCAAATTTACTCGGTGTACCTATATGGTAGTCGTTACTGGATTTTATAATGATATCATGTAGGCACGATATTTCGTCGGGTATGGAATAAAATTTCTGTTTTCCAAAAAGATCTAACGAGAACTCTATCTAATAATTATTGTACAGTACAACAGTCGGTTCGACGAGTTCGGGGGAGAGAGTGCCGCGAGCAGAACGGAGGAGAATTGAATATAGTATTATAATATTATAGGACACGCGTATAGGTCGAAATTCGATTTTTGGGGATCAAAGAAATGTCGTCGTGCTATATTATATTGCAGCCTAAATTGATATTCCTAGTCGGGTCTTGCGCTGCCCGAATCATCGTCGGATTCGAAAAACAATAATATTATTATACAAATACAATATAATATTATTACTGCGGTGGACGGCGGCGGACGGACAAAGCGCATCTCACGCGACATCGGCTACGGAGGCTGTGGCGGTGGCGGTACGTGACGTCGCGTATCGATATAATTAGCGAAGGGCGGGCCAAAAGGACTCCCCTCCCCCCGAATAAAGACCCCTGTCCCCTTATATATGTATACACGCACAACGCAATATTAACGCGATATAATATTATTTCTACGCCGCCGCCGCAGACTATGATAATAATAATAATAGAATAATATTATATTATCCGCACGCGGACGCGTGGTGACTAATCAAAGAGAGTTGCGGCGGCTGACGGGCCTAAACGTGATCGGCGTGCACAACTTTCGCGCGTAATCGCATTTACACCTCGAGAGTGAGGACGGTGCGCGAGCCGCCGCCGCCGTCTAGAAGTAACGCAATTTATAATACGTCTTAATAAAATATTCCGCGTACGCGTATGATGTATACTATAGGTACAATACTCTCATGTATACTCAATGTCATATAATAATGATATACTGAATATATATGTGAGGGTGAGCGCTCTATTAAGTAGGTGGGTGGGGGCGATGGGAGTGGCAGACGTTTATTATGAGTTCTTTTTTTTTTTCAATAATAATATCACGTAGGCGTATTATTCTAAAATGATTAGAAAACGATATTCCTGAAAATCCGAATTCTATATCTTTTGTGGATACTTATAGTGATTCACATCACTCACCCTCTTCTGTGTCTTCAATAACGCATTTATTCAAAACCTAATTTTTAGACATTTTTAATGTATTTAAAGACTTTATTTTTAAATGTTTTGTATTACCCGCGGAGTGTCCTGCGGAGATACAAACTTTTGTTTTTCAAAAAAGAACACCCCTTTTCTACTATAAACTGTTTAGTGGATAATTTTTCTGAAAATGTTGATGTATCTAATTCAAAATTCGAACGAGTATAGATTTCAAGTCATTTAACTTAGTCTATTAAGGATTTTCATTATGCTAATTGGTTTAAAATATTTGGGAGCTAAAGTGATTTGGAAAATTTTAGTAATTTATATTATCAGCTATCAACATTAATAGTTTTTTTAAATGGTCCGAGTATAATAAATACTAGATTCAACATCACGTATAATTTATATTTTTTTAAAACCATTTTTAAGGACTCAGTATAAACATTTCAATGACTAAGAAACTACTTGTTTAAATTTTGAATTAAGTAAACACATCAAAATTTAAAAAAATTATCTGCTGAAAAATTTAAAATAAAAAATGTGGTTTTCATTTGGAAAACAAAAGTTTGTCGCGCCACAAAACACTCTTTATAACTATAAAGATGTTTAGTAATACGAAAAAATCGAACAATTTGAAAAAATGTGCTTTGGGTTCATTTACAAATTTCAAACATTAAAACGTTAATAAATATCAAAACTAAAAATGGGGGTGAGCATATGCTTTGTGAATCATCCCGTATATCCTATAGTCATTATACGCATGTCGATGTATACTATAATAATATTGCGTTGATATTTTTTTTAGTTTCACTCTACAATAATTATAATATTATCTATACACAAATTAATAAATTTGGAACAGCTTGCGATTACTGCGCAATCATTACCTGCTATTACTTTTCGATAGAGATTTGTTGCGCTAATTCGTTAACTCGTATGTGACATGTGTGCATATTTTAGCCTGCAGGTCTATTGTATAATAATAACATTTTAAAATATAATTATTATACAATATGAGTTTAATGTTTATATAATACATATATATATATATATATATATATTCATAATAGTGTTTAGAAACGTTTATCGTGACTACCGTATAATATTATATACCGACGTCGGCAACCTGCTGCAGCAGCTCACCCCGGAATATATAATATTAATTGTAGTATAATATTTACTCTGTAAGATATTATTATTATTATACATTTATGAGTAGTAATATTTTTTTAAATATTCGTCTGTACCTGAGCAGGTACCTCCTATATATTTTTGAGTTTTGTATTATGGTATATTATAATATATGTATATACTATTCTATGTCGTTTCATGGGAAAACAGACACATGATTTATATTAAATTTGTACCATCCTCGGGTCGATCTTCGCGTACACGTCCCGGCTATCATATCTATTACTATACTATAATATATAATAAGACGTATAACATAAGTAAATAATGCCATACGACTAGCCGAAAACTGAATTTAATTTTGTAAAAATATATACACAATACCTATTGTTTAAAAATACATTTCATCGTAAAACAAATACATGAAAATAATTGGATTTCATAAATTGTTTCGCCTATGGAAATATTTCATCATAACTAAAAAAAAAAAAGAGTCGACTAGTTATAATGGAATAAACTTTATGCTGTATAGTATTACATATTTTATTCGGTTTTTTTATTTTTAGAAAAATAGTAATTTCCTGAATAGACACAAATAATTAACGATAATACTCCTCGAGGGCTACTATATACGCTGGTATATACATATGTATACATATTATATTGTACGTACTTTTTTTTTTTTGAGTACCTATAATATATATAGTTCTAAAGTAGAATAAATATATTGTGTAAACAACTCGTTTCAATGTAATTAATTAACAGCGTGTCAAGTTTTTGGTTTCATAAACTAATTTAATTAAGGGTGACGTAGGTATACCCACATGATATTATATATACTATCTCGTTTTTACGTTCAAATTTGAAGTAGGTATGGCTGTGCATTATACCTATTTCGGGAAATTACTTTTTTTACATATATATTTTTATGCTCGGCGAAAACCGAACAAGACGACCGACACAATATGAATTCGGCATAGATAATGAGTAATAGTGATTTTCATTTCCCCAAAAGTCGCATCACACATTGTCATGAACTCGTAATGTTTTTACTAAGTAAGTAAGTACTATTACTCGTACACGATGAGACACGATGACACAATAATATTATTATCATTGTTATTATCCAGAGCACGTCGTCGTTCTGACAAAAAAATACACGCACGGAGGCGCTTTTTTCTCGACTTCGATATTATTATTATTCTATCTATAAACCAATCAAACGTGTCTAATAAATTCGATGCGATACTTACTTTGACAGTACAAATATAGTCATAATATTATACTTGGATGATTCACGAAGCATGTACAAGCATTTAAGTGGTGATAAGTCAGTGCGTTTCTATTCCTCTCGGTCACAAACCACGCCACTCGACGACGATGTGACTCATCTCCTAGAGTTTAATACCGAGTGTTGGATGTTGAATCATTTTAATAAATTTAATTCGAAAACCCAAAAGTCATAACGCACACGACGCGGTTGAGACGTTATAAAAATAATAATATGGCACAGTCATCGATATTATATTATGTTTTATTAACTGTACGCGTTTTAATGATACTCGCAGGTCGTAGAACGATTATAATTGTATTTAGGTATTTTACACGATTTCTATAGTTATAGGTCGACTGGATTTACAATAACGCTTCTATGCCATATTATTATAATAATATCTGCACGTTCGAGTACGAATTATTAATGTCTCGAACCGCAAAAGCTCTACGCAATTATATAATATATTTTGTAAAAATAATATTAACGATTAAAGAATATAATATTTTAATGATGTGTGTTTTTCATCGTCGGGGTCGTACCTACGATATAATATTACAACCCTGCGTATACAATATAATATGCTACTCTGAGTATTTTTCACCAGAATATAATATTATTATTACATAGGTATTACACACACTATGATAATATTATATATTATACTCTGTACTATAAATGTGTTTGGGACTTGAAAATTAAAAAAAAAAAATGTGAAATAAAAAATAATTATGAAACTCTAATGTTTTATTTTTCTACAGACGTTTGAACAATTTAAAAATAACTTAGCCGAGCTTCGGGTTATTAATGTTTTACCGTAATGGAATTAAAATAAGTCAGACGATATATATATATATATATATTACATACCTACCATGTACGACGCGTATAATATGACTTAGCTGCTGGGACTACATTATATTATTTTAATGTTTCCATTGCGCGGTCAGCACAAAAGGGTTGCGCACCTCGTGAAACATATTTTGAAAAACACTGAGAGAACTGTTCATAAAACAAAATATCATTATCCGTCTGGGTACATACACTATACATTACTCGCCGTTATAAACGACCCCGTCGGAGGAAAGTCTACAGGGTACCTCTTATAATCAATAATATTGTTATTTCCCATCATATAGACGTGCTCAGAAAAGTCCTTAATCGAAGATGCAGCATATTATACAGAATGCAGCTGCCAATTTTTTTTCACTATCGACCAGATACATTTTGAACAGCCAAAATTGTTATTAATATTGTATTATCGAACACCCCGCGGGTAGGCAGTGATATCGTTGTTGTGTAGTGGCTATATTATAATAATATAATTCGTGATTTCGACTGGGTACCGGCTGTAATCGTTGTAAACTAGGTACAATTTTGTACAAAGTATCAATTACCAGTGGCTTATTTATGGGTGGGGGGGGGGAAAGCTCGACCCCCGCCCTCAGAAAAAAAAGGTTCTAAAGTCATAAACAATTTGCTACTAAGTACAGAGAAAGCGAATATTAATTTATAAGATAAACACATAATATATTTATTTAAAATACGCCACTGTCAATTATAACTATCATAATATCTTATCTGATGAAAAATTTGGTTCAGATCCATTCGATCAGCTAAACGCCTACTCGAATATTAAAAGGTGAATTTTCCCGGTCGGCCAACAATCAATCGGCCCGCGAGAAAAATGTCGTAAAATGCAGCACACGAACCTTCTGCTGCGCCCCCTTGCGCACGCCTATATGTTTTCCGCAGTAAAATATGTCAAAACGACAAGAAATTGCCGCGCAACGGTGTCGGGGGCTTATATTTTTGCCACGAAAACCGAGCAGCCCAAATAACATTCACGGCGACTGCGGTTAGGTTCACTCGACACAGTATAGTTGTTTTCCTCGAAATCTTTCGACCGTAAAACACCGATATATTGCTGAGCAGCTGCAGCAGCTGATATAATGACGATGATAATATGGCGCGACTCGGTTTTTCGCGTGTCTCCGAGTGAAATTTCCGGTGAACGACTTGCAGTGGGTGTACCCGCATATATATACCCTGTACTATAATGGATGGTATAATAATTATAATATTGTATTATACTATAATATAATATACGCGGCGCGTACCCACATATAGCTGCGATCGCGGTTTGCGGCGCATTGTTCTAGAAACTGATAGTGCGGTGATGGCCGACGAAATTGACGTGTTCGCGATGAATAATACGCGGCTCGGAGTTCGCAGCAAATCGGTAACAATATAACGGCGGTGTTTCGCCGTGGCTTATTTTAAGTCATTTTCCGCGAGACACGAAAGACGAAAACTTTCACGAGACACAAAAGTTACGCCGCCGCGCCGGTTAAGTACTTTTATAAAATATCGTCGTGACATTTTGTTCGTCTACCATCTCGTACGTATATATGTACTTTTTCGTTGTTTTTCGCGTCCGAAACTTTCTAATCTCGATTATTTTCTAATCGATAGTCAGGTACACTGTATAGGTAGTATTATGGGTGCTGCTATAATATATACGATTCTCGACCGCGTGTAAAGTGATGATTTCGCGCAAAACGCCTATACAATATAATAATATACATATTATACGCGGCGATTGCGACGGAAGACATTATTTTTGTCATCCCGAGTTTGAATACGAAAATAATTCAAACGTGTTTACTCGGCTTTAAAGTTTTTAAACGTTAAACGTACTACTACCTATGTGTGTACTGTACATTTGAATAGTTATTCCAGTGAGCGTGCAGTGCGCGAGTATGTGTCAGGGTAAATTATAATGTAATTTAAAATAATGAACATAATTTTTCACGTCGCCTGTGTGAACGCATTATAATAATAATGTAATAATATTACCGTAACCCATAAAACATGGTATTGTGTTTTGCACATTAACGGAATTTACTAGAATATACTTAGCAACAATAATATCATAATATGCGTTTTAATAGTATTATAGGTTATACACTATTCGTACTTGGACGATAACGGTTTAATTTAACCCCAAGACTTGCATAAAATATTATTCAAATAGCACGCTAGTCGACTATATGAAAATAGTTGACTTCAAGAATACAATATTTTCGCTAGAGATTCGATGCACGCGACAATTAGTATATTATAGGAGTAGCATTATATTCAATGAATTTTTTGAATTTCGTTTTCACACATAGAACGATATTTTTTTAATTGCGTTCTCACTAAAAAAATCGCACGTTATCAATACAACTGGCGTTAGGACTTTTTAATCGGTTGTGTAGAAAATCGGTTGCTAGACGCATTTCGGCCGATAATTTAGCTGCTGAAATTTGTTTTTAAGAGCAGGTCAAACTCAACTCAAAGCGCTGAAACTGAAAAAATGCCAGATCGAAAAGTATGCTAAATTGATGCTACACTTCAACTATATATCATACAGCTGTAGTCACGTACCTTTGAGTCATAATACGTGTACGTATAAACACGTCGTTGGATAAATTTACATTCATTATTGGAGATATTACATTTTTGATTTATAATATTTACGTCAATTTAATAAAAGTTATATGAGAACAAAATTATAAAAGAAATAATAACGATTATTTATATCAAACGTTGTAGGTATATATGTAATTATTTCTTCGGTAGGTATCATTTTTTCCCACTAACGTATATATATATAACTAATAACTACTAACTACACGTCATCATCAATAATAATAATTGGGAAAAGCCTTTTATTACGTCGTTTAAAAAGTTTAATACGCACGTGATATATTATTGTACTTGAATTTATATATCCTTTGTAACTTTGCATCGTGATTTTGTTTTATCGACTTTGATAAACAACATACAAATAAAGTTTACGTATTTAGTAAGAAGCTAACGAATAAATAAAACACAAAATAGTTTTAGTACCTATGGTTTTAATACATTTGAACGCCGAGCAAACGAGAATATAACATTTTTTAGTCCTCTTGCTATCATTGTATATTTTACCATCGTACTATGGATCAAATGAATGTACGGTGGGTAGTAGGTAATATAATTATTTTGATTTACAATGTGAGAAGAACGATATAATATATAATACGAAACAAACTATTTTAATCTCGTGTAATGAAATATTCAGTGTAAACAAGAACATTTAATTTTAAACTGAAAGGGCGTGTAGTTGAAATTAATTAAAGAAAAATATAAAATATTATGGACGATATGGTTTTGATGAAGTTTTAATATTTTGCACTTTTGAAGTACACATAAACTGTTGTAGATATTAAAATGAAATAAAATATTTTTTTAATATTAGACGCATGTTCCCACGTGCTATGATATATTATAAGTTATTTTATGACTTAAGTTTATTTTAGTCACAAATAGAATAATATACGGTTTTTGGTATGTGCATTAATAGTTTACCATTGAACATTGTTTACCTACAATCTATACAATCTAACCCAAAGAGGAGAATGTACAAAAAACGATTATTTTTTATGTTTTTTTTTTATATATAAAACGCAAAATTAGGTTTGATTATAATATTATTTATGTGTCGGTAAGAGCATAAAATTGAATGTCATAAATGTTTCAATACCATAAAATATACTTTCGGCAATAAGTAATAACTAATGACTCTATTTGGGCCACCGTACCTAAATACAGTTGAATAATAAACCTGTCAGTTATACATATATATATTGTTTATTATACACTGTGCGCTTAAGTATAACATAATATATTAGGTATTTGGTCTGCATAATAGCGTAGTCGTTGGAATTTGTAATTTCTGATAGGTAGTAAAAAATATTGTGCCATTGAGCACGTAATTTAATAGTTTTGTCCGAATCGATAAAAAAAACGCTTCGTTATTCCGTCTAATTATAATCGTTGTGGATAATATTATCGTCCGACGTATAAAAACTATATTATTATGATACAACCACCCGTGCGAGTATATAATGATAATATTATCCGGCAAACACATTTCGGGAGGACGCGTACAAAGAGAATATTTAATTTTCGTCTTATTGAATTTGATTTATGCGTTTTTTTAGAATCATATCGGATGTGCGTAATGGTTGAATTACAAGAAACGCTCACGGTGCGTGGGAAAGTTGTGTACGATAAATAAATGGCAGACAGACACACACACACACACACGCAATACCGCTCACGGGTGTTTGTAAACGCGCACACGTGATATCGCATGAAGTCACTTTTAATCGAAATCATTTCGCGCGCGTGTCACTTTATAAAACGTACATTCGTTCGCGAGATATCGATTACCGCAACAAACGACGACGGCCGAGCAAATAATATAATAAAAAACTGCGTGTAAAAGACAAATACGCATAAATATAGGTGTAGTGCGTCCGCACACCTACCTAGGTACCTGATTTTTTCCGCTTTGCTCTGATGTGTGTATGGAGGTATACGCTGCTGCAGAGACACGCGCGTTTCAATAGGACCGTCGAATATGGCGTATAATACTGTCTTATGCAAAGCAAACTGCAGTGCGATGCGGTGCGTAAAATGCAGTTCAGAGCTTTCAATGCTTAAACGACTGCGTACAGATGAGGTGCAAAGGTTATTAATCGTGTAAATATAATATATACGATTTGTTTCGTCTTATAATACGCATCGTATTATTTTAATATAATAATATGGAGGTAATACTACGTATATATTAGCAGCGTTTCTCGACCTGCAGTGGTACTCGTACCACCAGTGGTGCGTGGAAAGCTCACAGGTGGTACGCCAAGAAAATCTCCTTTTTATAAAAACATTTGGAATAAACCATTTTGTTAACATTAAATATTATTTGATTTATTTGATATTAGCTGGTCTTATAATATATCGACGGCGTGGAGTTTAAACCTGGTGGACAGGCGCGGTGGTTCTTTTTGTGCATATTAAGTCCTTATATCGACATAATTGTTTAGTTCCTAATAAACTAAAATTCCATACGTCGTGAAAAACAACGTATACATTTTTGATGATCAAAAAAAAAGGTTATTATTAAGGGGCAGTACGATAAAATGTTGTAGGTGGTACGCGGATATAAAAAAAGGTTGAGAACCACTTCTATATAGTATCGCATCGCGGCCATCGAACGTCTGCAGTGCATCGTATGCGTATTATAATTCCGCGATTACGCTGGTTTGAAAAAAAAAAATTACTCTAATAATCAATTCTCGGTTATGTAGATATCGCGGTAATAACGAAAACATTTTTTTTTTTTTTTGCGTGTCCCTAGCCATAGCTGCTATATTATTATATACGAGAGTACGTGTTTGTAACTCAATTGACGCGGAGACACATAAATTAAATTTAATGTTTCAAAGTCGCACAATATATAAATTTATTTTGAAAAATACAAATTTCATCAAATGATAAACGGTTTTGTTGCGCTCAACTCGAGTCGCATGACACGTTTGTTGAATTCCGCGACTCGTTTTATTTACGCGCTTCCTTCGGATGTACCAATATGTATGCCTATATGTGCATTATATATATATATATATATATATGTACCTACGTACGACGATACGATCAGTGAAGGTATATAATATTGTATATATAGATACAGCGACGTACCTACTTAACGTAACATATTATATATTATGTACATTATTATTAAGCATATACAAGGCTGGGAAAGTTAACTATTTTTTTTTTAAGAAAATAGTAACTAAAGTTTAAAGTTTAGAGTTACTTTTCTGTTTTTTTTTAAATCGTAAAAGTTCCAAGTCAATTATAAAATAAAAGTAACTTGACTTTGTTAAATATTAGTTAATTTTTTTCATAATATGCAATTAATAGTTATACCTTTTCCCATTGCTTACGCATCCAGAAAACGCCCACGACGCTGGTTCAGGGAATTATTAAATCCCTATAACTAGAATAATGCCGCTTCTTGAGGGTTCTGTCATCGGACAGCCTCCCTCCTCGTATCAGTATCATCATGTAAATTATTTCTCCATATCATATATCTATCACAATATTGCTCAATATTGTACACCGATACTGGTTGTAAATTTTATATTTAAATAAAAAAAAAAAATCTGTGATTATGGAGAAAAAATTAATTTAACTTGACAATAAAATTAATTATTTCATAAGTATAACCACATATAACAGTGAAACGAATTTAACTCGTTAAGTAAGAAGTTACTTCTTAAAAAAAAGTAACTCGTTATGTAACTAAACTTTAATTTTTTGACTATTGTCTGTAATTCCCAGCCTCGCGGGTATGTATAATATATATGCTATATTATTTTATCGTTTATCGCGTAAAGTTGGCGAATACATATATACATATTATAATAATGTTACACTATATAACGGCCGCCGAGACCCACGGTCGAATATCGCGGGAAGACGCGCAAATAATGTGGGAACGTCTCGTTTAAAAATCAGGTTAAATACCGCGGGAAACGAATGGCGTACGGTGCTCGACGATGTAAAATGCCACCGCCGCGGAGGATTGCGACGACGACGACGACGACGACGATCGGAAACGTTTGACGGACAAAAAGTAAAAAAATAAAATGAAGTAAGTCCTAACCGCTGTAACAATGTATAAAATAATATAATATAAACTCGTGCTGGTCGGAACACATAATATAAATAGGTACGTCTCGGAGGCGATCGGAATGATGCGCTGCGACCGAAGAGACGCACTGTCGTCGGCACCGCGGGTATATTATTGTTATATTATGTGCGGGTATACAATCCGCGGCAATCGTGCGGCATTTTTCATCTGCCAGCTACGACGACGAGACAAAAGAACACGCGGACGATATAAGCAGTAGTTGCATAGTTATCCGAACGAGTGCACAACGCAATTTGCCGATTTCGCCGGTTTATTTACCGGCGAAATACTCGCCGAACCTGCGGGTATACCAGGTACTACGCTGTTTAATACCTATAATTATTATATTGCTGCGTTTGGGGCCGGAGTGGTGCAATGGTCACACAGTTGTCTGCGACTAACACTGCAGTCGTCGGTTCGATTCGTAGCAAGTGCAAACAATTTGTGCGATTCTACGCAATCACCGTTTTCCCGTGCTGTCGTCCGATTGCATCATCCGCGGTTTCCGACTAGGTGACACTCCACTGGGAGTGAAGACCACACGGCACACATGTCTCCTCTCGGAGATAGTGATATATTATACATAGATCACATAATCTCCCTACTACCCACTTGTGATAAGCATTGACGAAGACCTAAGGGGCGTTTCAATAAACACTAGAAAAAAAAAAAATGTTGCTGCTCAAAGAGTTGTTGTGTCGCAATAATGCTATAGGTAGGCCGAGAGGAGAGACCCGAGTACAAGAGTACCCGACAGACCAAGAGTAAAAAAGACGAACTTGACAATTCTATATTCTAAAAAATTATTATATCCGGAGTTATCGGATGTATACGTCATATATATTATACGACGCTATTGGAGCGAAAACCGTTCAAAGGCTAAACGATTTTAGCTCATCCGAAAGAAAAGATTTCATATTTGCGTATAACCGTCGTTTTTAAAACCAATAGTTTTTTTTTTATGTAAAGTAAAGGCTCCGACATCTTATGGTTATTAGCTTACGATAGATACGATAATGAGATAAATATAGGAATGTAGTATTTACAGATATTTAAAATTTATTTACAATTTATGGCTTAACTGTATGTGATGAAAAAATATATAGTTTTATATAGAACCAATAGTGTAACTATAAAATATGATATATTCTAATTTATATTAATATAATTATGCACTGCGGCGAAAGGACAGTCCGAATATAGATAATTTGTCCATATTTAGTGGAATATTATGTATATCACGTAACATAGTTAAATTTCTGACGTAAAATAGACAAATTGATATTATATACAGTGTTCAAACGATTTTCATGTATACCGATCGAACATATAATTTTCCAAAGACGGGTGATAATATTTGAATAAAATATACACGGGTGAAGATACAACAATATAATATTATTATAATAATTTGACCCATAAATTTAATTCCATCGGACGATCAACCGGTGGTGATGTAGTTACGGTGGTGATGCACTTGCCTTCCCCAACCTCTTTAAAGAAATCGATTATTTTATGTTAATATTATTAATATCACAAATTCAATATACCTATCTAGTATAATTAATAGTCGACAGATTTTATCACTGTAGTAGATTATTTATCTACAACCTTATGGCTGTTTTAAAAACAATAATATATGTTTGATATTGTCGTAAAAGCATCACTGCAAGAAGTACTCTTATCGTTATCAAATTAATATCACTGAGTAGTTTTCACAAATTTGACTAAATTTTGCAGATATGCAGATTCCTTTCAAATTCCACCAACTAAAATTCCAGGCCACGTCATCGATATTTTAATATCATTGGGAAAAAAATCAAAACATTATGTTATTATTATTAATTTCTTATAATAATTATTTTCTCAAAGGTTCTAATCGAAGTCAATGCAATCATATTTACGGTTAACAATACGGTCGCGAGTTCTATATGTATCTATATTCTATACCAATATATTATTTTAAATACCTATACCTATATATTACTTACTGTTTAAAGCTTAAACCAAAGAAACCGCAAAAATATGCTTTGTACGACTTCTCTCAAGACCCTATCAATAGGCACACGAAGTCCCAATAAAATATCGAAATTAATCCGACACCGATCCCGAGACGGAAACATAATAATATTATGTTATAAGTACCGCCATGATACCTATATATCATACGGTGCTGATAAATTAGCCTTTCGTCCGTCGCGACTGTGCAGACACGAAATACCGCCGTAAGTCCACGCCGCCGCGCAGTCGAATGGAAAAAACAAAAAATATAAAGTATTTTGTCGTTTTCGGTGTTTACATTTTGTAACGTTTATATACAAATATAATATATTATTATAATAATAATAATATTGTGTACATAATATATTATTATGTCGTGGCGAGTAGTAATCGATGGCCGAACGGACGGTCCGCTGCAGCAACGCGCGTGTTCTCCGCCAACGCGTCGGCCGGTGCTGCGGTCTCGTCCGACCATTAGTCAACATCGGGGCGAAGCGCGTCTCCGCCGAGGTGGAGGTGGTGGTATAGGCACCTCGATAAGTCCTCGATTGGCAAAGAAAGAAACAAAACGAAATAAAAAAAAATCGACAGTGCCGACTGATCTGACGCGCGTATTGCTCGACGAGCGCCCACGCGCTTAGCGATTCGACACAATCGAATATATGAAACACAACCGCGGTATACGTACCTATACATATACCTATACGATATTCCGGTGTATTAATCACCGGACGAGAGCCGTCGCGACGTGCATGTCGGGTTGATATACCGTCGCGACACCGTGCTTACGGTAAATCTAAAAATATGCGCCTAGGTATAATATTATAAATATATACAAAACGGTTCCTGCTGCAGGTCTTCGAGTATCGATGACGATGCTTTCTGCGGTCCGAGGCACAGATTATACGTACTATCGACTAGATCAATATAGCTGATGAAGTTATTATTCGCCATTTTAATCGAGGTCACAGATGTGTAAATTAAATATATATACTTTACATATTATCTGTGATGGCCTCGAATTAAATGGCTTCCGTCTGCTTCGACTAAACACATCGGTGGAATACTGCAGCAGTCGGTTATATCTTTCGGTTTGTTGAACATATTATATTCTGTGGTCTGAGGAAATACACCATTATGCAAACATAATAACAATATAGTAACCTAACCTATGAGTAAACGCCATGATCCATCTTTTGGTCAGTTTAGTTAATGATGATGTGAACGCGATTTTTCTCGGGGCCGAAAGGATTGGAGAGTGGCGGTGCAGCGGACTCGTCTACGTCGCCACACGCAATAATGAACATTATCGTTCGGTCGTTTTTTTTCTTTAATATACATATAATAATATTATTACAACCCTGGAAACTATAATATAATGTATAATATGTTTATTATTATTATTGTCTTCTTTTTTTTAGAAAGTCCTCGCCGAGACCTACGACGTAGTGGGCTGCTGCTGCTGCTGCTGCAGCAGTGCACATTCGAACGCGTTGTGTGCATCTCTCTGCTGCGCCCAAGTATAAATCAAGACGACGACGCGAGAAACAGCCGCGATGATTATAAGAGATTCGTATATAATAATATGTACCTATTATACGACTATGTAGGTACACCAATAAATAAACGGCGTCAAAAATGCATTTAAAAAAAAGGGTCGTAAATAACTGATAAGGAGTACTACGTTGTCGTGGTCTCGGGTCCAATAGTAGAGAATAATGTATTATTTCCTATATCGTGTATATAGGTAGGTGACCTACGTCATAAACAACGAATTAAACACCGCATGAATTATTTTATTTTAATGGCTGTGCACCATTAAGGGATATAATAATACGTATAATAGCGTTTTAAGTGACAACTACGGGTCCCGCAGTAATATGGTTTTACGGCCAAAACGATTTTATGACAAACATCTCCGTTTTCGTAATTTAAATTATACCTACGTTTAATCGGTCCTTTACTAGTAATAATAATGTTGCCCACGATATTATATAAACTGTTTGTTTTTTTTGTTGTTGTTGTTTTCGGACGGATTTAATGTCCGCAGTAATAATAATAATAATTATTATTATATTATTATTACATACCAGTCATCGTCTGTTATATATTATACAATAATAATATTATAGTCCGTGTCGTGCTGCTGCTGCTGCAGTCAGGTTTCCAGTGACGAACCGAACTCCACTGCAGCACTATCCCTTCGCAATAGAGCAACAGGTAACAATATTATTACGAGCAACAGGTAATTATAATAATTACCAATAAAAAAAAAATATTTACATTCTACGATGTGCATAGTATAATATATATATATATATCTCGATCGACCGGACCTCAAACGATATATAAATAAGTATATATTTTTTATTTAGATCCGCGACGGCTGCTGTGGCCATTAGACAGTGCGTTACATAATGATGTAGATATTAAGACATGTGTAGATTTCAAAATAGTTTAAAGGTAAATAACATTTTGTTTTTAGAGTATTTAAACTAAACGAGAATATATTTTACAATTATATACATAATATTATACTATAAAAGCGACGTGAAAATACTGTTAAACTGCAGTCCATACGTGCTGCTATATTATAGGTACAACAACAATCATATTGTAATAATATTATACGCGATGAACATGTTCAGTGCTCAGCAACACTAAATCTCGTCGAGACGAATGATTGACCGATGTGTACTTAAATCCCGAATACGCGTATTATATTGTGCGGCGATGTATAGATACATCGTCCATTTATACATATTATTATTATTATAATCATACACCGGCAAACCATTTGTCAGACGCCTTCCGTCGATAATAAATTGTCAATCATTTTTCGTTTCGCCTCACCAATAAATATTGTCGTCGATTTCCACCGTGGGCACCTATTGGGCACATGCCTACCCGTGGTATTATTATTATTTCCCACAGCTATAATGATTAAATACTTAAACGCTCTGCAGAGTGTACAATGCGGTGACTAGATGTTAATAAATTATATATATTATTATCATCGTCGTTGATCGAATTCTGAGCAGAACCCGGTTCATTACACCGAAATATGGTAATCACTCGATAGCAGTGTTGTTTGCAATGATGTTTATAGAACGTTTTTAAAATTCTTCGCTCGGATTTTTGTTTCAAGATTTTTTTATAAAAAACAAATTATTAACGCATAACTAATACATTCATCTTAAATAAAAATGTAAAACTCAAAAATTCAAAATTTTAAGAATTTTTAAATTCGACGAACACAGTGTAACATTGATTATGTATATACTTAGTGAATGTATAATAGTGATGATTCGTGAAAGACCTCGTCCGGTAAAATTGTAATAAGCGCTTATTATACAAATGGAAATTTAGTCACATTTTTCTAGATGCTCCAAAATAATATAGAACAGTTGGAAAACACAAATTATTTTGTACTTTATGTTTAGAGTTTAGATGTATGAAAACCAAACTGAAAACGTCATTAAACTAAATGAAAAAACCAACGGAATTTAAGCCGAATCCTATACATATAAAAGAAAATATAAATATTCCAAAAATGAATATTTCAAACACTAATAAGTTTTATAATTTGTAGAAAAAAAAAACTATTAGGTATTTGTAATAGACGTCCGATACCTCCAAGCGAAAATACTAAATGTCTATTGATAATTTATTGTTTTAATAATTAGTTTCATCTAAACGACTTGATGTATGAAAAATAACATAAACACTGTGGTTAATTGAGTTTCATTTGAAATCATTTTTTGAGAGAAACGATTAATCATTGCTTTCAAATTAAAAATAATAATGAAACACTACTTTGCGCTAATGCAAGTGAAGTTAGACGAGTGCACGGCACCGGGTTTTTTCGTATCCGGTCCGGCTTTTAATCACAATATATTTGAACAACAAAAATTCCCCGAGTCGTTACCATCGCTAGGCTTGTAGAAATAAATCAATTTGTGAATATTATCCAAACAATTTATTACCGATACACGGATTTTTGACAACTCTTAAACATTATTATAAAGTGATAATTTGTTCTTCTATTAATAACCACCGTCGAATCGGCTTCGTAATTGGTTTAACGTAAATCGTTTTATTATTTTTTTTTTTTTACACAAGTGATTAAATAAAACCCGTTTTAATCGTTTTCGATTGTCTCGCAATCGAAATTAAACGGTTAATATTGTCGTAGCCATATCATACAGGACCCGATGGATTTAATATCATTAAAGTTGTAGCTACACGGTAAATTAGTCTTAATATTATAGTCTGGCGAACGATGATTACATTCGTGTACGCCGATGCGTCGTACAAAATAAACAACGACGAAAAAAATCAAAAATCAAATTTTGAAATTATAAATTAAAACTTCTGAAGTGTATTTTGGAATTTAAACGTTAAACCTACAATAAATATAGCTTACGATAATATATATACACCGACTTATAATATTCAAGTTCATAAATCGTTCAACGATAATATCACGTCGTATCGGAATATCAGCAAAATAATATTACCATAAAACGTTCGTTATGACCGTTTCGAGATAATCATCTCGTTATAATGTATCAAATATAATATTGTATTCCGCCTGTTAATATATTAAAATATATTATATTATTGCTTTTTTGATTATAGTGCTCGGTTTCTTTTTTTTTTTATAGGTATTTATACCTCATGACATCCATTCGGAAACCAAATAATTTCATTCGCGACTAATTGATTATTTTGTCCCGGCGTTTAATTTTTATTACTTCTAATTGGCGGTATCTGATGTGTCTATCGTCCGTTACCCGAAAACACTCTAAAATAAGTAAATAAATCAAAAACGGCCAGTATATTATGTACCTATATATATGTGTATACTCGGCCGGGGAATGAATAATTATTATTTTATGATCATCGAATATACGATAGGCGGTACACCGACCTTAAGTGTTCCGGATCACTACCGCACTTCTATAGTACTATTATACCTATAATACCGTATAATACTTATACGAATAAAATTACTAGAAAAGTTCGTCGTGTTTATCGTCTAGCGTGATCGGTAAACTGGTATATAATAATATTATGATAAACATACTGCTGCGACCGAAACGTTTTTTTTTTTTTCATTTTTAAATATTTCGTCTTCATATAATATTATACCCACCAAATAATGATAATAATATATTCGTATAGAACCGTCACGCGTGCCATTGCGCTTATGACACATGATTTTCTTAATCGGTCTTGGCGGTCTCGCTCGCCCGGCATCCGATTTGTTATCCTATTGTCGCGCGACTAAAATTATACTACTCGTAGGGGACACGTAATAACGTCTTAAAAAAAGCACTCCCGCGGCGCGTCGTCCAACGGTCCTTAGGACATTCGACAATACGTAGGAATGCGTATACTTATTTTATTATTTCTACGCATTTCGTGCGCGTTTGTAGACCGTTTTTTCTTTCTTTCTTGGGAACGTACAGTTCGACGTTGCCGTCGGAGAACCAACACGGAGGCGGTGGAGGTGGTGATGCTCGACGGCGGCCGGAGAGACGGAGGGACGACGATTGTCGTGTATACTGCACGAGAGAGAGCAAAGCCCATAATAGAAGAAACGATGCAAGTCGATGCACATGCACTCCTGCGACGTACTGCACAGATACCGATCGACCGGTCGTCCCAACACGCACGCACACGCGCACACACACACACACACACACACCCTCATTGACTCACTCGGTCGCGTGTGTAGTCGTACTCAGACGTCGTCCGTTTATTGTACTATTATAATCGTTTGTATAATTGTTTGGAAATCGATCTGCGGCGGCGGCGGCGGACGACATGTACAAGAAAGACCGGTCCCACGTCGTCGTCGTCGTAGACAATAATATGTATATATTATTATTATTATTATAATATTATATTCGTAAGTGCTGCTGCTGCTGCTGCTGCAGTGTGCGTGGTAAATGATCAACGAGCCCGTAAGCGGCTCTGTCTATAATGAGACAACCCGTCGTCGTCCAAGTCGTCCAAGTTACCGACGCACCGCGGCTGTATATATAATACAACCTCTGTCGGTCATTATCGTCGTCCGTCGCTTCCCTCCACCCGCCGTGACCGAAACGGGCGAAGGGGTTGTTTAACGGCTCCGTCACACTTAGCCCTGCGCTGGCCGCGGGTGAGATATCACGACGATATGATGGATCGTATTAATAGGATATATTATATTAATTTATAAGTACTCGTATATAGCTGGTACAGCTGCAGTATAAATATTTCGATTATCGATCGGCCGTCTCGTTCAAATAGATTGTATAATTTATACGCTACGTATTACCTTTACACGCGTAAATTGTTGTTGTGGAGTCGCACTGTGGTCGGAAAGATTGAAATAATCAGTCGTGGTCGGAAGTCACTGGTTTTGATGTAGTACCTATATTATGCGCTATACCGCTGCAAAAAAATACAAGCAATAAGAGCCACAGATCCGTCACATTTGTGCACACGCACTCTACAGACGCCTTTTTTTTAGTTAGATAAGTAGTAGACTATGGTTGGAAACGGAAACGTGTGGTTGGAATGACAAAAATCACTTGAAACCGGAACATCGGCACAATAGGTTTGGCAGTTTAAGGATAATAGGTTTAGAAGTGATGGGAGGTTTGACGGATAGAAAATTATAGTATAAATGAACATTTTATAATTCGTAAAAATTGACCTAGTATAATAAAATAAGTAGGTACGTGTAAACTAGACTAAATATTACATCCGTTTTTATATTTTGTTGTAATATTTAAAGTTTTATGTGACAGTTATTATTATAATCGTCCCAAGTGCACAATATATAAAGCCGTCTGATAAGTGATAACTCATCAATTATACTCGTAATATACTCGTTCGTGCCTATATTTAGATATATCATCGGATGTTACAAGATTTTCGAAAAAAAATCCTTCTTCTCCAGAGTTCAAACAAATGCGCATCGTCAATCAGATGACATATATTATAGTTGTGAGGGTATGAGAGCATGCTCTCGGCGGTGAACACTCTTGTATATTATATTCGACGAGTAATAATAAAATATAATACCTACGTAAGTACATATAATATGGGTACATATATTATTTTAGCGCTTTGCGTTCGTTTTTCGGTAACAACGACCTCGCGACCTGCAAGCCTCGACGCTGCTGCAGTGCTGCGCATATATATATACGATATATATATATATATATATATAGTGTACTTTACTACTACTATATATTGTATACACGATATAATATATATTATATCATATACATAATATATCATCGCGCAATAAATCGGAGAAAATCGAGAAAAAAAATAATTGTTTAGTTAGATACGTGTACGGCTGTCGCTGTTGATTAAATATCGTATAACATTACACCGCACATATATACGACCCGGAGAGTGCCTACACGTTGGGTGCGTGTGTGTATCCGTAATTTATATCGGTGCTCTGCGCAATCGGGTTACAAGTACACAATTTACTAACATATCACGTACAGCCATATACCACCACCACCACCACCACCGCCGCCGCCATACGTCATCCGCTGGCATACTTTTTTGACACTTACAAATGTGGACCAAAGCGCGCGCGGTGCAGCTGCAGCGGCGGCGGCGGCGGCGGCGGCCTATAACGTACATAATAATAATATAATACCCAGTATATGCGAAGAACAGGATCTTCAGTGGATATAGAGGTACGTATATAATGACACGCGGCAACGGCTTTCCGCCGAGATTTATGCGCGAAATATACGCGAGTGAATATTATAATAATAATATAATATTATTTTCAAACGTAAAAATTAAAAACAAACACGCGTTCAGAGCATGAATCACTTTTTTGTTTTTATTTCCCGCCGCCGCCGCGTCTACGTGATAAACGACTGATGGCTGTGAAACGTTTTTTTTCTTTTAGAGTAGTCGTAGGTACCTGCGGGTATATATGAATACCCGCCCGCCCGGTATTGGACAAAAAACAAAAAGATTAACTTTTAACATATAATATTGTTCGTTTGATAATATAATAATAGCCAATAGTCTATCGTTTAAAAACCTGCAGTTGTTGGTGATAATCAATAGTATCGTAACCGTGTTATAGGTACCTACAATGATATTATCATATTAATATATTGTGTGCAAAGACGCTATGCATAGGTTTTCATTGTATGCTGTCGCTGCAGTGTACGCATAATATGCCATCATAGGTGAAGGGAAAATGTATTTTATTGAAATTACAAAATCACGACACGATTCGTAATCCTAGCGTGAAACCAGTATGTTTTAAGGTTTGGTTTATTTACCAAAGTTATTATTGTATCACCTATATAATATTATTGTATTATGTAAAACGCGTGTGTGTGTTTTTTTTCCATTAGGATCGTTGTTGCAAAATAGATAGAAAAAATTCTGCTGAATCACGCGGGACAGCTGCAGTGTGTAAAAACAACGACCTGCAGTGCGCGCGCGTACAAAAGTGATTATTGAATATTAGAAAGCACCCAATAAGGGTTATAATATACTGCAGCAGCACAAATGGGTTAAAACGATATCATCTGGTATCGATTTCTCAATAAATCAAACTCCGGGGAGTCGTCTGGACCGGTATACTTAAATGTGTACAAAAAAAAAAAAAAAATATTTATATTATATAATGTCCAGCGCGACTTGTAATCAATTATAATATTATATAGGTACGTGTCGCGCGCGCATAATATACTTTTCCGTGTGCACTGGTTAAGTGTATTGAGTTTCAGAACGATGTTCTCGTGCAACAGACCCGAAATTGTCTCACGGGCTGAGTTCCGGAAGGCCGATAACGGCGACGGTCGTTCGGATATTTGACATTTAAATGTCTTGAAAATTCCACCTGTTGTGTATAATATTCTAGAAATTAAAAAAATAAATTCCATCTGATAAGCGAGATCGATTTGATAGTGGTTGTATATCATAGTAAGTAGCGTATAGTACAAGACGTTTACCGCGCGTGTCGTATATAATATAACTGATGATATCGATTCGAAATTAAGAAGTTTACACTAATAAGTAGCACTCAGGAATACCGAAAAGTAATCCGCTGGCAAAAGTATATAAACGTCCGAACGACCGTAAAATAGTTTTTACCGTTTTGAATAAAACATGGCAATCAATCTAAATATTGAACTAATCTGATATGCCCATCTACTGATTGTAATCGGAAACGTCTCTAACGAATTTATTGGACACGCGCATTACAAAATCCGAGTAATGTTTAAAGAATAAAAAGATGACGAAACAAACATTTTTGTACCTGAGATATGCATAATATTTGTAAAAAAAAAGCAATAATACATCTATAAGTAGTACACCTAATAATTTGTTGTTAATCAAATGTATACTCGTAATATTCTTTAAGTTATAATAATCTTATAATACTCGTATTGTGTGTGCCAACTACGGCAAAAAAACTGAAACAAAAATAATTGTGTTTTGTGTATCAGCTCTAAAACGTTCTGTATCCTTTTATTTTTATGATGCAATTACTTTTTATGATCTCATTACATAAGTTGAATTTATTTTTGGAGATCTGGAAATACATCGTGGGGACGAAAACTCAATCATTTATTGTTCGATAATATTCGATAAGTATCAGATATCACAATATTGTAACAACTGATGACCGGAAATCAGTGAGTTTTTAAAGAACGACGAAAAAAAATATTACTGAGACACAATATGATTGCAATAACTCAGTTGTTTTGTATATAACAATAATACAATAAAAAAACGATATTTTATAGATACATTTTTTTGTTTTGAAAAATATCCGCAAGTCATTGCGAACAAATTCCGATAAAATATTTAGTTTTCAAACTCTGACATTAAAGCGATCAAATAATAAATGCCAAATATATGGTTTATAATTGGCTGTATATTAGTATATAATATTCTTACAGCGCTGAGACGACGACAGCTATACATTTAATATCGTAAAATTGAAGTATTTCGTTCGATAAAAAAAGGACGTGAAATGCGTTTTAATGAATATTATGTTTTTTTGTATTAACGTTTAGATAGAAGATTTTTTTTTTATTATTGTTTAGAACGTTGAATAAATTACAAGCCGAGATGGCGAAAAAAAATCTACCGAATCCTATTGACTATTGTTAAATACTTGAAATGCTTAGACACACATATTATATAATATTATATAAGTATAACACGTCGGACGTTCTAATACAATATCGAAATCCGTTTTGTCGAACCGTTTGTGTTCAAATATTTACGCGGCGACAAAGTAAAAGGAATTACATATTATTATTATACGGTTAAAAAGGAACGCGCTCGATGTCCTGCGCGTGTGATTCTCGAACCGTGAAAAGTAGTACTATATTTATTTTCGGGATATCAAAGGAACACAATAATATAATATAATCCTTACCGAGCGATAAATGGGCATCATATATTTTATCGTTCAAGACGTATAATCTACGTTCAACGTATACGGTTTACGGTTACCGTACGATTGGTATAATATACCTATACCGCGGTATACTGCCGTCGCTCTCCTCACGTCGACCCGGACGCATTTCCGACCGACGCAGTTCCCATTTACCATCAACACCGTCTCAAACCATAATATAATAGATATTGATGAGAGAGTACCATTTTTTAGGGGGGTTGATGTAGGCAATATTCTGTGACGGTTCGTTAGTGCCGTGTGAGTTTCCCGAAAGGGTATGGTAATAATTACAGATAGACTACCTACGTGTAAGGTTCTTAGAAATCTCGTACATACGATCAGTCACGCGTCACTATAATATTTGAGATCAAAAAAGTTTCGACACCAGCTGTGCGTCAATGAAAGTCACATAAAGTAAAAGAAAAATTCATTCAGCACCGAAAATCCGATTTTAATTTTGTAGGAAATTGATTTTCGATTTAAAGTATTGTTTCTACCGAATTAATTTTTTTTCAAATTCACTAAAAAAATAAAATAAAAATCGGTTTTCTACAAAACTGCTCATACGAGAAACGAACGGGTTGACATTTTTTTTTCAAAGTTAAAATTAGACTTCTGGAAGTACATTTTTTTTTATTTCGATTATTGGTATAAAAATGCACGAAATATGACGACCCCCTTCCGACAGCCTTAATAATATTTGTTATGACCTAAAACTTTTGGCCCCGCGATCCCCGGAGTCCGGCCGATGGTTTCATTGTGTACAACCCGCCGAGACTTCGAGGATCGTGTCCGACGAAACCTTATCGTTTATACGAGACCCGGCTAATGCTCTTTATCGGTCGGGCAGCGACACGAGGAAGCTGCTTAAATCGTCAAAGGCCACGACCATTATACGTCGGCCGCGACTTTGTGACATCCGCCGTATAAGCTCATTAAACGTCTGTCGGTTGTCCTATATAATATATTATCTAATCCGCAAAACAGTATACAATAATAATAATATTAAACGAACTTTGCCTCATGAAATAAATTGACTATCTATAATACACGCAGCGATAACTATACCATCATATCGTGTCTCGAATATCGCGATAGAGGTATTTATATGTAGGTACCTAAGCTGCTCTAATATTTTACCACTATATATTATTCTGATGATATATATAATGAGACGCTTTAATATTATTATATTCATAAAAACGCCAGACAAATGATTACGAAAAACGCATATTATTTCCGACATCGTCGGATTATTTATTTATTTCACATTTCTATACGCCTGGCGGCATTTTTCATTACGACGAGTTTATTGACGTTTAAATTTTCATTATTATATACGAACAACTGCAATATTTTTTACTTTTGTGGGACTTTTTATAACACTCCGCTGTGCCTGCTTATTCCCCGTTTACAATCAGTGATTTCATATACCAAAAATGGAAATACAATACGACTATAATATAGCGACTAAACATCGTGTTTAAATAATACTGATTAAAAAATATTCATAAAATGCAGTGATATATTATATGCACGATACGCAGTGTTGTGCACAGATGGCTTTAAAATTGTCTTGATGGGATAAAAGATAATATTATTATACGAAAGTAAATTACCTATAAACAAAAGATAAGATAACCTAGTTTTCGATTTAGAACCATATACAGTTTTAAGATATCTAAAATTGTATTGATTAAATTACAATATTTACAACAAATGTGTAACATTTTTCCATCTGTTATAAATGTCTAATGTATAATATTTATGGTTGCATAATATACCTACTCATAAAAGTTGCCGTACGATATACGATTTGAAATGTTTACCACCGACCCAGCCACTCCGCAAAAAAAAAAAATAACTACCACGCGGAAAATTTGTTTTTCATAATCACTTATCGGGCGTAATATTCCGACTCATTGATGTCGTTTTCTTTATTTTTCTAGCCGAGTGGATTTTAACCGCTGGTACAGCGAGGGTAGAATTAAATAAGGCTTTTGGAATGGACGTTTCAGATTTTTTACACGATTTATTGTTTTACTTGGGAACGTTAAAAAAGTTTTGAAATTAATTGCAGTCCCGCAGTAAATAAAATCTCGAACGCAATGATCTCGAGAATAATTGCTTAATAGATTGAAAGTAATATGCCAGCCATATAATAATAGGTGAAACGCTATGATATTATAAAGTTTTAAAAACTATTCGATATAAATTAATTTTTCCATAAATCAAAAATGTATATTATCTTGAGTTTTATATAGCACACCACTTTCGTTTACCGACAATATTTTATTTAATGGAGTAGAATATTATATGTACGTGGGTTAGACGTTTTATTTTTCCGAATCGCATAAATGAAAATAAACAAAAACGAATACAGTACGAAATCGGATGAAGTATATATATATATATATATATCGTATAAGTATAACTAACTGAAAACGGTTTCTGTTCGGCACAATAGGACGTATAATAATGTATACAAAATATTATGGAAAAAAAATACCAAGAGAGAAAAAAATATATATATATATATATACATTATAATATATAAGGTAACTAAAATATACAGTGCGTTCTATCTATTTCATGGTTTTTGAAACAAAATAATATTATGTTTCTTTGAATGTTAAACACTTTTGACATTTCTTTCTTTTCTTTTATTTTTTTTGTATTTTGCACACTTTGTGCGCATGCAGCAATAACGCATTATGTCAGAAAAATACGAGAATAAGATAACGTTGGCTTTCGCTCAAAATTAGATTTTCAAAATGCAATTACCATTTTTTTTTCAGCCGGATTACAGTAGAACAAACAACTAGGTATAATAATATTATATAAGCCAAAACACAAAATAATTATAATCCAAACGACATTGCGTCAAAGCATTTTACGATGCGATTTCTGCAGGTTTTTCAATAACCTGACCAGATGATGAATCAAAATAGGGGGTTTTTTTTTTGAAAATGTGAAATTCGTTTCATCGCCGCGTTTCAACAAACGTCGTATCGTGCATATTTCTGCACAGTTTTTTTTTTTTGATGAAATTAATTATTTTATAAACAGTTTTTTAATTAATTTTATAAAATACCGTATCATATTCATTATATTGTTAGGTCTGTTCCGACGAGGATAAAGTTATGTTTTTTGTTGTTGAGTAGGCGGGGCAGTGTGGAAATATATTTTCAAAGCTTATATTATATCGTCGTGACATGTATAATAATATTATAGCCATACAAAATATACACTGGACATTCATATAACAGATGAAAAACTTGTACCGTTAAAGTATGAATTATTAAAGTGGTCGTTTTATCGAATCGCTCAGTTGTTTTCTAGAGAACACCGCAAAAAACGATGGACATTTATAAATAATATTATAACACGTGCCACACTTGTTGACCATTTTTGGTTATAGACAATAATTATTCATATATTACGCAATATTATCGTATTTTAATAAGAAACCGATTCTCAGCCACGGCATTTAAAATAATAATATTTAGATCGCCTCGTCGACTGAATCGACACGAAATCACACTCGAAGTCCGTAAGGTGTGACACCCCCTTATTCTTTTATGAAATAATACATTTATTCAAATTATGATTTTTAGAATTCTCGTATACTTAAAGACCACATTTTTAATTTCCTGAGATTTTTCGTACTACTTAAGAATTCTTAATCCTGGAGAGACAACACCATATAACATTTGTTTTTTTTTAAATGAAAACCTCATTTTTTACTGTAAATTTTATAGTATAAATAATATCTTTGAAACCTTTTGCTGAAATAGATGTGATATCGGATCTAGCATTAATTATACTTGGAACATTTAAAAAAAAACTATTAATAGATTATAATAGATTAATATAAATCCTTAGTACATATAAATTAATTGTAAGCAAAAAAAAAACGTGGGTGAGCTTGCTTGGTGAATTACCTCACATGAAAATTGACTAGATTAACGCATACGCTATCGCATGTTATCATTCAGCCTCTGAGGCAAATCGTTTTTCTTACATCCAACAATCGACTACTGCGATCGTTCGGCGCTTATGTCTTGTTCGATAATAATATTATAATCAACATCTGCAGTTTCGGTTTTAGACGCGTTCGTTTTTTGTCGACTGTCGTGTTCTGCAGTACCTACGCCATATTATTTTCACGATAGTATATATGTTCAAAATTTGGAGCTGGGGCGCCCAACAAATCGAAAATCGCCCCCTCCCCCCCTTGATAACTCCTATCAAAACCGCCTCTGCTAGACGCCCTGGTGCTACAATACGGTCGCTTTTACATATTATAATATTTGTTATTAAAATATTTTATTGGCGTTCGGGATCGTCCGTCGTCGCCCCCGCCGAGACGATCGCTGTTTTCCTGTCCACCGTCGCTTAAGTAGATATATTGACGATAATCAATTATAATATTATACCTACACACGTAGTCGGTAACCACCGATGACGCTCCCGCTTACCCTCCCGCCGAATACAATACAATAATTATTATTGTAAGTACAAATATACCACGACGACCAGTGCCGGCTCGTAATCGGATTAAGCGGATTGAAAACGCAGGGCCGGCTCGGCTAATTCGCTCGGCAAACTATACCCACCCACTCACCAACCTGCCGATTCACTCGTCCGGGTATAGGTTTCGAGGGTCATTAGCCGTCGACGGCGTGTATTATAATGTACGCAATGATACTATATTATGCCATAATAGCAGTGATACTTATATATAGTAATAATAATAATAATACGGCGTATATATTACGTCGATATAGGTACTTAAACCGAAAAGACGAAACCTTAGCAAGTTCAATCGTCCGTCGTACGCGGGTGAATTATTATTATTATTATTATATATTTGCGGCGAAGACGTGTTTTCACTTCAATTAATAACGTTATAGCTTCTGCAGCAACAGCAGCAGCAGCAGCAGCAGCAGCAGTCTGCGGCTGTTTATTTTTTTATATATTTTATCGTCATCATCATCATCATCATCATTATTACTATATATATATATATATATTATATTTTTATCTCCCCCGTAAAATGTTTTCGTTCCATTACGCGGTCGCGCCGGTCGTTTGTTTGTTTGTATATTATATTTTTCTACCATATTTTTTTTCATCTTATATTATATTATATTATATAGAGTCGACGCGCGGATTCCGTTATTACACGCCGAGGCTTTTGCGGAAATCATGTTTATATGCGCAGTAACTGTGTAATAATAATAATATTATATTATACTGCCGAAGCAGTCGTGTAGAGGGTATAAGACGCCACCGCGTGTAGCTGCCGTCGTCGTCTTAGCAGTCGTTGTCGCCGTACAAAAATACACGAGTTATAATATTATCGTAGCCGAGATAAGACTCGGAGAGAGACAGAGAGAGAGAGAGAAAGAAAGACCGAGGAAAACGTTTGCGTGTATAATAATCGAAACGCCACCCGTCGACTCGGAGAGAGCATATAATATTATTATTATTATTATCTCTAGGCTGCCCGCCGTTAAATTTATATACGGCAAGCCACTCCGGCCTGCAGACGTCTCGTTTGCAAACGTTTCGCGAACGGGGCTATTGCACCCAGGCTCCCCCCTCCCCCCTGGAGTGTATATTATTATATGTTAATAAGTTTAATAATTGGCTCCGTTAGTGTACCTGCAAGCGAGCGACGTTCGGATGTCCGGAATCGAATTTGGCGGGTATCCAAAACATGGCCGGAAATTCGAACGACAATAGGTATATGGTATAGGTACCTATTTCAATATTATGATATACATATATTTTTCATCAGCAACACTAATGTTTTGTATTAAATAATAATTAGCAAGAAAATTAAAAAAAATTTAGAATGAACAGACAATAATTATTACACTAATGTAGTTATAAGGAATATTGTGGGTCCTCGTTGGCCAGTTTCATCATATACGGACAATGGGGCGATTAGTCAAATAATGACAGCGGCTAAAAGGAATACGGAAAGGGAAAGAGTACATAAATGGAACAAAAAGTAGGAACTCTGAAATTAACTTTAGCTAGGGGGGGACATCGACTTCGCCATTGATAAGTTTAGAAAGAAACGTATTAGATTGCCCCGTTTCCTCATATCACATGGGGACGATGGGGTAGACAAACGGAGAGGCTGCAACACTGGTTTACACTGCGCGCATGAGCTACGATATTATTATTAAACTTCTAAAGAAGTTCATTTTTAAATCTGTCGAGCATCTGATCCAAGTTAATCGGGATGACTTGCGGATTTACGAGCAAATACAAAATATAATACCAAAAATGGAAATCTTGGCGCCAAAATTTAAAAAAGAGTCTTTCTGATACTGCGCATTAACAAACAATGTCGCAGGGCATTACACGAGCTAAAGGAGCTAATCCACGTTTTTTTCACTTATGGAGATAATTGTTTTTAAATTTACTCGTCTCCGAATAACTTACAGATTAACTTAAGGCGGTCGAAGAATGGTGTACCAATAAGCAGGAGAAGAAAATATAAACATAAAGAAGTCAAATTTTAATTAAACCTGACCGAGTCATTTCAATATTTTTAATCAACTAGGTACTACGTTTACTCTTTTACTTAGTAAAAGTTTACTAAGTTAAAAGTTACAACGAGTTAAAATAATTATTCATTAATATTATTTTTATGTGTCCCACAGTCCTTTTAAAGTTTTAACCAATTACAAATTGCACTACGTTGCAGCCTACGATCATCACTGTGCAATCAACCACTGTAATTTCTCGAAATGCATAAGTCACAAAAAGGACTTAAAGCGTATCAATTTTTTTTCCACTTTGTATTTTAAACGGATTTATGGCTGGTAATTTGTTCAATTGAAACGAAAATCTGAATAATACGTTTTGAAATAATATTAACGGTTTGTAAAGTTGATATACGACCTCGGGTTATTATTTTGTACTTTGATAGTGCTTTTAGGCATTTATATGTATACAAAAAATAATATATATTATACAAATACATATATATAACTTTATTAAAATTAAAAACAAATTTAAATAAAACTATTAAGTAGTTGGATTTCGCGTGCGAATAATTTAGATTTTTTAATTAAGCATTAACGATTCAAAACTTTTTTAAAGTAATTTCCCTTTTTTTTTTGTTGCTTTAATTAAAAACGAATTTATTTACGAAAAGCTAGCTACGGATTGTTCGATATACGATAATGTTTACAATCGAGGCAAATTGCACGATTCGGCCCAAGTCTTGAAAATGTTATTTTGTACATTATTAAGTAGGAACAGGCGCACAGTATAATAATAATTTACGTACAAAATAAAAACAATACGACGATAATTCGAGTGTTACAGGTTTGTGTCGATTCGGGATGCAAAATCTTGTTTGCAATATTTAGCGTATAGTTTTATTGTTTGTAAAAAATCCGTAAAAAAAGGCTGTCGAATAAAATCGTACATTTTGTACGCCCTTAGTCGCACACGGACGTTCTTTCGCTCTGCCTACTCGGGATGTGGTGCAAAGGTCGTTTGTGTTGGCGTAGTCGTTATACCGCGCGAGGAGCGACGGAAAAACATATGACTTTCCGATCGCGGCGTGAGATTCGTTTAATGATAATATTATAAACAATTTTTTCCGTCTATTATTTTTTGTTTTTTGTCGTCCGTATAATTAAACGCTCCCGCGGCCGAGTGTGCCGTGATTGGGCGGAGGCTGCGGCGCGCGGCGGGTCGACCGTTAGAGAAGGTTTGCACAGATGGTGTTTTATAGTTTTTAATTATCCCCCGAGTCGCTGTTCGCCATAAACTTTTTTAACCCTTCCGCCCGTCCACCCACCCGTTAATTATGCCCTCCCACCCCGGGCCACCACCGTCTATAGCAATGCGAACGGGGTCGCGATTTATTTCCGACCGGTCGCAGCGGCCAAAGGCGCGGCGCGACGACGTCGGCGGCGAGCTGCAGTCGTGATCATAAATTGATGGGAAATTTGAATATTTCAAGCCCGTATATTCGTTTTATATACACCCGCTGCCACCGCCATTCGCTTACCCCCTTTTTTTTGGTACCCGATTGTTTTTCGCTTCTTTAGCCAAATCTCCACCGTCGTCGCTGACGTTACATAATATAAATTAACAGTATTATAACATCGTCATCATATCCGAGAATAAAACCTATTGTTTTGGACGCCACGCCAGATCGATATTATAATATATAAGTATTATATTATTGTATTGTTTTCGACGTCGTTTAATTTTGCAGTCGATTGTTGGGCACCTCGGCGACTTACGGCAGACAACTCTATATTGGTGACGCAGAGCAGAGTTAGACACTTGCGAGTCACACGCTTGTCGACGTTTAAAATCTGGGAGATGGTTTTCCTAACTTAATTTCCTATCCAACCGCGTCGAGACGATTTTTGATTGTATTATTATTGTCGCGAGTAGCTGTTATTAGTTTATTACCGTCAATATCATAGTATTTTAAACAATCAAATATAGTATACACTATACAAAGTTGTATACACACATAGTATTATTATTATAGCGATGTTTTGGACTGTAGTCTGAAATGTCTGACCTCCAGATTAGGGGTTAAATTCAAGGTTTACAACCCTGTCTCCAAAAGACACTTCTGTTGAAAAACCAAGCATAAAGACTGGGCTGTTTAGGAGCTTTAAAGATCCCACTAACAGTTTCCGATAGTTTAATTGAATGTATACTGCATCGCCAAGACAGGAAATAGAAACGACATCTATTCCTACCGAGGATTTACGATTGGGCACAACGTACCTAACCCTTAAAAACATCATAATTGCATACGAAAACGAGTGTGAGGTTGACAACACATATTATTTTACATTGTTTATTCATAGTATATATCGATTCTACAATATTTGTCTAAGAAGGTTTTTTCTTAATAGGAAATCCAGAATTGTGTAGATTTTGCTCGGGGTCAGGGTAAAGAGATTGCGCAAAGTTCGAGTAAATGGTTATTCCATAGTTGTAAAGTCTTGTTGTTTCATACACAATCAATGTTTTAAACTTAATTTGTCAAATTAATACAATAACTTGTAAAGTATACAGTATCCGAGCAGGTGACGACTAATAGATTTGGGATCATCACATGGACCATCGGAACACGACTCGCTTCGATCAACTGCCTATCGAAAAAATGTCTTGGAGAAGGAGAAAAAGTTAAACATTAAAGTAAACATTTAAAGTTAAATTAATACGATTCGTACAATTTCTACAACGAGCTCCCTTATTTTTCCTTTAATCGTTGTCAGTACTTGGGGTACCATTAAAATAATTATATTAATTCTGTAAAAAATAATAGAATTTCCCGAAAGTAAAAAAATCGCAATATAAAGTCAATAATTATTATGATTCTTCAACCGTTGAAGTGGTCTGCACTGGACAGTCCCAGAAAACCTGCAAAGTCGTAAGAATACAAGAATGTTGTAAGTGATTTATTTGTATAATCAAAATGTTGCAAGGTACCTAATAGATATAACAATATGTCACTGTGGGATTGTTAGATCATATAATTCTTATTCTGGGTTGTACGATCAAACAATATATTATAATTCACTCTTATTACTAGAGTTAGGATGTTGATGACTTTTGCATTTTTTTCCCTTTTATTTTGTACAATGCTATCCTAGCTAAAAATTTGTTTCTAGCTCCCTTGATGCAGAATATTCTAATTTTATTTTGCATTTTTCTGCATTTTTAGCTATAAATGCATTTTTTTTGTTTTTTAACGTCATTTTTCAACATTTTTAAGTCATTTTTTCATCTTTTAGGGCATTTTTTGTACTTTTTATACAATGTGGGGCATTTTTCACAAATTATAGATTTTAGGGCAAATGTATTTTTATTTATATTTTACTTTTTAATTTATTTTTAATATTGAAATTTATTTATAAATTATTTAAATGCTTAATATATTTATAATTCATATTTTAAATTACTATTACACCCATTATGATCGGACACGGACGTTTTGGCGCTGCCGTTTTGGCCCTGCCGTTTTGGCGCCAACTAATATTTCTATATAATATTTAAAATTACAATTTTGTTAAATATTACAATTTATTTGAAATGAAAATATAGTAAATAGTTAGTTAAAACATGAATTTTTATATATTTTAATAATTTATAAATATAAATGATTGGCATATAATCCAAGACGAAAAAATGTCAATCGACAATAAAGATCGCACGTTATCTGTAACGACTGTAATAAAGTAAAACGATTAGATCATATATATAGAGCAAAACCATTAGATAATATATTGCATAGAATCTACAACGTCGATTAGAAAAGAAAGGTCGCGCGTTATCTATATATGATGATAAAAATAATATAACAATAAAAGTAAAATTTGGTGTTCACCTGATAGTTCGGTGTCATTTTTGTCTAATACAGTATACAAGCACGCGTTTAGTGAAGTGTTAATAAAGTTTCTACACAGTTAAATACAAAAAAAATTTAAAAATGGAGAAAATTCAATCGAAACGTGATCGAGAAATGCTTGTAAATGACGGTTACATGTATATTTTTGATAAATTTAGTGCCGACAAACAAAAAAAGTTTTGGAGATGTCGTCAAAAGAATGATTGTTTGGCAAGAATTCATACAAGTATTGACAACTTAACGATTTTAAAAAAATCTAAAAATTTACACACGCATGGTTCTGATGCTGCTAAAGTTGAAACACAAATTGCTATTACCAATATTAAAAAACGGGCATTGTCCACGATGGAACAAACATCATGCGTTATCAATGAATGTACATCAAGTCTATCACAAGCGGCAAAGGTACTAAAAAAAATGTTTTGATTTTTTGTATAAAACTTTTATGTTTTTCACCCTTTTGTAATTTATTCAATATTTATTAAATATTGAAACCACTAGCAACCTTTTTATATAATAAATATATATATATATATAATAATAATAATTTTATATAATTTTTTATAAACCTATATTTTATATTAGGATTCGCGTATTTTAATTTATATTTTTACATTTTTATACTAGGGTGTTCTTCCAAATAACGATGCATTAAAAAAGCAAATCAGAAGAAAAAGGAGAGTTGCTCAGTTTGCTCCACCAGCACCTTTGGATCTGATTTTATTAGAAATACCTGAAATGTATCAAACTTATTCGCCAGAAGAAGGTATCCATGAACAATTTTTATGAGCTGACAGTGGTAAAGAAATTAATAGAATTTTAATATTTGGAAGACAAACGGGATTAAATATTTTGGAACGTTCCAAGACATGGTTTGTTGATGGAACATTTAGTGTTAGTCCTTCATTATTTTCACAAGTATACATTATTTTGGCAGAAGACGTAGGTGGTATTCATCCAATAATATACGCACTATTACCAAATAAAAAAGGTGAAACTTATCGCAAATTATTTACAATGTTGATCGATCTAAATCCAAGATTATTACCAGATTCAATTTCTATTGATTTTGAAATTGCTGCTATTAGTGCAATTAAAGAAACGTTTCCTCAAGTAAACGTACATGGATGTTATTATCATTTAACCAAAAATTTTCGGAAAAAAATGGGAGACATAGGAATGATATCGAATTATAACAATGATGCTAATTTTTCTGTGATGGTAAAAATGATAATTTCATTAGCATTTGTACCAATTGAAGATCTGGACGTGGCAACAGATTTGCTTGCTGATGATTTACCTGACGACATTGTTCCGTTACTTGAATGGTTCAAAGAATATTATATAGGAAGAAAAAATAGAAGAAAAGTGGGTCGTCGATCACCACAATTTCCTCCAGAAATATGGAATTTATATCAAAGGGTGTTAACAAACCAAAACCGCACAAATAATCACGCTGAAGCTGCTAATAGGCGTTTAAATATTCAAATGGGGGTTACTAATCCAACAATATGGTCATTTATAAATTGCCTTAAAAAAATCCAAACAGGAAGAGACGTTTTTTATGAACAATTAGTTACTGGTGGAAGTCCACCAAAAAAAAGAAGAAATACATTGATAATGATAAAAGAATTTTAAAATTAGTGTCTAATTATGATAAAAATAGAATTGTATTATTTTTAAGAGGTATTGCAAACAATGTTTCATTAGGGTAACTATTTTTGATGTAATAATATTTTGACTATATTACCTTGTAATAATGTTTTAAAACTAAATAAATAAATAAATAAATAAAATAAATTTCATTTAAAAATAAAACTATTTATATTTATTTATATTTATACTTTGACTATATATTTATATAGCGCCAAAACGGCAGGGCCAAAACGGCAGCGCCCAAACGGCGGCGCCAAAACGTCCTAGACCGTATTATGATACCCATATCCTAATAAAAATTATTATTTATAAATAAGTTTTTTCAGTTATTTAATTAGTATTTTAGATAATTTTTAAGGTCATTTTTTGAAGTTTTTAGGGCATATTTGCACTTTTTTTTAGGGCTTTTTGCATTTTTTTTAGTGCATTTTTGTGTGTTTTTAGGTGATATACATCCTAACTCTACTTATTACACTACTGCAGGTTTAGCTCGATGCGTTTGCGATTGAACTTCTTTTTTTAAATACTTCAATCATAGTTATTGACTTAATATCACGATTTTTTTTACTTTCAGGAAATTCTATAATTTTTTACAGAAAAAATATAATTATTGTAATGGTACCCCAAGTACTGACAACGATTAAAGGAAAAATAAGGAAGCTCGTCGTTGAAATTGTACGAATCGTATTAATTTAACTTTAAATGTTTACTTTAATGTTACACTTTTTCTCCTTCTCCAAGAGATTTTTTCGATGGGCAGTTGATCGAAGTGAGTCGTGTCCCGATGGTCCGTGTGATGATCCCGAATCTATTAGTCGTCACCTGCTCGGACACTGTATACTTTACAAATCATTGTATTAATTTGACAAATAAAGTTTAAAACTTTAACATCATTGTGCATCATCAATAGACAATGTTATTGTCCTTGTCCGTTATCCTGTTCGTGGGTAATACGCACTTTAAGCATATAATGAATTAACGTCCGGTAACGGTACCCCAAGTCCTCGAAGATTCCATAGTGAATTGTCGTCCGTGTCGCTTACTGCGGCTGTACCTCTACACAACATCAGTCAGAGACAACTCGTCGCCTGTCGAGAAATCCGACACTGAGGTGCAATCCGAATTCCAATCTCCCGACCATTCGAACGAAAAAATATCTTCGGGACAGTTGAAAGAGCAAAACGGCTGAAACCAACGGCGGCCACCGCAGACATCTGCAGTGTCTCTTCTGATGTCCGTCGCGAGTTTATTGATTTCTTCCGAACGCCGAACGCGGTTATCCCTCGTCTTGTAGATGTATGCGTAAAATCCCGTGTAAAACACTACCGCGAGAAAGACTCCGACCAGAAATATCAAGTTCAACAGCTTAACTTCTTGTTGAATGACGTCCGCGGCTTCCGTTGTCGGCATTTCAGTGGCGTATAGTCCACGAAAGAATATAGTTATTTATGTATAGAGACGGTTTAAGTATAACTTTTATTTCATCTCGATTCGTTTATAGAACATTGAGTAAACAATATAATATACGAGTAGGTATATTATGAATGTAATATTAATAATAACAATTAAATAGATACACAAAAAAAAATCCATGGTAATACTCGTACACGCCAATATTAATAAAAAAAGACGTTTATAAAACAAATGTGTGAGTATCGTGTATTCGATATTTTATTTTTTTACTGCCATAAGAATAACAGACTTGTCACTTACGAGGAACCATTACGAGTTATATTTTTGTACTTTTCGATCAAATGACAAAAACAAAGCAAACATAAAAAAAAAATCAAATTTCTATGCAGTGCAAAATGAGCCAAAATATTTTGATAATTATACATTATTTACTTACCATATTATTATGCAAATATAAATTTTGGTGAATGATTCAAGTCTCGCTACACTCTCTATGGTGGTTATTTCTGATTTCAGAACAAGGTATTATGACAAAAAACCAAATATGATTTTATCAAAAGTCTTGTGTTCCGTAATTATCATTGTTTTCATACTGGTTTTATTAGTTTCTCCAATTATTAAGAAAAACATTGTCCAATAAGAAGTACATAATATAATTTGATCACACGCATGATAAATTATCATATAATAAGATAAGCTAGCATAATATAAATTGCTTTTCAAGTTCACGTACTGCAGCGTAATAATTACAAACGTCGTGAAATCACATAAATACAAATACGTAGATTTATATTATAAAAGACAGTTTTTTTAAAAAAAAACAACATTGAACACGCAATAATATCATATTCACGGTAACTAAATACAAAAATCTGTGAGAATCTATATGGAATGTTAACATATTTTCAACCTGCCTTTGTATGGTGCAACGTTATCGAGGGAACCTCATTACACGATATATTTAGTTTTATAGACAAGGATTTCTATTCTTATGGATAAGTTTTTGGGAGTTTGAGCACTTGCGCAAGAAGTTTTTATCGATCCAAAACGTGTGTTGTACACAATTTGGATTATAACTCTAGATTCTAGAATATAATTGTTATTAATATATTTTTAATAGAACATTACTGTAGATGTATCGCAAGACGGATGACAATATCTAATTGTATTTTATTTGAGTTCGCTCATGTGACTGTCGAACTGACTGCCGTACTATGTAATTTTAACAATAAACAATAATTTGGACGGAGTCGAAAAGCGTCGGGTGTGTATCGAATGTACAATTTATATAAAACACAGAATGTAACAAATCATAAAATCAGCAAATCCAGTGTTTTTGAGTAAACTAATTAATGGTTATATTGAAGCTCCCTCCTTACTCTCCCAAGTTTATTTTAGAGTTCCACCTCGTTTTTCTAGATCACGTTTTCCTTTTATCGTGCTAATTATGGTAAGAACAACCCAATTGATCGAATGATGCGTTTGGCCAATGAGCACCCTACCTTATGCAGGCTATAATATTATATTTAATATGTGTTTTGTCAATTATTAATTACTTTATGTCGTCAAAATGTTGTATTATTTAAGTTATATTACCCGATATTTTTAATTACTTTCTGATGCCATTAATTGGATTATTTAAATGTATGTAAAATGTATTTGCACTTTTGGGCCTTGTGCCCGTTATATAATAAATAAATAAATAAATAAAATATGACTACTAGTCATTAGCTACTTAGAGATCATAGAGTGTCCGAGGGCAAGACGTTGTAGGTTTTATCGAGTGTACCCTAAGTCCCCAATACGAGTGATACGTCAATATACGATGTGCTTAAATAGTTTAAGTAAACTTACAGACCTACGATAAAATGTATATTCTACTCGGGTTTTCTACTTTGATTTGTTTGATTTTTAAATATTTATCAATATTATCTAAATAACATATTGTCATTCATAATATATAATTATACTTTTTTCACTCGGCACTTTCAGTATGCACGCTGGCCATATAATATTATTGTACAATACTGCAGCGTCTGGTCAGTGTTTACGACAATCATTTTTTTTCACTCGGAACGTACCCCCTCCCCCCACACGCATGCACACACAATATGCACACTTAGGAATATATAATTTAAATTTATATATTATATACATCACAATCATCTAGTCTGCAGGGGTCGCGTTGTTATTGCTTATTGACTTTGCGGCCTCGGGTGACGCTCTCCGGCAATTATATACATTATGTGGGGTGCGCATACGATGATATACGTATAATATTATTATTATTGTTATATACTGCACTTTGTGTACGCAGCGTGTGTACCCTGGCCGGTCGTAAAACCGTGTACGGCTTATTTAATTACGACCGTGGCGGCGGCGTATATTAATAATAATAATATGTTTCAATTTAAGTATAGAGAGGAATAATATGTAATGTCGTATTATCGTTATACTGTCATTGTCGTGTCGTGCCACAGTTGTACGTAATATCATCGTTGCGGCGTCTATATATGTATTACGTACATAATAATAATAAAATATTATAATAATAATACGATATATAGGTCAGCGGCGCGCCGTGCTGCTGCGTGTGCGGGTGGCGGTGGCGGCGGCTGGTCGACCGCCGTGGTATAGGGTGAAAAACTGAGTTTACACGCCAAATCGGTAAGGCCCCGTGTGTGCCGGACGCGTTCGTATCCACGGGGAGGTGCGAGGAGGTGGTGAGGAGGGGGTCATTAAAAACCTACAGCGACATTTAACGGTGGTCGCCGTTAATAACACGCGAAAAGCCGTAAACGGCGCACTGGGATCCGATTGTCGTACACATTTTGTACTGCACGAGCTTACCTCCATAATATACCTATGCTTATAGTATTATATTGTATATGTACAGTTATACCCCGCGTATAGGTGATCCGTTTAACACGAGACACTCGTCGTTTGTACTATATCGTTTTTGAAATAACATTTTTTACGCGGTTTCAAGCCGTCACGACATTTTTATTTTAGTTACAATTTTTGTTTATCTTTATATGTTTTTTAAGTCTTATACATTTTCGAACGACCGCGAGTCTACGCGTATACAGTTTCAATTTAATATTCCAAAGCAGAATATTTTTCTGAGTATTTCGATACTTAAAATAATCGAATTTTGAAAGCGTAGTTTATGAGTTATAAATATTTAAAGTTTAGATATGAGCGGAGTGGTGGACTAATATTTTTTGGTGTGACAGCGCGCCACTTCACTCTGCTCGTCTTTACTTTAAAATTTAATACTTATAACTCATACACTATGAATTTCAAAATTCGATTTTTATGTATCGAAACAGTCAGAGGAATATTCTGCTTTGGAATATGAATTGAAAACTGCAGTCTGTTGTCATTCAAAAAATATACAAGACATAAATAAAAAATAAAAATTATTATTATTTTTTTTTTAAATGTTGTTTTGTAATCGTGTAAAATTGTTTTAATACTTTACTTTTTCAAAATATTAGTGTCTCACGTCAATTTGCACAGAAGACGAGTAATATGCGTCCCGCGCACTAATGAAGAAACTTAGTGTACCTAAATAGTATTATATGATATTGTGTATATTACCTGTACCTACCTGAATTTCATATCATAATATACCTAGGTATAGTTTAACAGACGATTCGGGAGGCTAATATATATGCGAGTCGACTGTTTATGCAAATGCGAATTACAACGCATTTATGATATGCGTCTCTACTCTCTTGTACACCGGAAAATGCCTCCGCAATATCAAACAATATAATATTATTCTGGGCAAATAATATTTTGATCTGCGCTGGTTTTTTTGAACTTATAATCTACCGTACCCATAGTGCGCGAGTGAGCGCGTCGAGTCTCCGGTACCTATGTAGTATGGCTTTATAGAACCGAATTTTCGGCCAAAACGATTAACCTACCATAATATTATTATTTTATCTACACACAAATATCTAATAAAATAATGATATACGGCTGTTTACACCCGGGTAGGTGTATATACATATGTTGTTTTATTTTTTAAACGCTAGTATATATTGTTGTAATAACTCTACGACTGAATATCTAACGAATAAAGTTTGCCGGAAAATTCACTCGAAACGCATTCGGCATAGAGGTATATAATACCTACGTGCGTTTAATTAGTGTAATAGGTAAGTATTCATTATATTCACGGTATGATTGCATCGACACAACTACAACAACTCAACGCGCGCACGGGAGACTATAAGTACGCATTATATTCGTTTTTGATAAAGAATATTATTCATATTTAAATATAATTATATAGCAATAACGTTCTTTTATTGTCTAATTTGTATTTAAACAATACACACAGCCGTGCTGTTCGAGCGGTTAACTGTGTTATAGTTTTAGTTTTTTATATTTTGTGTTTTTTTTCTTTTCATATTCCATACCTAGAATACAACTGTGGTGTATGTATTTGGTATAAACACGATGCTTATCTCAAAATAGTAAACTAACGAAAGAATTAAACGCAAAATATATTTGAGTAAAATACTAACACTAAAGAGTGTACCAACCACGTGATATTATGTATGGCAGGAAATGTAACTGTAGTTGAATAAATCAAATTAAACAGTTATTTGAAATTAGTTTTTTTTATAAATATTTCCATAAACCGCGGAATTCAGTGACTATTCATTATTGAGTTCACTTGGGCGTCGATAAGATTGCTTTTATACACTCAAATTAAATTCGAAAAACACGAAACGCTGAAATGTTTTAAACTAAATCACAAGATACAAAGTAGGTATTTTATATATTAAGTTCAGAATGCACAACTTAATATAACAGAATTTAAAAACGTATTCAATGGATCTTATCTATGAAAAACAGTTAAAAAAACACTGTTACAGCAACTCTTCACGCAATAGTTATAAATACGCCCGTATGCATATTGAAGTGGGTATTGGAAAATATATTTTTTGTCGATTGTGTTTGAAAGGTGGGTATCATTTTCTTTTGGGAGAAAAGACGAGAGACCCTGTAATGGAGTTAGGAGGCATGTCTCGTAACACAATATTTGTGACGTAATTTTTCTTAAAATATGCATTCAAATTCTGATTTTTAGAAGTTTCAAGTAACTGCAGCTATACCTTAAAATCAGAAAATGTTCGGTCAATATAATATTTTAGTAATTGTACCTATAGCCGGAGGCATACGAAAAATGTCACTTACTAAACCGATCGTCAGTATAGTAATAATGGTCTCGAAGAACATCAAACGATGCTGGCAAATTTAGAAATACTTCAGCACAAAAAAGTGTGTAAGAGCCATCATTCCTTGCCGAAGCGACTGTCCTGCAAACGTACTCGTCATGGTAATAATATAATGATGTCGTAGTATCCTTGTCGTATAATTTAACACTCTTATAATATCGTGCGTTATTATTAAATTATTTTTATTCCAAGCGCTGTGCATGATATGTAAATAGTATTTTGACGAATTTACAAGGTCCCGTGCACGTGGTAGGGAGCGACCTCCTTCACCTCCCCCCCTCCCCCCACCCCTTTAAACCGTCATCGCCGCCGACCACCGTGCGCGGTTTTCGAGCGCCTACAAATAACACGACAATACGCTGTATTTTGGGCTAGGGAATATCATAATGATATTGTGCACCTCGTGCGGTATAATAATATAATATAATATATTATTGCAGACGATCGTCACGCGGCGATAAGAGGACGTCGTCGGAAAGCTCGGACGGACCGCCGTACCCTGCACTGCCGGTGCTGCCGGCGCTGCGGCGGACAGTTTGCAGCACGCGACCGCCCTTTTGCGTGCAGCCGGAGGCGTTTATCGGTCGGCGGCCGAGCACGGATGACCGGACACGTGAAACGAGCACCGCTAATCAATAAACGTCTCGTCTACGCGTATATATAGCTAGTATATAATAGTACGCTGCAGTCTCTGCGTATAGCCGGCCGTTCACGGTCGACCGGACCGTAAAGGGTTTTATTGTGTGTCGCCGAATAATTGCAATAACGATGACGGCCGTCCTCTCGGTACACCGTGTGTATATATATATATATATATAACACATCATTATTACACGTTATTATACCGCGGTCCTATATATTATATGTTATATCCTTCAGCAGCACCACGACGACGTCCGTCCCTCCGAACGACCGATAAAAAACAGTCGTTGTGTGCAGCAGCAGAGTAGGTACTGCTCGTATCCATTACTGCGCGCAGCGTGTGATTCGCCGAGCGTGCTCGCCACCAGTTTTTTTTTTTTTTTTTGATCAGTCAGTCCGATTTTCGGAATTTTTAAATGTATTTAAAGACCGTATTTTCAAAATTCTTGAGATTTTTTGCACTATTCAAGGAGTGTCTTGTGGAGATACACACTTGTGTTTGTCAATTATCAATGAGAATTCCCCCACCCCCTCTTTTCTACTGTACATTTTTTTTAGTGAATAAGTCTGCCGCAAATGTCGAAGTACCCAATCAGAATCGAAATCTGTACCTACGAATGGTTTTTGAGTTATTCAGCTCTGTGCTCTAAGGATAATAGGTCTCCATGCGCTAATGAGATTATAAGGTATTATGGGAGCAGTGATGATTTTAAAAATTTTAAATGTTTGTGATTATTATCAATCTTCAATCTATCAACAACATCAACAATTTGTGAAAATAGCCCAAGTATATACTATATATCCAATATTACATCTATTTTATATTTTTGAAAAAACTATATTTATATGCAGGACTGTTATCCTTAGTACAATCATTTTAATAATTGAGAAACTACTAGTTGAAATTTTTGAAATTAGGTACATCAAAATGATCAAAAAAATTATCCACTAGATAATTTACAATAAAAAAAGGGGAGTTCTCGTTTGAAAAACAAAAGTTTTTATCGCCACAGAATACTTCTTTAATTAATAGTACCGAAAAGAAGATCAAGAAATCAAAAAAATGGTCTTTGAGTCTATATTTAAAATTTCCAAACATCAGAATTCGAATAAATTCTTCGGAAATAAAAAAAAAAAAGGCGAGTCACCTCGTTTACATAATATATTTTATATGTATCTCTATATATGCATACTATTATAATAATAATATCGAAGGAATGTTGCACTACGAAGTGTAGCCGTTCGAGCGTTGTTCGCGGTCGGGAAACGATATTATTATAATATTGCAGCGACCGGAAGACCGCGAACGGCCGTTACTACACTCGATACGTCATCGTGTTAATATTATTATACGTGCATATTGTAATATCACAAGTATAACTGTATGGAGGTGTATGACATAATATTATTATGTGTTTGTATCCGCAGACGTACGGCCACATTGTATACTGCTGCACGGGCATAATAATAATAATAATATAGTCCGGCGCAGCACCAATAACACGCGCCACCAAACACAGAACGACCACGACGTCAAGTACGACCGTCGGTGCAGTTGCAATTATTACTGCAGCGGCTATACTTATATATATTGTGCACGTGTAATACACGCACGTACACTCGTATACATATATATTATATATATATGATATCATACATATGTAAGGCCGTAAAGTCACGACAAAAGTCCCGACCGTTCTTTTAATATACGATATATTATATATATATAGTTGGTCGCAGAATCGTTTTTCTCTCCATCTCACTTCACCCCCCCCCCCTCACTCTCTCTCTCACTCTCTCTATAACGCTCGTATGGGTCGTTTATGAAAAAAAAAAAAACGTGTTTTTCTCGGTTTCCGCGCACACGCACACACATATTATTGCGGTGGCCGCCAGATACGCGTACACATATTACGTTTTACGTCATTATTAAAAAATAAATCGTAACTGTACAGTAACTGCGTACTTACTCGCAGAAAACTGTTTCAGGATAACCGTATGGTGAAACCCGCGTATTTCTTTTTTATAACACTATAGACCATTATGCGCACATCGCCGACGTCGTTTCGGAGTCGTGAAGATTTTAATAGCCATAATTGGTGCGTATACGATTCCGCAAATTTTATTTTCTTTTCAAGATTTCGAATGGTGTTTTATAGTAATATGCAACGTTGACATTGAATTCATTTGCTCTTGTTATTATAAAATAATAATAATAGTATTATCTATTCAGAAAAAAATGTAATAAATAGGTGTATATTATTGAATATTGTAACAAACCTATATTACAAATCGTTTTGTGCTAGGTACATATAGTTTTAAGATTTTGAAAACAAAATGTTCGGAATACATGATTTTAGTCAACACTTGACCAGCCACGGACTTATGTAGCATCCCATAGATAAATAAATCTGAATAAATCAAAATAAATCTCCCACTAAAATGTAATGACACCGTCGTGCATCATTTTTGCCACCTCGTAAATCAGTGGTTTTTTGATCGAATAATAAGCAGCCACCTAGTGCTATAAAAGTATTTATGTGTGTGTGTGTGTGCAACTTTTAATAAACTGCACCTAAATGTTTAAATATACCTATTTTTTTTTCGTCTCTTTAAGTGATAAGTGTTATATAAGTACTGTCGTATCACCCGACAGTACTATATTATATTATTCAACTCGAAATAAGGAACTCGAAAAACACATAAGACGAATTTTTTATCCCACTCGAGATTCGACTTATCCGAGACTACTCGACTGTATTACAATGTACACATAGATAATAAAGTTATAAGTTTAAGAACAGCCGCAAATACATTGTGTAAGCTCGACGAGGATATTTTTCAAATCGACATTGTTCGTAATATATATTTATCGTATTGTATCAGACAGTATTTCAATATATATGGGGCATTCCAGTTTGGAGAGTACTCGTCCAAAAAGCTATATATTAAACCTCTGCAATTGCAATTGCAATACAATTATTACGTCTTGATATTATACAAAGTTTAGAAATTATATTCTATCATAACTGCTGATAATATTACCTCCCTGCTTAAGAAGGTAATAAATAAACGAATCTATAAGAGGGATTATCGTATCGTATTCATTCGTTTATGATAATATATTGTACCGTATATTTTATTTATAATTTGTATTACGAATTCATCTTAAAAAAAAAAAAAAATTACAATGCGTCGATTAGAATGTCGCGAGTCATCATCGTAGTAGTACAATATAATATACGCGAGTCAATAACGATAATTAAGATTTAAGTTGCGCGTACCCATATCGAAAAAGAAAATGTACAACGACATACGGTTCAAACCGATCGGACACGATATACGTACATAGGTGCCTATAATACCACTGACCTCGGGACATTTTTTATTTGTTGTCGTTAATGACACGCACAAAGCGTTTGGGGTCACGCTGAGCACGATAGTAATAATAATAATAATAATAATAATAATAATAATAATAGATATATAATCGATATATATATATATATATCGGACGAGATCGCCGAAGAACGCCGCCGCCGCCGTGCCTATATATATAGGTACGCATAATTTCCGTGTTCTCGAGCGCGGGCAATAATATTAACGCGATGACATCGAGTCCGGCGAGCGCACACGCATTATAGGCAGGCAGGTAGGTAGGTAACATCATCGTGTTCGGCATCATAAAATACTGCACCGGACGGACGATTAATAATAATCGTCGTCGTCGTCGTCGACTAATATTCCCGATCACCCGCACGCGTATTATTATATTATGTGTGTACTCGTCGAGCGTGTGTGCCGTCCACGAGAACTCGCGGCAACGGGATAACAATAATATCGTGTACAGGTATAATAATAATAATAATAATAATATGTAAGACGGCAGTCGTACACACACTGCTCAAACGGAGTGGGAAAAATGAAAACCCGAAAGCCTTCGTGTGGCGATGATGGGACGCGCGTTAATTGTTTAATGCCAAGTCACTCTCTCGGATATATTAATAATCACCGTACGCGGGATATTTTGGAGCCGGAGATAATTTTGTTTTTTTTTTTTTATCCAGAGGAAAACGCCATTTTTCTCGCGTCTCATCAATCAAACGGCCCGACCCGACAGACCGGCAAAAAAAATAAAAAAACAGCTCTTGTCGACGACCGCGACGAGCCGTCTTCTCGATTGCTGCACGAGCGATCCCGTCTCGGACGGCGGCAACCTCGCGCGGGGGACGGTCTGATATCATACAATATTCCGGTAGATTATTATTTTCACCACCCACCCCACATCGCCACCCACCGTAATCAGCCCGCCGGCCCGGTATCGTTAGCCCGAAAACGTTTATCGCCTAAAAGTTAGCGGCTCGAAAGCCATCGCCGCCGCGCGATAACGCCGTTGAACGCCCGTCAATTACGCGCGGCTGAGCACGAATGAGTAGGCTGGTGAATTCAAAAACCGAAATCGAAAAGCTCAGCTCTCGGCGGCGTCGGCTACGTACGGCCCGGCAATATGGCAATATAAGTCTTGCGAAAGTTTAGTTTTAGACGAATTACAATGGTTTTACGACGTGTTTAAGTCGTCATGTGATGATTATACGACGTATATCGCCCAATACGAGTATCGTATTTACGTAGACCGCGTTTTTGTCGTCAACGTTTAACGGCAAAGTGTACCAAAACAGCTGAGCTTCCAAACGTTGTATAGATATGTTAAAAAATGATTGGAATTTGTTAAACACTAAACGAAACAATTTAAAACATGTTTACAAAAAAGTTATAATATTGGTTTCGTATAAATATATTTATTTTCATCTTAAAGCAATCAATCCAAGAATTTATTATTCCCCGGTCCATTCCCTGCATTAGATATATTATTTCAACGATAAACGCAAAAGTTGTATAACGTTTAAATGCTGAATAACAATGCTACAATTCAAAAATTGTACATCGTAAAACGATTTTTTTCTCAAATGCAACCCTGGCCTAAATATAACATTATAGACGAGCGAATTCAATTTAATGTTGAACAGTAATAACCTAAAACCTACACCTAATACCTAAACACATTATATTTTATAGAAGCGTTCAAAAACGTTTGAAGGGGTGTGTACCTAATAATAATACTTTTACTGTATAAAATGTAAAAACAACAAACGAACATACTTATAAGAGGAGGTATTTAGGTACACGTCATGATAGTATGTCAATTATATTATAATTTAAATAAATTTGCGCAGTTTTATAGATAGGTTGCAATTTAAAATGTATATTGACTTTTAAATCATCGTTACTATACGTAAGTAATGGAAACATGCCATGTTATTCTGGTCGTTGTCGATTACAATCGTATCGAACACAGGCAAAACAACACTGTTTTATTCAATTTTTCCGGCACAATAAGCCGAGCGTCGATGCTGGAAAATTGCCAATAATATCTCACAAAACTCGTATACTTACAACTGTTGTGTAAATCGAATGTAATTAAAATATAATTCCACGAGATTGTGTTGGAACATTTCAAATATTATTTTCGATAAGCAAAGTTAATTAGAAGACATTTACTAATAACAGCGGTGGATTCATAACTTAATGATATTGTGTATTGTATATATACAAATAAACAATTTGGCGGTTATGAAATTCGCAAAAAGACACAATTGGACAGTCGTTGCGGCTGTAACTGTAGATTTATTGTAATTTTACCAAAGAGTGACGTTGTACCTAAGCTGTTTTTAATTAAAACTTTTCGCCCATTGTGCACGTCTGTGCGTTATATAGAGCTGATATTGTACATTTTGCACGACCAATGAAAAAAATAAAAATAATTATAAAATATAGTATAGGGCGCACGTAGTGTAAAATAACGTTTTATTTTTTTAATTTAAAAATATAAAACGCCATTATGTTATTAATATAATATATATATAGATTACACGCGGAACATTCGGAAACGGTTCCTAATCGTACAAGCGGATGAGCGTAGATGCGGGGCAGTAGGTGCTTAAAATATAATACAAAATATATATAATATCATAATATATATATAGGTATAGTCATAATCCCCGTCGAAGAATAGAATTAGTGTTTGGCTTTGCTACATATAGGTTACCTATATTATATATCGTAACCGACTAGGGGACGTTAATCGGCGAGGAATCGAAACGGCAAAAATTTTTCAAAACGAGCACTAAACAGGTAAACGCAAAAGAAAAAACCAACGGTGTATATAAACGAAAAAACGAAACAAAAAAAATGACAAACACGATGATGATATGATATAATACTATATTATGTAGCACGCACGAAAGGCGGAGCAGTGGCGGTTTCATATTTTATATAATATTCATTAAGATTATTATATTATAACGATATAATAATGATAACAATCGTAATAATATTAATAACGGCAACAATAATAATATAATGACGCGATGGACAATTTTTTTGACGAGTAATATAATAATTGAGAAAATAACGCGACGACGACGTATCGTGCCGCCGCCGCCGCCGCCGCCGCCGGGAATCGTTCACGCGTCGATTGTTTCGGAAACGAGCAGTCTGCGGCGGCGGCGAGACGGGTGTGTTTTTGTCCGTACCGACGGGACGCTAATTTGGCGGCTCGCAAATGGGGTGCGAAACGGGCCACCCCCGCCGCCGCAGAGTCGTACTACCTATATATTATATTATATTATATTATATTATATTATATCCGACACGAGATATATCGAGCCGGCTGACGCTATTGGTGCACCGCAGCTGGAAAACATTAACAGAGTATCTCGTTATTATTATTATATTATATTATTAGGCCCGGCGGCGGGGCCCGGCGCAGACGACGTGGTGCGAGTAATAATTATCGCCAATAATATTCAGAGACGGGCTAATTTACTGCGAGCCCGCAGACGACGACGTACTACGCAAGACACGTCGAATTATTATAATATGCAGCGTGGCAATAGTGTAAAGTGTCGCAGCAGTATGCATATAGTGGTAGCTGGTACCTTCTATATTATAAATTATAATATGTATATATATATATATATAGGAAGCGACGTGTATAATACAGGGTGATTCGCCGAGCACGCTGGCCCCCCTTTTTTTACTTAATTTTACAGTGTAGTAATGTTAGATAATATTCAAAATCTGATTTTTAGAACTTTTAAAACACCTATACTCGAGGACCATATTTTAAAATTCTTGATGAGATTTTTTTTACTCTGCTCGAGGACAGTGCAGTTCTGTGGAGATACAAACGTATTTTTTTCAATGAGAACCCTCCCCTCTTCTACTGTAAATTATTTAGCGGTTAATTTTTCTGAAAATTTCGATTTACCTAATTCAAAATTCGAACAATTAGTTTTTTAGTTATTCGACGTCGTGCATTAAGGATAATAACTAGGTCCATGATAATGGGTTTAGAAGATATTATAGAAGTTATGGTGATAATAAAAAGGGGATGAATCTATGGTAGGTTAGGCAACGTTAAACATTTTTAAAAATGGTCCAAGCTTAATAAATACTAGAACCGATACCACGTCGTCTATTTTATATTTTTGTAGAACCATTTTTAAGGAACATTATTATCCTAGTATAAACATTTAAATAACTATGAAACTATTCGTTCAAATTTTGATTTAGGTACATCAAAATTTTCAGAAAAATTATCCGCCAAATAATTTTTACAGTAGAGGACAACCTCCTCCTCCTCCGGTTCTCTTTGAAAAACAAAAGTTTGTATCTCCACAGAACTGCACTATCCTTAAGCATGGTTTAGAATATAAAAGGGGGGTTCTCATTTGGAAAACAAAAGTTTGTATCGCTACAAGACACTCTTCAAGTACCTATAGTAGAAAGAAATTCAAGAATTTTTAAAATATGAGCTATGAGTGCATTTGAAAATTTCAAAAATCATAATTCAAATAAATTTACTATTAGCAGAAAAAAATGGGGATGAGCATTCTTAACACCCTGTATAATAATATATAATATGAATTCATAAACGCGTCTATATTCTATATACGTATACGCGGAGCAACTGACGCTGAAGGGTCGGCGGCCGCACGATATTGTAAATTATTTTCGAGGGATTTTTGTTTTCCGGCTCACTACTCTGCTCGGGCACACGCCGTCGTCTTCCTGCTGCACTGCCTTCATAATAATATATTAATATTATTATATTATATATGTGTGTGCACGACAGCCCGTTTAACACGAACCCGTCGTCGTCGTCCGGCCGGTTGTAAATCCGCCGCACTTGGGCCCCACTAAGTCTGCGAGCTCGTCGACTAAACAGGCGCGTTTACACACATCGGTACATCAGTCATTGTACTGACATCGCGTCAAAATAAAAATTTATTATTTTCATACCGCATAGGTGTACATCATAATATATTATACAAAACGCACGCGCCCTCGACGATATCACGTGTGTGCGATTTGGCTTACACGTGGTCTCCGCGGAGGAGGGTAAAAATATAACATAATAATTACAAATTTACAAACCGTTATGGCTGCGCGCGTCGTCGCCGCATTATAATTATAATAATTATCACCTATTTTATATAAAGCGTGTGCTACACGCTAACGAGCAAAGACATGTCACATGTGTCTTACGATTCGAAAAAAAAAACGTTTCAAAAGTTTCACCCAACACGTTCGTTATAGACTTAATTTTAATCGACGACAGTTTTTTGGCTTTCTGCAGTCTAAGCTGTTATATGCTTTATTTTATTATAGTATTGTTGTGCGCGTCGAATAATAACGTTTAAAACCGGTAACTCAAACTCATACGATTTTGTCTACTCTAAAAATATTTAAAAAATATATATGTTTACTTTAGCCAAATAATTTTCTAATTATTTGTTAGTATATAGGTATCAAAATATTGTAATACTTTAATATATCAAATGCTTGCTCTACCACTATCTACGTTTGAAACTTTGAAAGGTGCATTTTTATGTAATAATAATGACTGGATAATCATAACATATAAATCATTTAACAGAACGCTATGTTAAGGATTGAAAATAATATAATTCTAAAAAATACAATTATTATTATGATAATTTATCGAAACCTAAATAAAACACACCTGTGAACTTTTAATTTGAAAAGTAGGAACCTATATATTATTATTATTTCGTTAAAAAAAAAGTAATGTGAAATTCATGTAGTGTCACTATATTATATTATACAGGTGTTAATTTTCTTTTAACACTATTTATTAGAGCCTTGAATCTTATAACGCGTCGAGATTTTTATTACAACTTTTATCAACCTTTTTTGAACTGCATAAGGCTTTTAGGATATAAAAAATCAAATGGCTTGTGAAGTTATGTTGCATAAATTATGAATGTTTATAATTTTATACTTTTAACAAGGAATACGAAGTAAAATATGGTATGAGCTTTTAAAATGTACAATTTTTTTTTTTTTTTTAAACATGTTCTTTCGGTAATTAAACCGAAAAAGCACTCTTTGTACGTATTTAATGGTGGAAAATATAAAATAATAATAAACGATGACTGTTAAAAGAACGTGTAAAGTACACCGTGAGTTGAAAAAAAAATGTTGCTCGCTGTATAAACGAATTAAGCTGTTTTTTTTCCATCGTATAATACTTTCGTGGTATTACACACATAAGCTTCCGGTTTTGAAAATGTTTTTAATGAATAATTTGTAAAGTATGAAAAAAAAATATATATAAAAATTCTATAACAACAATATACCTACCAGCGTTTTTGTAGTATATTTTATATACGTTGACTAAAACAAGTAAAACCCATCTTACCTAATTTTAAATTTAAATAAAAATTACTTCTTACCATTATCTTCTTTAAAAACCATGTCGCTGAAAAAGATTAACATTCTTTATTTTAATGATTGGTAAAATTATTGAACAAAAAATAAAAATGTGTGTTCGTCGTTAATTTTTGGATACCATTCTTTTTAAAAAACTTTGATCTGTTCTAGCAATGCTTATTGACGTTATTCAAAAAAATATGTATAGAGACAAAAATTAAAATATAGAAATTCTTTTTTTTTTTAAGAACTTGACATTAAAATGGCGTCATAGTTGAAACATTATTAATTTTGTTGAGCCGGCTGGACTTAGGTCAGGACAAAACCATTTAAAAATATTGTTATCCATTAAATTTAAACTATATGAACTCGTTTTTCCGTTGTCATTCTCGACACCATGCTGTCGAGGTTCGTGATTGCTTGGATATATTTTTTAATTTCCACTATTTTGTTAAAATTCAGTTAGGACTTTAGGAGTTTGCTCTTTTTCCGCTACATCTCTATAGATTTGTAGACGCGAATTTTGGGTCAAGCCCGGCTTATCAAAATTTATTATATTGCACGGGACAAAACCGAGCTTTTAAAACACGATCGTCCAGTTTTTTTTCAGACCGCGATAGATTGATCCCATAAAAACGATTAAGTTTAGGTACTACAATTATATACAACCGTAGCAAACAATACGAAAATGATTCTAGACCTTAAGTCCATAATATATATAATTTGTTTAGACTAAATGCTGTGAAATACTCCTGATATAGAACTTGTAATTTTTCGTTCCTATATATTATACATTTCATCTATTCTAAAAATAATTATTTAATTGTCGATTGAAGTCTAAACTACGTTCACTTTGATTTATTGTACAATGATTAATGTTAAAGATAATTTTAGATTCTTAGCGGAGCGATGAATGTATTGATTTTACATAACGATGGGTGTTTTTACACAAGTTAAAAATTCCCAATCGTTTTCAAACGAGCCGGGAAAAACAACAACAAAATTATAAAGGAAACACAGAGTCTAAGTCACAAATATCTTAGAAATACATCATTTTTAAAAAGAAAGTTTAAACACAATGGACAAAAAATTTTGAAAAAAAACTAAGACAAAGGTCTCAAACAACGCGCTTAACGCTTCGCCATGCCATATTTATTAAAAATAAATCAAAACCACAGACACATTTATCATTTTCCAGAGTATAATAATTGTATATTATCTACTATGTTTAATACTACGTACCTATTACTAAGCATATAGATCTTTGAAGTTTGTGTACCATGTTTTTTTTTACTACCTACTTATTCGTCTATTTGCTTTATTTCTTTATGAAGATTGAATAACAATATTGAACTAGTGAACTCATTTCAAATTTGAACAATTAACATAGAAACATATTATAAGGTAAACACAAACAACATTATTTTCGTTGAAATTTCAGAATAGAAAAATTTGGTATAAAAGATTTATACAAAAAATAAAACAAGAGTCTCTTGTATCTAATCTATTGTTTCTGATGTGTACAGTGATATTTAACATATTTTTTTTTAAATCAATATTTGTTGAATTCAGTTATTAAGTCAATATTAAAGTACTCAATATATTTGCTTTAAATATGTACTCAACGTGTGGTATCAGTTTGAGTGCAAGATGAGGACCACTAAAAAATAAAGTTGACTAACTACATACCTATTACTTTCTATAAAAAGGTATATTATATGTAAAATGTTGTTTTTTAATAAAATAAAATTGTTCTGATTGTGTAAGCTATGTTATTATTTTTATTTATTTTGTATATTTATATGAACGAGTTGCTGTAATACCGAGCAACTCTGATCACTCTGTATATTCCAAACAAAAAGTTAAGACCACACACTTCAACGTCTTGTAGTTTATTTACTAATTATTTGACAATTATATCGCTTAGAAATTAAATTATCATTAAGTTGTTTGCTGCACGAAAAAAAAATTGAATAAAGAGATAACAAATACTATATATAAGTAATAATGGTTGTATAAGACTACGAAGTAAGATTATCAACCCAACGGTTGTTTGTTGTACAGTAGTAAACTTGTAACTCGTTGAACGAAAAAAAATAGAGAAATATAATTAATATTATTGAATGTCGTGATACATAGATATATTATAATAAGTTTTTGTCTATTAGACAGTGAAAAATGCATTGGATCGGAGTATGCTGTTTTTGGACATTATTTGTTTTCGTTTTGTCCGATACTCATAATTCCGTAAGTACCAGACCATTTATACCTATTATACAGATTCTTTAATAAAATATTATCGAAACCAGCAGTTTAAATTTAATCAAATAATTCGATGATTAATTAATTGCTGGTATTGATTTCGTTTACAGTCGAACAAACGGACATTTACTGTGGATTACGAAAAAAATGAATTCCTAAAAGACGGAGAAGTGTTCCGATATGTTTCTGGTGATTTGCACTATTTTCGAATTCCTAAACCCTATTGGAAAGACAGGATTCAAAAAATAAAAGCCGCTGGTTTGAATGCTATAACGACGTGAGTATATTTTATAAACTGTATATTATTGTACTTTTACATAATATAGTTAAAATGAAACAACAACATCAACGTCATATTATAGAAAAATGTTTTCATTGACAATATTTTATGGTGTGTTGGTATTTTTTTAGTACCCATTTTAATTTAGTTTTATATATTTATAACGGATTCCAGTTTTTCTACATTATTTTGTAAAATGTGGTTTTCTGTGAAATATATATTAGATTGTATACTATAATAGTCCCATTACATCTAATATAATTTATAAGTATCTTTAAAACATAATATTATTAAAATAAGTTATAAACATTATACATTTATACTCTAAAATACACGAAAAAATGAGTATAATTATCTACTTAAAAAAATAGCTATAAAAATAGTCAAAAACACAAGAAACGTAGCCTTAGTACCTATATATAGATAGTAGATAATATCTTTACTAATATATTAGTAAGAGTAAATGTAATAAACAATAAAGAAGAACCTTAGGTTTCATACAATAAACAATCTTCAAAGTATGTAATTATTTATTTTCTTATGTTAAATGTAGTAATACGTGTACCAGTACACAGTCCATCGTAAGTACATAATATAATAATATACCTTTATCTTGTGATCAATTTAAATGTCTTCACTCATTATTTCAAAAAACTTTAACTTTTTTGAAAATATTATTTTTATATAATTTGTGTCGCTTCAAAACAAAATTTCTGGAAAAAAAAATGTTTTTTTATAGTTATAATATTTTAAGGTTTGATGAGCGGATTAATGGACATTATTTTGCGGGGTACCTTTGTACCGCTCTACTCGGCTCATAAAAACTAATGAATGACTTGCCCGAAATGTGATATTTATAGATTAAAATACTCTGAACAATATTCTGCTCCGATAATAAATATGAAATAAAAAGTGTATGCGGTCATTCAAAAAAGTAAAACACTCGAACAATTTTAACTATAAAAACATATTAAAAAATATAATTTTTTTTCAGAAATGTTGTTTTTAAGCGACATTATTTTATGTGTCAAAAAATATTTTCAAAAAACTTGAGACTTTTTAAAATAATGAGAATACCTATAGACAACTAAATGCATAACCCTGTATATGGTTGTTAACAATTCGTTTATGGATTATTTGCCAGTTCTCACATAAAAATATTAAATATTAAATAGGTAAAAAAATCATTGCAATTGGGAAAACATATTATATTGTTATATGTTTTAATATTGTGACACGATTATATACTATTTAGTTATGTAGAATGGAGCCTTCACGAACCATTCCCCGGTGTATATAATTTCGAAGGGATGGCCGACCTGGAGTATTTTATAAAACTGATCCAAGACGAAGGCATGTACCTACTCTTGAGGCCTGGTCCGTATATATGTGGTGAACGTGATTTCGTAAGTACCTATATTAGCATTCGTTCGATACTCATGATATATACATATACATATATATATATATACATATATATAATATATATATATATATATATATATACATATCTTATACATATATATATATATATAAGAAAAAGTTAAACTATACAGCTCTTCATTTTTAGGGTGGATTTCCATATTGGTTATTGAACGTTACGCCCAAAGGAAGCTTGAGGACTAATAATTTAAGTATGGTTAAGGAAATACTGATATTATTAAAGTATAATTAAACATGAAAATCATACAACATATTATAAGAGTATTTAATGTTATACAGCAATTCAAATATTTTGAAAATGATTCGTTATTATTCATGGTATAAGAACTAAAATATAAAAATAAAATGATTGTAATTGATTTTTTCAGAACTTAAAACAGACATATTATGGTCAAATTTCACAGTATTGTTATTTATTATTGTATCAAACCTAATATTGTGTTTGAATCAATTCATATGGTTAACGCTATCCTTATATTATGCTAAATTAGTTTTATATTTTATGTGATATTTCTTATAACATGAGTTATAATGACTAATGTTTAAATATTTCCATTTCAGTTTATAAAAAATACGTCTCGTCATGGTTTAGTGTGCTACTGCCAAAAATGCAACCCCATTTGTATGGAAATGGTGGAAATATCATAATGGTTCAGGTGATGAAACAATATTATTATTATCAACTATATCAGAATATAATTCTATTTTTTAAAATAAGTATTTCAATGTACATTTAAAATGTATCTTTAACATTTATACACAATACTTAAAAATATAATATGCTTTAATAATAGTATAGTACTTATATATATTTAATATATGTCAATTTTTGTATTTTAATTTTTAATTGAACAATTCATATAGGTGGAGAACGAGTACGGGAGTTTCTACGCCTGCGATTCGGACTACAAACTGTGGTTGCGCGATTTGTTTAAAGGATACGTAGAAGACAAGGCTCTGCTCTATACGATCGATATATGTGATCAGAGGAATTTCGACTGCGGACCTATTCCAGAAGTGTACGCTACCGTCGATTTCGGCATTTCAGCAAACGGTCAGTATATAGTAGCTGGTACCCGTAATAAATGTATAGTCATTATAGACGCACAGATTACTCTCTATATATGAAACCGCAATACGCATATCGGGTTAGGTTAGGTTAGTTACCACTTGTTAGCCTACATGTATATACTACATATTTTACAGCCTATTTTTACGAGGTCGTTTATTACGATAGATTTTTTTTTGTTTAGCTTCCAAATGTTTCGACTTTATGAAAAAATTTCAAAAAGGAGGTCCCAACGTCAACTCTGAGTTTTATCCTGGTTGGTTGGCTCACTGGCAGGAACCACATCCCAAAGTCAGTTCCGACGACGTCGTGCGGCAAATGAAATCGATGCTGTCGATGAACGCTTCGTTCAGTTTCTACATGTTCCACGGAGGTACGAACTTCGGATTCACGTCCGGCGCCAACACGAACGGGTCTGACGCGAACAGCGGATATGCGCCTCAGCTGACGTCGTACGACTATGACGCGCCGCTGACCGAAGCGGGCGACCTGACCGAAAAATATTTCCGCATCAAACAGACGCTCGAGAACGACGTGAGTGCTTACAGTAGTCTCGACGGTCATCGTGCGAGAATAGTCGAACGTCTAATAATCGGTCGTTTTTTAGAAACACCCCGCAGGTTCGATCCCAAAGCTGCACGTCGGCCACGTGCCGCCGATCCCGACGCTCAAAGCGGCGTACGGCAAATTCTATTTGCAACCTTTGATCAGCATATTTGAAAAACACACTCGTCGAATCGATCCGGTGATAAGCGTCGCGCCGTTAACGTTCGAGACCATGGACATCAACACTGGTTTCGTGATGTACGAAACAATAGTATTGAACAAGTTCAAACATCCTGTGAACTTAACCGTGACGTCTGTAAGGGATCGAGCGATCGTATACCTGGATCAAGTAAAGTCCCATCAGAATATAATATATAATATATTATATTATAATCGGTGTTAAAATAATAATATTACAACACGAGTACCGTTTCAGGTACAAGTCGGCACTATGAACCGATTAAAAGGAAACACGACTTTATTTTTAAACATGAAAACTCATACTATTCAAAAACTGAGTATTTTGATCGAGAACCAAGGGAGGATAAACTACGGAGATTTCATCGAAGACAGAAAGGTTGCGACTGATGAACGATAACTTTAATAACCGACATCTTAGGATTATTGTTGGATTTTGTTTAAAAAATATTTTATAAGACGTTAATTATTATTATTCTGTTCAGGGAATTTTGGGTCATGTACTTCTTGAACATAAAAAACTGGGTCCGTGGAAGATGATCGCTTACCCTCTAAATGAAACATCTTGGCTTTCTTCGATCAAACCAGTGGAAAATGTCCGAGTACCGGCATTTTATAGAACACAGTTCACTTTGCCAAACAAATATACGAGTACCTTAGATACTTATCTGGATACTTCAGGTTGGACTAAGGTGTGTTTTCTAATTTTTTTTTTTACTTATCATTTTTCACTTTTATTCTTTGAAGTGTGTAGGTACTCATGTCATATAAAAGCTATCTTTAAAAACATATATTTCATAATTCGTATTTTTACAGGGAGTGGCATTTTTAAATGATATAAATCTGGGTCGATATTGGCCGCTCGCCGGACCTCAGGTCACACTCTACGTACCCGCGACTTTTCTAAAGCCCCCGCCGGAAGTCAATACACTCGTCATGTTTGAACTCGAAAGCGCGCCTCAAGACTTGGCGATTAAGTTTGTAGACAAGCCGACTATAAACGGTCCCATAAACACATAGATTAAAACCCATTATTTGCTGTATATCATTAATATTATTTATTTAAAATACGAAGTTGATAGTTTTTTGTTTACTTATAATAAGTAGTTATGTATAGTTTTTGTCAAGAAATTTATTTTTGTGGGTAGATAATTGTATGGATATAGAGTTATATTTATAGAACTAATAGTTATAGAATCAAAGGGTATTTTAATTATTTTCAAAACCTAGATGTATCAGTAATTCAAGTTATGCAAAGTGTTTTGTATCGTACGATTTGTTATAAAACGATGAATTATGGAAACTAAATCACAATTTGAAATAAACCTTGAAATAAGCAAATTTTTATAATTTTAGTAGCTTAAAATATCTTGGTAAATATTTTATTATATACATCTATCTACCAATAAATTACGAAAAATATGAGATATAAATAATTGTAACGTTGTTTTCATAAAAAATATTATGAGCATAATAATAATATAATATGTATCTCATGATTTCACTGTATTATATTATTTTTAAATAGACTATAAATATAGATAATTAAGTGTGTCCAAATGGCATAAACTACATAAAAGCTAGGTTATTATACGGCATGAACTAAGATAAACTAACCCCACCTATTGGTATAAAGTACCTTTATAGCAATGATTACATTCAATTTAATAGGTATCATAATAATAATGATTACAAATTAAAAATTTGTTTGGATTTATAAATTAATTATCATGTAAAAAAAATACACGCGTCTGCTAATCAAACAGAGCAGACGAATAGGATACAAGAACATATTCCATACTTTTTCACTATTAGTACTTGTTAGTAAATTGATTTATTATAATATGTAATATGCAGGCGTTGACTACGTGTTGGATAAGACTTAGTTATTCGTTTTATTAAAAAAAAAAACAAAAAATGTGATTGTACTCAAGCATTAAAATATATTTTACTGTCCATGAGCAAATAATGTTTTTTTATAAAGCAATATAAGCGTATCTATCTAAACCGTTGAACCGTTGAAGATAGTAAAAAAGGGCTGTAGTAATGTATTACAAATAACGTTGCATATTATAAAAAAAAAAAATGTTTAATTAATATTTTGATTATTGAAAAATATGTATCAAATGAATATTTACAACTATAAAACATCACTATGATAATGCTTTGTTTTTGAAATAGAAATCAAACACACTCATTTTTTTTTTATAATTAAATTAAGTGGAAGTTTTTATGCTGCGCGTGTCACGTACCTACAATTTTAATTTTTTTTCACAACGATATATTATTATAATATAATATTAAGCTATTTGGTTGGATATTTAATATTTTTTTTTTTTTATCAAGATTGAACAAACATAATATTACTACGCAATTCAAAATTACATATTATAATATTAATCATTAAAAAAAAAAAAAAATAGCTAATCGTGTAAACTGTAAAATCCGTGAGTATATTAGTATATTATAATATGTATAGAGTTAGGTCACCAAAAATCAACGATAGAAGACTGATGAGAAGACAGATCGTAACTAATTCAACGTACCCAGTAAAACACGATATCCATTTTTGAAAAGTATAAAACTATTATATATTTTTTATAGGGAACAGCGTGCAGTAGGTACACGAAATTATTCTAACCCGTCGAAATTAAAGTACGATTCCGTCTTCGACGGTTTTTTTCTCCAGCTAATAATAATAATATCGACTAAATATTATTGACTTCTTATTAATAATTTGCATATTACATTAGCAGGTTATTACGCTGTACACAATATATTATTATATTGACGTATAAGTAACTTCTGAAGATAATACCCGAGTGTTGTGCGCACGGCATAATCCGACAATTATTATTATTACTATACTATAATATTATATACGATCGTCGCTGATTAAATCATTTCTACTAAAAGCACAAGTTGGTCAAAGGGAAAGATTAAGCGCGAGCTTATAACACATAATATACGTACATGCGTATAATATAGTTAAGTGAATATAATCTAAGATGTTTGGAGTCATATCAGTCTACGATTTGGAAACGTTTGACGTGGTTTAACTTTGACTCTGACTAACGAATAACGCGTCTTCGTCGTACGCCACATACGTATAATATAGTTATGGACACTAATGAAACGACGGCGCATTAGTATTGTTAATCAGTCAAAATTAAAACAGCTGGTGCGAATGAATTCGTTTGCCGAAGTGTATGCCTTCGCCTGTCGTCGATATGACATCTCGCCAAAAAGTCCAAACTCAAAATGTATAATAGTAATCGGAATTTGTTGAAAAAAAGTTATCGAAAAAGTCTGCTGTGCGCACGCGGACTTGAATAAAATATAATATGATAAAGTCGCTGCAGGTACCTACAATAATAATATAATATTTTGCAAATGCACATTGACTATTATCGATTTCGTCGCCCGATACGGTGCGAGACTCTTTAGCCAATATTATTATTATAATAATTATTATTATCGGCACAAAGTTAAGTCAAAAATCACCCGACAGTGGCGTATATAGAGAATTAACCGCAAAATGATGGTATACAAAAAAGTGAAAGATGTAGTTTTGCAAGGATTCTGCAAAGTTTTTTTTGATTTGCTAAAAAACTGTTTGTCTGCAAAAAGTGAAAATTAGTCCTCAAAATTATTATTGCTCAAATTATCCACAAAATGATATTATAATAGGAAGTTAAAAAAAGTGAATGTTTTAAATTTTTACAACATTTCACCAGCACGTCAACCATTTTTTTCATTTGCTAACAAACAGTTTGTCCACAAAAAATGAAAAGTAGTCTCCTCAAACTTACACAAATTATCCGCAAAATAACGTATACAATGAAATTGGAAAAATTTGAAATGTACATGCTGTCGGAATGGAGCTGAGAAGATGACGACCCCTAGGCCAGAGCCCATAGTGAAAATTCAGCGACAATAATTAATGTTCGATTCAAACATAGCATGCATATTATTTCTTTATGTATATAATATTACTAGCTGTCCCATCCGGCGTTGCCCGAGTCAAAGATGAATTAATAAGTGACCGAGTGATATCAGAATATTAGGCACACGAAAAACATCGCAATGGTGGCCCGTGCCAAAGATTTGTTTTTTTTTATAAATTTATTTGTAAAAATATGTATCTGCCATATTCTTACTAATTATAATATAGTTATAAGATATGTAACCATTGACCACCCTATAAATAAACAGAGATTATTCATATATAGCTCATAAAATATAGCACTAAAACAATATGTACGTTAGGAAAAACTGTTGTTGTGACTGATAACTAATAATTATTGTAACCAATAGCAACCATTTATAAACAAAATACAAATTTTCGATTTTTATCATGAATTTGATAATCTTTGTGTGAGCAATTCTTTAAATTATATTTAAATATACTTTTTTTGCGATAGAAACCTTCTCCGTGGTATAATTTTTCATTTAAAAAAAATTAAGAGTTGAGTATTTTCCGAGAACATTAGCATAAAATGTTTCAATTTTTGGTTTTATATATTAAGATAACATAACCTGCATACTCCGTGGCCCGTACATTTTTTGATGTTATACCCGAGGTTTTCAGTTTTTTGATAGTCTGCTGTACCTATATGAATGATAAGAATTTATTATGGAATTTAATTATTAAATCGTATTCTTGCTGGTATAAGTGATACGGTGATCTAACCATCTACGAGTTAATAGTTTACATACGTTGCTGATGGGTTCTATTTTTCGAAACGGATTTTTATTTATCGTTGTATTTATATACACTGTATAAATAAGTCATTCAACATCACTGTAAATAGGTTGATTAAAAACGTTTTCGAAGAATCGACAAGGAAATATTAGATTGTCTGGACTTTGATGACAATTTATCGTAATATAAAATTATATTAAATATAGATGAAAATGTCAATATTTTTTAAAAATATATAATATATATTAATGAATTTTACATTATTTTAATTATTATATACGAATAAATATTTCTAAAATAAAATGATGCGATATCTATATTTTGTAATGTTTACGTAAAAATTATAACCACCCGGCTCCATAAAAAATGTCTAATAATGACATAGTATGAGATAGTGCTCGACTAAATTATAGTAAATTGACAAATAGTGAAAATAATTCCCGTGTACGCCACTGTCACACGACTATATAGTATAAGTATATATACCCACTCACTATATTGATAAATACAACGTTTAGTCGTACATAATAATATATTAATATTGTTATAAACGACCTTTGCGAATAACATAATATATCAATATGCGATCTGAGCGTGCGTGCAAATTATAAATTCGGTCATTTCGGTCTGTAATTTTTTTTTTTGTTTTCGCCGGAGTCGTGTGTTTTTTGGACTTCCTACGCGCGGCGGCGGCGGCGGCAGAGGTAAAAAAGACATTTGCCGCCAACCAGAAAAAAAAAAAACTCGAGAATTTGACATTGTCCTCTGTGCGCTCGCCGCTCGTTCATATTATATTTTATGACGCTAAGCAATATAATAATACACGTCCGACGCCATTACCGTGTTGTAATAATACGACGGACGTTTATAGGTGTAGGTATCGTCCGCGTGTACGAGACTACGTAAGTACATGACGTATTATAATATTATACTGCAGGTACGTAGGACCGTATTATATTAATATATTGTCGTGCACGTGTGTGGCAATCGTGTTAATAATAAAAAATGTTTATTCACAATATACCTACTTGTACATAATATTATTATATGTATGTAAGTACCTAAATATTATAAAGGTAGTATACCTGCTACATCTCACTGCATAATATATTATTAATACGATATTATACGCGCGCGCGCGTGTTGTAGCCCAGACGGGTCCGGGTTCGACGAGACGGTTGATTGATGATGGTCTTAACGCGACGGCGGCGGCGTCGCGCGCGATCACGAAAAGTCGCGTACGATAATCATAAATTATAATTGCTCGCGTCGCGCAGTCGCCGCGCGGACGACTGTACGACGAGTCTCCGTCCACCTTTCCAGTCGCGAACGGTCATCCGTCCGCTCCGGTGAGACGATAATGACGACAACCAATTTAGTCCTATGCGACCTTCACGACCGAAGAATAATATTATGATAAACGCGATATAGGTACACAGTGCGTGATCTATTTAACGTAAGACACTCAATATTTCAAAAAGTATTTACGGTTTTGATAATATTTTTATTGCGTGGTATCAATAGTCGTTACAAAACAACATTTTTAAAAAAAAAATTATTTTTTTAAATATTTTTTAGCCTTATTATTTTTTAAGTTTTTACTTTTTTGAATTACAGCATACGGTCTTAATTTTATGATACAAAGCAAAATATTTTTCTGAGTATTTTGATACATAAAAATCGAATTTTGGAAGAGTAGTTTATAAGTATTTGAAGTTTAGATGAGCTGAGTAGTGGACCAACATTTTGCGGGTTACCCACTACCCGCATACCACCCAACACTGTTCATCAAAACGTCTTCAAATACTTTTAAACTACTCGTCCAAAATTCGATTTTTATGTATCAAAATACTCAGAAAACTATTCTGCTTTGTATAATAAAATTAAAACTGTATGTTGTATTTCAAAAAAGTAAAAAACTTAAAAATTTATAAGGTTAAAAAATATTAAAAAATTTTTTTTTTATATATTGTTTTGTAACGACTATTGATACCATGCAATAAAAATATTATCAAAAACGTAAAACTTTTTCGAATATTGAGTGTCTTACGTTAAATGGATCACCCTGCGAATACTTACAACTGGAATCTTATGGTCGAATACATATAATACCTACTATACCTACTATACCTACTATGTATATAATAATTTTCGATAAAATTTCAAAATAAGAAAAACGACGAATGACGATCTGCACATTTTAAACGAACGAAGATTATACAACGATCGTTTGAGTAATGTTGAGTGGCGTATATCGAGCTTTTTCGGTGCTTGACAGTTATTTTTTTTACGCAAATATTATTACAATTAAAGGAATAGATAATTTTTTTTGTGCAATCTTGAACTTATTGAACTCATATTATAGTTATTAAATAATATATTTTCGAATTTAATTTTTTTTCCCTACACGATTTATAAAATAATGTTTTTACAATAAATGTACGTGTATAGCTTTACGATAGGTGTTTAGTTGAGATTGTGGGTGGGTGTCGTGCGAAGAACCAATCCATCGGAGACACTTCGGCGTGGGTAAAAAATTAGACATTTTTTTAAAAAAAAATTCGAACACGATTCTTGCAGATATATGTGAGATTAATTGTGTAAAAAGTTTTTTTTAAGTTGTAAATATTTATTTTTTTGTCCTCATACGCTAAATCAGTACATATAAAGTTATGTTATGCATTTGTTGTGTTTAATGTTCTTTGTAATTAACTAATGTACACGCATGATATGAAAACATGCTTTAATCCTCCTTCATTTGATCAAATTTTCAAATTTTGGTTGACTTTTACACGGTTTCAATAGTCGTTACAAAACCAAATGTTTTAAAGAATTTTTTTTTTTCATATTTTTATTCTTATAATTAGTGAATTTTTTTACTTTTTTAAATGACAACACACAGTTTTGATTTAATATTCCAAAGCAGAATATTTTTCTTAGTATTTCGATATATTAAAATCTAATTTTAGACGAATAGTTATTGAGTCATAAGTATTTAAAGCTTAGCTGAGCGGAGCAGTGGACCGACATTTTGTGTCGTCGTAATCGCGTACCAATCCACTATTAGCTCATCTATACGTTAAATACTATTATAACTAGAAGAGTAAATTTCTACTCGTCCGAAATTTGATTTTTATATGATTCGTAATAATCGAAGAAAATAGTTTTCTTCGGAAAATTTAATTGTGAAACAATGTAAAAGATCATTTTTGAAAAAAATTCACACTTTTTGATATAATATGAGTGTTTTACGTTAAATGAATCACCCTGTATATTATAAGTAGGTTTATAGGTAGGTACCCTTCGCCAGAACTCTCGGACGACCGACTATATAATTTTTGTCATCGTTATAATAATATTATGTACGACAAATAGTGAACCCCGCCGAAAAGTCTACAGCTCCGGGCCCCACGATGATTAATATAATATTATATTATATAGGGAGAGACGAGACGAGACGGGCGGCGAAACGTCCGTTTTCACATTTCTCTCCAATCGTCACGACGGCCGCGTGTAATGTGCAGTACAACTGCGCTTATACGTGGTACTATTATTAATTATTATAATAATAACAACAATAACGATAATATAGACACGTGATATAAAAAAAAAATAATAATATCATAATATGATATTAATATTTTAACGTCTCGGGCCGGTCGTCTCGCGCGCCCGTCGTCGGAGGGAAATCGCTGCATTGTTATAATATCTGGGCGGCACATCGGATCGGAATCCGATTATTATTATATTCTCTCACGACCGCGTCGCGTGCTGTTTGTTTTCGGCGCGACACGTCGCACGGTCGTAGGTACTTGCCCACATTTAATATATTATATTATATTATAATATACCTACAATCGTAGTCTCTGCGGCGGCGACGATGACGGTTAACCTCCGACCGGCGAGAGCTGAACACGCGCGTAGAGGAGAGACGGCCGAACGACGTGTAAAAAAAAAAATAATAATATATCGGTCGGGTCGCGGCCGTTTCCCCGACCAGAGCTGCAGCGCCGAGAGAGCGGAGACGGTTTCCGTTTCGGCTATTCGTCTCATCGGATCGTCGTCGTCGTCGTCGTCGTCGTCGTCGTCCGGAGAAACCGCATAAGGCACCACACAATGTATGATAATAATATTATTATAATGCCTACCAATTATTATTATATTAGAAAACGATAATGGTATGCGCCTAGTCATCCACCGCCGAGACCTTTACGCGTCGACCTCTGCAGCGCGATGCCGCACAACGCCCGACCCACGGATCTGGCCGAACAACCATTGTACGGCGTTATGCGTAATTATTATTATCGTTTCCGTCGACACAATATTATACTGTGACCGGGGCTCGCGTGACTTATTTAGGTCTAAAAAATAATGCAGTTATAAGCAAACTAAGATATGATGTTATTAGGCTCTTAGTGGGCTCACGTACATTGTACTGCGCAGTCGTTCAAATACAAATTTGTAATATGCAACATTTTATTCGAATTTATTTCACAAACAAAACAATGTTACGTATCATTATAGGTATCAGTTTTCGTACGCGAGTTTGCTCAATTCCTTTGAGCAACGCTTGTGACGGGGTTGAGGATAAATATTTAATAACAGTGGTTTTTCACTTAGTGAGATGATGAAAATTAAAAGTTCCTCTCCATATTTCTATAGCAAAAGTAATCACTGATTGTACAAAGGAGGCACATTATATTATTCTTGAATTTTTTGTTACATAATACTGTTTTTAAAAGTTTAAAAAAATAAATAAATAACTATAATAATTTGGATATTGAAATAATTACAAGGTATACGAACAACTCTTTATGAAAATCAACTACCCACGTAAACTGAAAAGAATGTTTTTTTCACAGAAATATGGACGTAAGACAGTTCTAAAGACAACAAAGCACCTGTGTAAAAACACACAGCAATCGTTTAAAATCATCTCAGAAATCATCAAATTGTAGTCGACTGATACGAAATTACCATTCTGGGCTTGGACGTTGAATTTAATTTCCAGAGTGGGTTTACGATAGTTTGGCAATTCAACGAGATTCCCAGAAAAATACTTCTTTAGTCATATGTACATGATATACTCGTATATGGACCGCATATTATATTTCGTTCTTTGGTTCACAAACTATAGCAGCTGTACTCTATCAGTTTAGCTTTGTAATATTAATATATTATACGGTAGAGAGCCTTAACAGTTTATCTGCCTTGCGATGTATGCCGTCGTAATGATAAGCAAAAATAATAACAACAATAATAATACAGTGAACACGAATGTCCGTCGAACTTTTCGGAAATTCATAATTCGGTTCCTCCCACACACACCCGAAACGTATTCTTGAATCGAATAATTGCGTGTTTAAAATAACAATCTGCTATAATACTTGTACGTTTGATACTAATCTCGTCGCATGTCTTGAAACACGGAGTAATTGAGGAATTTTCACCACGGGGCCACGATCGTCTTAAAAAATATCGTATTTTTTTTTTAAGAGAAATCCGACCAACCAGTTAAATAATAATTTTTGGCAAATATCGAAGAAGGAATCATTTTTACCGAGCAACGTTCAACGCTTCAGGTTATTATTATATGAGAGTCTCGCATATATAATACCTACCTACCTATACATCTACAGACAGAGTCCAAAGAGAACACTGGGGCTGGTAAATTACACGGTACCACCTTTCTTTACCCTTTGTCACATTTAAATGTCAAAGACATGCACACGAATTCTTACATTGTATAATGTAGGTATATACTTTGATCAGTTCTCGGAACACGATATAGGTGTGGGTTCCTAATTGGGAGGAAGTAATGCGAAAGTAGTTCCCTCCCGGTCGTCGATTCAAACTAAAAAAAAAAAAAAAAGGAGTGGGTTCCTAATTCTTGTGTGTATAATTATTATGTATATTGAGTTAAAAACAAGGACTAACATTTAAAAATATAGTAATCTATGCTATTATATGATACCGGTACCTACTGTTTTCGAATGGTTTTAAAATGACGTAAAAGTACCTATATAATATATCAACTATTCTCTCTATTAAACAAACAATTTTCGAAAACATTTTCGTAAATAATTACCGTGGTAACCAATATTAGAGTTTTTTTTTGTACATTTAATTCATGGATAGAAAGATGCTGCAGATGTAAACTAAAAAAAAAAAAAAAAGGAGTGGGTTCCTAATTCTTGTGTGTATAATTATTATGTATATTGAGTTAAAAACAAGGACTAACATTTAAAAATATAGTAATCTATGCTATTATATGATACCGGTACCTACTGTTTTCGAATGGTTTTAAAATGACGTAAAAGTACCTATATAATATATCAACTATTCTCTCTATTAAACAAACAATTTTCGAAAACATTTTCGTAAATAATTACCGTGGTAACCAATATTAGAGTTTTTTTTTGTACATTTAATTCATGGATAGAAAGATGCTGCAGATGTCAGATGGAGAGAGCACATCACGGAAAAAAGACCAATATCAAAAAAACTAAAGAAAAAACTAGAGACAAGAATAAACGAAAATGGGAATAATATTATCACGACAATAGAAATTAAAGAACCGAAAATCGAGGAAATAAACAAACTGATGAGCCTGATTATTTAGATATCGGTGGTAATGTGCGGTTTGACAGAAAAATGTCAATGTATGTGATGCTTCAGAGGTTAACGAGCAAAGTGAGTATAGCCTATTATAATAATACAATACATTTTGTTATTTTATCCATATACGAAATCAAAATATAAAAAAAAAAACGTAATTAAAATATTAAATTGAGAATGGGCAATAATAATTCTAATCGAATAAATAATATTAAAAAAATATAAACACAATCTGTTCTGCTTCTAGCATATACATGTCATTAAAAAAAAAAACCTTAAAAATGTGAATTGTTAATACTACAAAGTATAACACAATTAAATTACTGTTTTATACAATTTTAAAAAAGTAATGTAATCATTGTAAATGTCCGTTGTGTATACTGTTTAGTGAGTACTGAGCACTGAGCATTGTGTTAAATGTCCTTTCTATTTAAGATAATTATTCGTGTTTGGCATACTTATTTCGAACATTATAACAATATTACAATGCCCACCGTCCGAGAAGTCAACGTTATATTCACATTGTACATAGGTACAATAATATATTAATACGATTTACGTGTTAACGGACGTACACGATGATAATAATTAATGTTTGAAAAAGCGAATGCGAACATAAATCGTATACGAGTAGAGTCGGTATACGAGTGCACGATAGCGCAGGTATGTACCTACATATTGTATATTATGGATTTAAAAGTGATAATCCAAAACGCTAAAATACGAGGCTAAAGTCTTTGACCTTAATTAATACAATTATATTGCATTTGAATCGGTAGTTGGATTACGATTACGTGATCGCGGTTTGTCTGACAATGATCGATTAAACCGCGTCTAATCGATTATTCGGTCGATTAGATAGCGATTAATAATATACACTCGTACACCCCAATGTAATTAATTACTTGTCTGCGCACAAACACTGTCCTATAGTGTAATGCAGCTCATTACCAATAAAGAAACTTTTTTTTAAAATTAATGGCGACTGAGAGAGAGAGAGTGAGAGAAAAAGTGAAATAATATTAAATACTACGCGATAGGTTGTGCAGGTTAATCATCTACCGCGGTATGCATTCTAATAACTATATACCGCGTTACATGATTATATTTTTAACAATTTATTGCGAGTATACTGGTAACCGCTCGTATACCTACCTACCTACTAATAGTTTCTCATTCGGTTTGAAAATATGAATGGAACGAAATCAAAAACATATTGCGGACTCCCTCCCTCTGCAGAGTAACCCGGAGACGGCAAACGCGGTGCGTACCCATATTATACTGGTGCAGTTATCGACTCGACAAAAACCGACACTACTACTACTACTTCTACGACTACTACTTTAATAAATAATTGGTTATTAAAAAATACCTAAGCGGCGATGACGCGGTCAGCGCCGAACCTTCGAGACGGTTCACGCGCCATGTATACGACCATCATCATCGACGAAATCCGGACCCGCGAGTGCCCATATTATTATATTGCGGGTATACACCGTGTTATTAAACAACAACTATTACTTAAAAACATACAGCAGTGTCTACATAATATTATAATATGTGTATAATATAATATATAGCAGGTACCACTCGACTAATTATCGTCATCATCGTCGTCGTCGTTATTATTATTATTATTATTATCGTCGTTATTATGTGTTCTTCGCGAACACTGTCGCGTGGGCTTGCGCCGACCGCGTGCGCATCCGTGGATGGTGCCGGGTGAATATTATAATATTCGAACGCCACCGCACTGGCTGCAGCCTGCAACCGGTTAAACGATTACCAACGATATATTATAATATTATTATGTGTGTGTGTGTGTGTGTGTGTGTGTGTGTGTGTGTATAGGCGTAATAATAATAATAATACGTGCGCGTGTATTATATACGAATAAAAATTAAAAAATAACACAATACTCCTCGGGGATATTTCCCATCGGTTTCCATGAACACATGGTCTACCGAAATTCGGCCCATCAACAGTAAAACATAAAAAAAAAATAATAATAATAATAATAATATTGTTAATATTATTATTATTATTATTATAATGTGTATAAGAAATAGTGACGCGGGCCACGGAAAGACGCCCGGGGGATACCCCTTTACCGCGCGCGGTATATACCCGGTATTATTATTATTATTATTGTAACGCGTATTATTTTATATAATATTATAATATTATCGTGTCGGCCGCTGCAGTGTAATGCGGTTTCACGCAGACGTCGTCGTCGTCTCGGGGTAAAATGAAAACGGAAAAAAAAAATAATAAAAAAAACACCGATGGCTGTATGGCTACTGACACGATCGCTATCTGCGCGCGGACAGAATATTTTTGGCCTATCAACTGGAGCACGTACTGCGACCACCGAGCGCATTGCATAATAACAACGCGAGGCTGATCAAATTTTACACGCACACACAGAGCTTATTTTAATATCATGTTTTTAGTTTTTTTTAATAACAGCACGATTACCATAGCATATATTAATACGATAATATGATATACGACGCATTAGCCCGTCGATCGCCGGTGACCAAACCAGCCGGGCAACACGCCGCACTGCACACATAATAATATAATATAATACGGTTCGCACGAAAACGAAACGCCGAGACGAGATGCGATAATAGTCGCAGGCAGGTATATATGTATGTAAATTGTATATGTGTTATATGTACTATATGTTATCATGATATACATATTGAGGTATACCTATATATCGACGAAAATCGTAAACGGACAACAGCTTCATAACATAATTATAATATACTATCGTTGTATATAATATACTAACAACCGATATGGACTAATATATATTATATTATGTACAATATATTTTAATATATATAACAATATGCAATACGTACGTATATTAAATATATATATACACACAGTGCGCGGGCAATAATAATTAACAGTCACACGAGCAACGTAACGGTCGTTATAACGATACGACGTGTATATATGTGTTGTAATAATTATGTGTTATATTATGCCGTGTAGGTTCACTACCGGTATTACATATATATGATATATATGATATATCATAAACTCGTAATTAATATTGCATATTATATTATTATTATTATTAGAGTACGACAGATAATATAATATAATATATGGACCGACGTGTTAGTTGAAATCGACGAAATTTCGATTTTAAACACACTACGTATATAGGTTCTAAATATTATTATTAATAATATTATTACTGACCAACTACTAAGGGCAGTGGCGTACCTCAGGATTTTAGTACTGTGAGTCAGCCCAGCTTCACGATAGGCCACCTGTGTATAGGAAACTAAGTAGGTTTATCTTTAAATCCAAATCAGCTCGCTTTTCTCTCGATTTTTTGATGGAACATAACTTATTACATGCAATATAACGATATACATCTTACAAATTTTTTTTGGAATTGAATTTTAATCAAACGATTAAACGTCAATGGGCAGAGATAACTCACTTTGTTATAGGTTTCATTTTTAAAACAATCCTAATGGTCAATTTTATTTAAATCTATAAATGCTACTGAATCATTAGCATCATTAAAAAAAATTAACAATTAAATTTATAAAATAGGTACATAAGGTCTCTGATGCAAAAACCAAAAATAATAATGTTATTGACTTAACACCTTTTTTTTTATTTTTTGTAACTTTTATAGAAACGGTTTATTTTAAAAGAAATATTAGTATTAATAGATAAGTACAGAGCAACATAAGAACGATAAAGCTGGTGCTGGAATATTTTTCTTCGATTTGAAAAAATGTAATTATTGCGACCGATGATGGTTTCAATGCTTAATATTGCTAAATTAGTAGGGTGTTGCTTAGTGGTCGTAAATCTCTCATCCAATATACTTTAGGTGGGCGCACTGTTGAGTAAAAAAAAAAAAAAGGTATACAAGTTCTGAACACCGTTCGATTGCCAACGGTTCCAGACACGGGATCCAGACGGTCGGCCGAATATTTGTACTAATTTTATGCCATATTTTTCATACTATTATTTTTTACTGCTACAGATACATATACGTAATAATATAACGACGAGTTGCGACTTGCGTTTATCATCGAGTCGCTGCAGGGTTCCTTAAGACCTCGTCGACTGTGTATACATCGTATGGATGGTGCACTATACCGCGGTAACAGCGTTCGTCCGACGTAGGTAATTACCTACATTATTCATTGCGTAATAATATAATTGTTGTTGATGAAGAAAATAAAACATAGTTACACGAGACGGTGGTATTAATTTCCCGATTCTGACACTGGTCCCATTAATACGCTTCGCGTCTGGGGGCCGGGATGGAAATAATAAATTCTTTTTCAATTTTTTTTAGAAAAAAGCAAAATAATACTACGTTGTTTATTATTTTTTTTTAAATATTTTTTACATTCAAATTTAATATCATGTACAATCAAATAGTATACGTTTGATGTATGAGGACGACGTGCGTTGTCTTCGCGGTCTTACAAACGTACAACCACGACTTTGCAGATTTAAGTTCGGCTGCAGTTCAAATTTTGTGTAGTGACATTTAATAACAGAATGAATTGACCGCTACCATCAAACCTAAAAGTAAGAATATTTTACAAAGGTCTTGTACGATGTTTTAGTTTTTTAAGCAAGTATTAAGAGTAGTTATATACCTATATACCTATATTACAATTTAAAAATTCCTCAACTGACCTTATCATTTAAATATTGTAAAAAACCTGTGTGAAAACACAGATAATTTCCTTACCTTTAAGTTAGAGCGTTCTCTCTTAAGATACTAATATACAAAATACAATTAAAATAAAAATATAATATTTGAATGTTACGATTACTTGCATTGCAGTTATTGAATCTGACTGATATATTTATCGTATACAACTTCCAAAATGTGTAAATCATAAAATACCACACCAGTGAAATTATAACCTATTTTTTTTAATATTTCGTGTTATGTATCGAATTTGTCGCTTGAACTTGTTGACCAAAATAGTTAAATATCAATGAAAGCTTACTTTTTGTTGTTGGAAAATTATAATTTCAGTTTTTTTCTCGTTAAGAAATAAAATCATAATATTATGTTAGAGTAATATAATAGAACGTAATGTAGAAACCGCAAGAACAGGATATTGTAGAACACGTGCTGCCATCTTTGTATTGAACTCGGCGCTCGGTCCTAAATCGGCAAACAAGCTCAATACGAAATAAATAATGTAAGTACTCACATAATATTATTATTGTTATCTAAATAATATAAAATAAATTATCTAAAAATATGAATTAATATTTTAAACCAGGGCTTACAAACGTTATAATAACGTTATGATTATAACGTTTTATATGACAAAAAAAAAAAAAACGATTGAAATTTGTAAACGTAATTAAAACAGTAAAAGGTAATCACTAATCACAAATAATTATAAATACCACAAAATAAAACACAACAATTTACAAAATTTCAAATATATCATTAAACAAAATATAACTCAAAACGTAATTTTAAGAATATCATTAAACAAAAAATAAAGCAAAACTAAATAATTTAAAATCTAAATCACTTAAAAGTTATAATATTGGTTTTGTAGAAATATATTTTTTCCCCGCGATCAATCAAACCAAAAATTTATTATATTCCGTATTCGCGCCATTCACAGCATTAGATAACGATTCTTTTAACGACAATAACGATAAACAATAAACTCAATTGTTATAAAATATAACTTTATTACTTCTAAATAACGATAAACGCAAAAATCGTATAACGTTTAACTTCTAAATAACGATAAACGAAATTTCGATTTCAAACGCAAGCCCTGTTTTAAACCCAAGTAGCGCCAACGTTATAGTACAATATTATTATTAGGTAGGTATAGTTATATTATTGAAAATACTAACAGGGTAAGAGATTATCTCGATTTCGATTTAAAATATGCAACAAATCGTGTTTTTTTCCGACGAGAACGACGTTGTTTAAAACACTTTGGATTTTGGAGCACTATGCATAGTTTTTAAATTTTTTTTTTCCATAATATGAAATGCGAGGCACCTGCCGCAATAATTATTATTATAACACGTACATATTATTTAGCAATACACGCATGAGAAAAACTGCAGAAGACTTAATATCTGTGTCTCTCGTAGTTCGAGCGAGAAACAGAACTGCATACGATTATTTTATAGTATATAAACAACAAAAATACTATATTAAAACATACCGACGGGTAGAGCCGGTAGGTCAGGTTGGGTTAACCCATGTGCTACTATATTATAATATAATATTATGTATACGCGTACGAATTAATTAGGTATATTTTATTATAATACCGACAAGATATTATGGTAAAAAATATGTGTGTGTGTGTGTGTGTGTGTGCACGCGCTTCAATTATTATTACTATTATTATATTAGGTGGGTACGGCGTGTTTTTCTTTATAATTTCCATTGCAGCGGCAGCGGCAGCAGCAGGAAACGGCGGAGGCGTATAAGACGTAACGGTGCAAAACGGCGGCGCGCGTGTAATGCCGGCAGCGCGGCGAAGGCGGCCATATGCAAACATGGCCGATGATCGACTTGTCTTAATTAATAACACCCGAGCGCGGAGGTCAAGTGCTACGATATTAATAATAATAATAATATGTAAGTCAGTGGTGGTTTAAATCGATCCGTAGTATATGTATATACGAAACGTTTATAGAGAGAGAGAGAGAGATCATGATTTTTCGACTGGTTTTTCGATATACGTTATACCTAGATGAAATTATTATTACGAAACGCTGTTGTCGTTATAGGCAGTGGTTTCGGTTTTGCGGCCGAATCGTTTAAACGACGACGTCGCAGATATCAAAATACAGAACAGATATACGCTCTTTTCCACGACTTTTCGCGGTCACATAATATCAATATATCATATATTAATATAATAATATTTCGGATTTAAAACCGTCGATATACGCGTCATGTAAGACTACGATCACTGAACACGATCGAATGCGCGCCGATCGATATAATTACCTACACCGCGTCATGTCGTATATACATAGGTAGGTAGGTAGGTATTACCTATATACATATATGATATCAGATTACGAAACCTTCGAGTTGCGGAATGCGCATGACTAGTTTTTAATCGTTTGCAACACATTGTAAATAATATACATAAAAAGTTTCGTGCGCGCGTTTTCGTAGTATTCTCGAATATTCGAATGCACGAAAATTTCAAATAAACAATGAAAAATCTTTTCTTTTCTTCTCGATATTTTTTTGTTTTTGAAAATAAGTTTTCGAGTAGGTACCACACATAAACGGCGCCATACTTATTGCTGCTGCAGGCATTGATTTTTCTGAATTAATAAGCGCCGATCAAATCGTGTCTGTAACGTCGTATTAAATTTATCGAACGTCTCGCCCTGTCCCCTATGACCTAGGTATATACGGTCGGTTAACATGATATAACGAGACGAACGTCGTTTAATGATAAAAATGTACCTGTACAGAGAGACTCGCTGCAGTGCGTACGTCGTATGTGTAGGCTTTCATCTGCGCACAGACGATGTATTATTGATATATATTTATATACACGCGGATGTAACAGAAAGACGTGACGAACAAAAATAGAAAATTGATAAAAATTTAACGTATGAAAAAAATTTTGAAAATTTTATTATATAATTTAATATTTACTCGTGTTTGAAAATTCCCAAAAATAATATTTTGAAAAAGTAATTACAAATCAAAAAAATGTAGGTATTCCAAAAAATATTGTTATTTAAAAAATTTGTATAAAATAAACCACTTAAGTTAGGAAAATGTTTTTACCAGCAATATTTTTCTTATCAATAGTTTTACAAGTCGAGTATTTTAAATTTTACTAAAAAAAAACTGAATCAAATTAAATTTTTTTAATCAATTCAATTTCACAAAATAAAAATTTTTATACTTTAAATATAGGAGCAAGTGTCTATAAATTGTATAATAAAAAAAAATTTTAATATTGATTACAACAAAATTTATTAATTCATTATAGTCTACAGGTCGTTCGATAACTATACAATAATATTATCGAATAGACATCTACGAGGGTATAGCTGGGTATGTGTAATAATTCTGATGGACGTTGACTTGCAGCTGCAGTGCTCCGGCCACACATAGACGAACCGAAGAAATCCATTTATGTAATAAAATATATTATTCGGTACTATATTATATAGAATCTTTATATTTGAGTATAATAATGAGCCGTGTTATCCTTAATCCTGTATTAAACAATTTTTTTTTTTTTAGTTATATTATTCAACAGTTGTTAAATCAATCACATCACAACAATCGTTTTAGCATTCATACCTAACGCAGTTAACAATAATTATTAAATGTAAGCATACTGAAAATTACGGCAGTACAATATTTCAATAATAGATGCTAAAATCAAAGAATTATTCGAATTTCAAATTTGTAAAGAAAAAAAAATGTGTCCTCATAAGTTCTGAGAATAATGTAACGACGTCTGTGGTATTGCGAGTTGTTGTAACAAAATAAATATTGGAATGTTGTGAGGAATTCAAACTACTCATAAACAAGGTAAGTACTGTACAGCATTAATAACGGGTGACTTAATAAATCTATGCATTAGATCAAAAATCACTTTAACGATAAAAATATTATATTTATATGTTTGAAATAGTTATAATAACACGTTTCTCTATCTTTAAAAATCATAAACAATTAACATAAAGGTAAATATATGTTATATTATATTATACTTTGGGATGTAATCAATTATTCGTTCTTCTTCTATAAATGTCATTTAAATTTTTCATTCTGTAAAAAAACTTTAAGATGTAATACAAGGTTCCGAATAAGTTGTTATTATAAATAAGTATTTAAAAATATTAGAGATACTTTTTTGATTTGCCTTTTTTAAGCACTCAAAGTTAAAATTATTAACAAAATTGTGAAAATTACGAAAATGTGCATATTATTTTGTGGTTAAGAGTTAACAAAATGGTCAATTTGATTTTACAGTGATGTGATTTTTAAAAATGCACCGATTTTCTACTTCAGCATCTTCTCTGGTAATTGAATCTAGTTGGTACAAAGGGCGTCAAAAGTACAAATTTCGATAAACAATAAACTTCGAGTTTTTCAAAGAGTTGCATTAAACAAACGTTCATTCAATATTGATCTAAAAATGAATGACACATTTTGGATAGTTCATTCTAATAATATTTATAAAAACTTTTGAATATAGCTAGGTTTAATATTCAATTTTTTGTTTAGAAGTGTATAGAACCGATGTCGAAACTATAATGAAATGTTGTTTTCAATCCAAACCAATACAGAAATATATTAATTATTGAAGGTTGCTATGCTCAACATGTTTGTTCGATTGAAAAAAAAAAATTTTTTTTATTATAAGATTAAATTTTTTTTAATCATACCTTGAAAAATTTAAATCTAAGAAATTATAATTAAATAAGTGCGAGTTGCATAAAAAATGTCATAACATTTTCTTCAAAGTTTGAAGATTAATGAACCATGTAATACAAGGTAATTATTTAAGAAAATGTAGAAATGTAGAATACAATGCAATCCTATATCATTCTATATATTATTCTATTGTTTTTCGTCAACACCGAGAATTTCTACTTTGGGTCGATCCAAGAATCACCGATCGGTGTTTTATTAAGTGGCAGGCGCTACAAAGTGGTTTTCAGCGTCCGTTTCCTAATATAATGATATTAATAATTATTAATCACTATAGTAAGATTACGATACGTTTAACGCTTACTGCACAATTTTGTTACACAGATTAAACAATTCGTTTTAAATACTCTGCAGGTACGATTTGTTTTATTTGTGAACAAAAGTTATTTAAGATCGTTTAGAGTTTTTAGTGAAAATTCGTTGACGAAATTGACTATAATATTATAAAAACCATAAAATCGGTCGGCTTCTTGGCTATATACGTAAGTGAGATATTTTTTTTTTAAATAGTGTTCTATGTAATAATTTTATTATAAGTATATAATATAAAAAATATTACATGTGTAATTCTACCTCCGGCCTGTACTGCAATCGTATGAATACGAACGCATAACTCCGGTTATACAATAATATGATATTATTGTAATTGTGGCGCTTATTGAAGTATATTTCATTTCGTTACGTCAAAAAAAAAAATAACTTAAGATCTTTACTAGGAAAATGCCAATTTCCAAGTGAACGGGAGCTTATATATTATATTATATTATACTATATGGTGACTGATAGACGTATCAAATAAAAATATATTCTTAAATTTAATTTCACCATTATATTGAGGGTTTACGACGCGCATATACAAAGAAAATGTACCGAATTTAAGACAAACACAGAATATGTGATGGAATTTTAACCAGACAATATATTACGTCAAAGGCAGGCACGCTATCACTATATTCCCATATCCTCTACTCAGCCTATCATCATTATAGGAACACACATTCCTGTCATATCGAGGTCGGTATGTGCGTAATTTACTAACTAGAAATTTGTTTCGTGACGGTGGATACGAATTCAAATTATATCTCGAACACAAGACGTAGGTATATACACTATACACATATATAATATATATATATAGTATATACACTTAGAACATTGATTACATCAATCGTGGCTGTTTTGATGGTCTTGCGAAGATCTGAGAGAACGAATGTACCAACAACAATAGTGCTTATGCATTATAAACAATCCGTTGGCACATTTATGGCAAGTTTTGTGCGGTGTCCATAATGAAAACACGATTTTCTGCTTAGCGCAGTTTAATTATTACTATTATTATTTTCCGGATAAATTGGAGGAAGATTCGTTAGAAGTTAGTTTAGCTAGTAAAACACTGTCCATGTTCTAGCAGCTATAAAAACAAACATCAGCACGCTGATCAGATGAATTTGTTGTACACAAAGAAACTATTTTCCAATTTTTTCTCCCAATATTTATAATATATTACTTGAAATAAGAAAATTCTTATATTATTTTTTGTAATTTAAATATAACTACCATACATATTTATGGAATTAAATACTAAATAGTAAGCGTGTAAATCTATAATATGCAACTTATTAGATAAAACGTTGGTGAGGATTTTTTGTCTGTTTTATAATATATACGAATTTCAAACTATCGAGTGGGAGAGAACATATTTTGTTAGTATTAAGATTTGTTTACGATTGTAAAAAATTATGTTATCGAAAATATATAATTTTACATCACAGTCAAAGTTATCATTATAACCTAACAATTATAATAATATATTTATCGTATGGATATGCACTGAGTGGTGTTGGTTTACACAAAACTTTTTTAATTTAATTTCTTGGTTGAAAAACAAAACAATTTAGTTGTAGGTACCTCACGTATAGTAGTGGTGCTGACACGAAACCACTTGTAAATAACTTTGTAAATGCGTTTAATTATCTTTTAATAGTTGTTAAATTTATTTTCCTTAAAAACTAACTAATTAAAAAGCTGGCTCAAAAACAATGTTTTTTTTTTACTTTAACGGCAAGACCATGGTTTTAGCCAAGTAGTATTGGAGTCACGTAATACATGTCATAAGGATAAGTCTTAACCCAACTATAAAATGTATATATTATATGCATTTGGTCAATGGTTATGTGTATGCATATTTCGTAGATGTAAGTTTATATATTATTTAAGAATGCACGTTTCAGATTGAGAGTTAATACGAGTGAAAACGTGTTAGAAAAATGAGTTAGGAGCACATTATGTTAGCAAAGTTATGACGTGAATAAAATAATATATTATGAAGTATAATAAATAATAATGAATTCAAATTAAAACATATTATATATTTATAAATATAAACGCGAAGTACATATAATATAGTGACATAGACGGCGAACAACCCAAAACAGGTTTTTGGCAAACACATTTTAAACTCATTTTTGATTTTCAATTTGTTCAGAATTTTGTCATGTTTCTAGGATAAAATATATTCTGTTTCTATTATTTGTGTGTTGACAAAACAATCGCATATGACACGCACGTGGTCTCAGGGCTGTTTTAACTTTATAACATAATACATAATAATATATAAATATTTAAGCAACAGTATAATGTGACCAGTCGAAAATTTGTTTGATTTTTACTTTATATAATTATAATATATTGTCATACTTTGAACAGTTTGATCAACTTTCGTTTGGCAAAATACCGAATGTGTTTGGTAATGTTAACAAGACCTATTTATTCAAACACAAAACTCTCCATTGATTTTTTTTAATTTGTATTTATTGAGTTACTATTTATAATTATTGTAACACATTTACCTTACATTGAAATCATATGAAAATGCAATGTAACTAATGACTATTGTCATCAAAAATGTAAAAATAGATACAAAATAAATAAATAATAATCATGATTATTTTAATTTAATGCCATATGTTCAAAAAATACGTCGAAAAAAAATATTTCTTTATAAAATAACATAATATGTAATTATTAAGCTACACGAAATCGACTAAATTATATTATGTCTGCTTTTCATCTCCTCAAAAATGAAAACATTTATAATTTTTTTATTGATTGATCTCGTGTTTATATTTTTATATTTTAGATAAAAATCTTTAATTATTTAAAAGTAGGTACACAATAATAAGCTTGTATTATTTACTGTGGAGACAATTTTTTTAAAACGTATAAAAAAAAATATCAGATGACCTATTTTTGGATAATGGACTGTCTTGTTATCGTTTACATTCGTACTTGTAATCTTCAAGATAAATTAGTCAAAACTTTTCAAGGAAATTCCAAATATGTTTTGTACAATTTTATGTATACAACAAAGAAAACCATAACGATTGAGTTCAGATAAGTAGGTACCGTTTTGAAAAAACATAATAATAGTTTAAATGGTACATTGCATTTTTTTTTATATCATTAATTTGATCTGAAGAACTTATTGTAAGTCCGATTCATATTTTTTCCCCGCGGTATTGTACAGCTTTAATTTTGAAAGGTTAATATAATAATATGAAAGATACATTCCTATACATATTCTTTTTGCCTTCGAAAATATTTTATATTTACGATAATATAAAAGCATAATAATATGTCACTATGAAAAGTCATCAATACTTGTTCAACGATATCGATTATACATTTAAACCGCATATATATATTATGTTTAAACACGAAAAAGAAACACAATATACGTTTTTTTGCCACTCCGATACACTTTATAATGTGCTTCACATTAAATCGTTCGGAAACGGTTTATCAATCAATTGGTGATTGCAGCAGAAAAGAAAAAAAATGTGCAGCATAATAACAATATATAAATATATACGTATATATATAATCTACGTCCGCTCGTGGGCCGTTTATGATGCATGTCTTACTGTATGTTTGGGTCGTCGTGTACGTCACCCGGTTCATAAATCTTTATAAAATATAAATATTTTTTTTCGCTCGACGTCCATTGTCTGTTGACCGACGAAATAGTATAATAATTAAATTATTCGTCACATAGATCAAACGAATTCGTAAATAAAACATTAACGGCCGTCCGTATATTTTGGTCGATCTTCGTCTCAAACTGGATTTACGCCGATGTATATGTATAGTAGTATACTATATAATAATGTACTTTTTTTTTGTCCGCATTAATTTTTTATATTTATACCTATTTTAAGTCCGATTGAATTCTGACGGAACCTGAATTCACAGCAGGTGCCCGGCGACGGACTTTGAAAAACAGATAAGAATACGCTCGTTTCGCCTATATATAGGTACCTATGGCGTATTATTAGATATACATAATATATATTTTATCGAACGACCAGAAACGGAAAAGTAAAAAAAAAATTACATTTCGATAATTTACGACCTCCGTGTCGGGTCTTCGAGTCTCGTATAAAATAATAATAATAATAATAATAATACGTAATTGGTATAATATATTTTAGGCGCTCTATAAATTTGTTCGTATCGCCGCGCACTCTTCGGGTAATATTCGGCCTACTCGTAGTTATTTCACCCTTGACAATATTATTTCTCTGCTGCACCGTCGCGATAAAGCGACCAGTCTTTGTGTAATTGGCTGCTGCTGGCTGCGTCTCCCGGGAGACCCGACGAAAAGACACCTAAATCTCTTATACATAATACTAATAATAATAATGCTCGCCGTTCGTTTGCATTATTATTATTATTGAGGGCGCTCGGCAATACGTATATACACTATATAATATGGCGCGTTGTGTTATGACAATAATAATAATTAATCAACACTCGTATGGGTATATATGCGAGCCGCGATGTGATGGGCACGGGGAAGAAAGGGGAGTAAACTGCACATATACGAAACGGGTTATGTGATATTATGATATACGCGTATATGACGTCGGAAACGGTGAATGGTTTGGGTGAGGTACCTGCAGCAGCGGTATATAATATAATATTACATTATATATAGGTACGAGACGTGCATATAAGATATTATTTTCGCCGGGCTGAATGCGAAGTAATTATTACTAAGAATGAAATTTTAAACACGTGTGTGTGTGTGTGTGTGTGTGTGTGTGTGTGTGTGTGTGTGTGTGTGTGTGTGTCGAGTTTAAATGACTTATATACAGTCGGCCGCGCGTATATATTATTATTATATAATGATACCAACCCATTCGGAAGAATATGTTCGTTTCGAGAAATGTACGAAAATATTGTATCGCCCTGGAGCATAAAATTTTGTATCAATGTTGCTCTTGAATGCGGTCTTAAGCCCGATTCACACGACGATAGTAATTATTATTATTGTCCTACCCTAGACCCTAATGTGGTAGCTTGTTGTCTAGTTTTTTTTAGGTCCGTGTGAACTAAAAAACAGTATACCTATATGCAGTTAACGGCGAATCGTGGTGGCGAGTATACGCGATTTTCGTAATATTATAGAACGTGCTGTCCTATTTTTCTCACCGTTTACCGGTATAGAAATATATTTTGTAGCCAATCGAAGAGTATATAAATCTTATCAACGTCTGTTGATTGTTGTTTTAAATATTATTTGTTTATTGACATTGATAAGTCAAATCCGAGCAAACAAAATACCTAATACAATATCTGATATACACTTATCGTCATTGATTATTTCTTTTTGTTTCAAAAATGTAGGTATTTTCTAGTACGTTTTTTAGTGTATAGTTTGTTATGATATGACAAGTCAGCTATGAATAAACTTAATATTCAAAACTAGATAGAACGATAAGTGTGGAACCATAGGTGGCACTATATTATTGTGTGAAAAGGGCTTTAGAATATATTATTATTATTATGACTCGCCGACCATTAATTGTGTCGATTGCTCGACTTGTATTGGCTGGTACAAGCTGAAGATGTAACACACGGCGAACTTATTACTATAATAATAATATGAACATCGTTTTAATTTAATTTAACGAGATAATAAAGTCTGAGTACTACGACGAGGGTTTTTTTTTCACAACATGATATTATTAATGAATAACGATTATGAAAATGTCCTTTAAAAATAGATAGTCTTAAAAAACAACACATTATTATTATTTTGTTTTAATAAACTGGTTTATATCTCGTCAAACAGTTTAATATGTAATATAATGTATAGGTACAATAACAGCTTCACGAAACAACGGTCCGGCTATACCTAGTAATAATACACCTACCTATATGCTTTGAAAAGTTTAAATACAGAAAATTAACTACCGGGTAGGTGGTACCTATATATTATAAACGAGTTGGTTTTCATTCGGTTCGATTATTTTTGAAAATCATTACCTCCCAATATTAATATGTTTGTACTATAGGGCGCAGAAGAATATCGTAATAATACATATTATAAGTACAGTCGAAAACAAACACACATGCCCGAATTCGATATACTTACCTATATACCTTCGTCTCTCTTATCGTCCTTTACTTTTGAACCGGATAATAATATTTCTCATTTGGAAATTGCCAATACGGCCCGCAACCGCGCGTGGAAATCACCGTAGCCGATTGTTTATATTATAGAGCACACATTACTTTCGGCTGTGTCGTGTAGGTAGGTAAAGATCGATCGGATCGCAAACACAATTTACGTCGCTGATGTATCGGGTTCTCGCGCGGTTAACGTCTCAAAAAGACAAAGTCAACACCATCGACTCCGCGGGGACGTGTGCTCGCCACACTCTTTTCCCATCAGTCATTATGGCTATATATATATATTGTGTCCAATATATTATTATATTGGCGGGCTTTTAATCGAAACCAAAAAGGCATCCTTCCGCACTCCGACTCTGCCCCTATTTGTTCCGGGGTCGCGAGAAAGACGACCGCACGCCGCCGTCCGGGACGTAAAATTAGAACTCGATCTTCTCTCCTCGGGGTAATGACACTTAAATAATATTATATTATTATATAATATCACAAATTATACGCATAGCGTAAAGCCACTAATAACTGGACTTCAGGGGGAGTTACGAAACTTTGAACTCCTCGTGGAACCCGATCGGTCAAACTTACAATACCGACCTTGTCATCATTACGGTCCATTATCAGCTCGTATCGCAGATACGCAATAATAATATCATACGATATTATAGACACTATGTAACAAAATATACAGCTTAAAGTCCAAGTGCGAGTGTGTATAAAAATAAATGTACCAACAATTAATGTACCTAAACCATAACGGTGGTTAAGAATATTATATTGATTTAGAATATAACATTTATTCTTAAACTATATTATAGTCTGAACAACGTCGATCAACTAATATTTATAAAGATTTAAGTTTGTATTACACAAAGTATATATAAAATACATGGTTTAAAATCATTTTACACAAATGGTATGAAAAAAAATGTATTATTAATTAAATTAAATTTACCACGAATTTGCAAACTTGTAACTACATTATTTTAAATTAAAATTATTTCTATTCACTAATATTGGTTATCCGGATTAGTAGCATGACTTTTTCACTCTAATTAATTCTTATACAATAGGTAATGGTTTTTAAAATAATATTTTCAAAAAATTATTATTTATTAAGCCATTTTAAATTGGTCTATGGTTTTATAATCTGTGTTAATTTTCCAATCGTTTAAAGTACTGGAAAGTTCAATACGGTATAATACTGGTATTATACAAATTTGAACATGTCTAACTTTAATTTAATTTCGACATCGATGTACATAATAATATAAGTTTATATTTTCGCTATCTGAACGCTTTTATTTGGAAATAAAAAAGTTATTACATACTATAAAAACTAAAAAGAAATAAAATATTAATTTTAATATACTTCATTATAAGTTATAGCAAAGGACTGTTAACTATAATTGTATATAATGCGATATAAATTATTTTGTTACTTCATAACAATATTTATTTTATCATTTCAAGATCTAAGTCACAAAAATTATAATCTTTAAATTGATTATTTATTTAATGTATATTTTTTTGGTAGATTCCGATAAATGAAACAGTATGAGTAGATATTAATATATAGCCACTGCTGCGTTTGACGACGAAGTAAAATTTAAAATTTTGTATTTGTTACCTAACTATTTTGTTAAATATCTTTTGATAAATATATAAATAATATAAGATTTCAAACCTTTATCGATCGTATTCTATGAGTTCAATAAAAATTATCAAGTTATGTACTTCATTTTTTAATCTAGTTTTAAGTAGATTACCAGCTACATCTCATATTGTGTTTTTCATTAAAAAAAAAAACCAGATTTTTATCTGCTCTTTTTTTTCTTGTTCAAGTTACAAAAAATATTTGTATCAATCACTGTTATGGCGGCATATTATCTTCTTAAGTTTTTTAAGACACTCAAGTTCAAACTTCAGTTACACAACGTTCATAAGGCGATCGTTTATTCGTAATTTTTTTATTGCATAATATTTCATTATTATTATGGCAAATTTGTAGCATACGCTTTCAAGTATTGCCGATATATGTAAATGATTTGCATGCTAATTGCTGTATGAATTACGCGTTTAGACATGGAATAAAACATTTTTTAATCTTCTAAAATGTATACGATAGGTATAATTATAGACTTTTTGACGTTTCAATTGTAAAACCACTATAAGGAACACTCTTTAATTTGTCTATCAAAGTCGAACATAAATAGGTATAGTCTGAATAATAAATATATATTATTATTGTTCTACGAGTGTTTTTAGAAAGACAATAAAACGTATGAATTCAAAACGAGTAGTCATTTTATTTCGAAGTAATTCATTATATCGTGTGCGTAATGCATAAGAAAAAAAAATAGTATAAAAAAAATTCACGAACGGATTAAGCTCACGATCGTATTATCACATTTAATCATCCCGCGAGCCCGATTTGTAGTTGTGCACACTTGAGGGTTATTCGTTCACGTTTTTCCTTTATTCAATTTATATTATAGTTGACCCGCAAGGAAACATATAATATATTATTATAATAACGCGAAATAGTGATAATAATCATATTATAAAGCAAACAAGGTCAGTCGTTATATATTTATATATTTTTTTTAAAACAATACCATTTCGTTGGTATAGGTATGTAAATAAAAAAAAAAAATAGTAATTTAAATAAACGGGATGCTACGGTTTTTTTTTGCGCTCGAAAAAAAACGTATACGCTATAGGTATTTGTTTTTTTCTGATTTTGGCATAGTTTAACGTCAAGCTCGCTACAAAAACAGAGTGTTACACGCGCCCAACAATAATATTATAATGATCGATCGCCACTGTGAAATACGTATAATAATAATAATCGGTCTAATGCAACGCCTCATTATAATTATAACGTATATAACTACGTATTATATGGGTATATTTGCGAATAGGCCACCACGTATGATATTTGGCACGACTTAGACCCGAGAGAACACATCCACGCGTCGTGTGTACAGGGTCATTCACCAAGCACGCTCACCCTCGTGTTTTCATTTCATAGTCGATTTTTTTAAAATTCTGAATTGAGAGTTTAAAGTATATTTGAAGAACATGTTTTCAAATTTTTTAGATTTTTTGTACTATTATTAAGGAGTGCCCCGTCGAGACACAAACTTCTGTTTTTTAAAATGAGAACGCCACTCTTCGACCGGTAACTTATTGAGCGGATAGTTTTTCTAAAAACTTTGACTTATCAAAATCAAAATTAGGAACAATAGTTTTTGAGTTATTCAACTTTGTGTTAACTAAGGATAATAGAACTATGCAGAAAATTTTGAAAACTTTAGTAATTAATATATTAATTTATCAATATTTAAAATTTATAAAAATGGTCCAAGTATAATAAATACTGGAGCCAATATTATATATTATATTTTATATTTTTGTAATACCATTTATAAGGACTACTCGGACTTCCCTATCCTTAGTATAAACATTTCGATAACTTAAAAACTACTAAATTTGAATTAAATATATCAAATATATCAAAAAAAATACACACCTAATAATAATTTATAGTAAAAAAAGGTTCTCTAACTTATTTGAAAAACAGAAATTTGTATCTCCACAAAGCACCCCAGTAAAAATCATGGCCCGTAAGAAAACCTTAAACATTTCAAAGGGTAAAATGGGACTGACTGTGTGATCACGCTTAGTGAATTAATCTATATATTATAGCTTCATATATTATATTATGATGATTTGTAAATTGTAGTATAGCCCTTACTCCTTATACAATATTTCAGTATCAAAAATTATACTATTTCAATATCGTTTAAATTTAAGTATTTAATTACAGTTTAAAATGTTCTTCGCCATAAAAATAATACATCAGTTTTAAGAAACCTACACAAATTTATTGCTACAAGATGTCAAGATCCATCTTATTTTTGTACCAAAATGTCAATAAAATTTAGGAATAATTATATAAATATTTTCTTTGTATCTAGTACAATAATCACGAGGGACGTTTATAATAATATTATTGTACTGTAAAATATATATTTTTCAAAAGACAAGCCACGAAAGGCTCGCCGATATACCAACACAACATTTTATTATACGGTTGGAGAAAAATCTCGTTATTTTACGCTATAATTTAATTTTCTTTTTTCTTTTCCGTTCGCATGATAATAAAATATGAAATAAAACGGGTCGAGTGTATCTGACCGGCAAATAAAACACGATGTTGTTTAACTGCGATTTCGTTGTCGGACGTATTATAGGTTTATAATAATAATAATAATAATAATATACACACAATATAATACTATAAGATAACAATATAATAACGATTTACGAGACGAGAGATCGGTATAATCCGATAGTTATGATTTAATAATATTAATTACCCATATAATATAACTATAATAAAACGGTGTAACCTCTATTTCGTTTTATTATGCTTATTTTTTTTTTTCGTCCGTTAAAGCGGCGGATTTTCTTCGGGGACTCTAATGTATATCCCATACAGCGATCTGTGTGCCTATTATATACGTTCATAATATACAGGTATATAATAACATAGCGGCGTTCGAAGAATTTTATACCGGGATTTAGGGATTTTTTTTCGCGGGGAGGGGCGACACACGAGAGCGCCAGTATAATAGTGAAGACGCGGTGGTGATGAACTTCCGGTTTTTTTCTCTCTTTCCTCGTCTTAGTTTTTTCTCCCGCAGTGCCTGCACCCCTCGACCTTCAGCGGACCGGATTTAGCACCGTCGCGTTTAATATCAAGCCGCATATAGCCGGTGGGTATACCTACATATAGGTGGAGGTGAGCGTATATAGACTTGCACGAGTATATATTATATACCTATAATATACAGCACCGTTCGCGGCGATCGATCAAAATCCTTTCGGCCGCTCCGACGGGATTTTTTTAGCCTCGCAGATCTTAAGTAGGTGGTTTCAATCACCGTCTAAAAAAATGTTATTATCATTATAATACACACGCGGACATTCCTGCCGCCCGGTACACGGTGCCGCCACGATGACGGATGATCGGACGATGACACGACGGAATAATAATAATAATACGACAACAGGATAATAATATAGGTGTATTTCGTACGTTTTGTATATATTTTAGAACGTCTGCGCATATAGTGGATTTCTATCGTATTAATATCAGTCGGTCATCGGCTTAAACGATAATGTTTACAACGGGTCCCGTTATCTCGGCGGCGGTATCCTTACACGGTTTTGGGTTTAGTAGGTACTATACCTATACTCGGCGTGCGGCAGTGTGTTCATTATCATTTTTTTTTCTCCTTTTTTAATTATAGGTATGCGACGGCGGCGGCGGCGGTCTGTCGATTGGACACGGACATTACGGACCCGCCGTCTCGAAGATCTCACCGCCACGAGTGAGGCTGGCGGAAATCGTAATATCGTTATGCGTGTACTATACACTCGTCGTCGTCGTCGTCGTCGTGTCCGAAATCTCCCTTCACGGGCCATATATGTTGTATTAAGACAATGCGCGCGTCTATAAGATAATATTATAATGCTTTTGTGCGAAAGACGTTGCAGCTGCAGGTATACACAAAACTATACTCGTACATCGCGCATCGTAGGCGTGACTATTCGGAATTTGGGCACTGGGCATAATAATAACAATATTATAATATCGTGTTGTTGACACGCCGCCGCCGCTGCAGCTACAGGAATGCGCCGGAAGACGTATAGGCGAAATTCGTGCAATCCGCACGCGGCAGAATAGTAAAGTTTAAACACCAACACCGACGATCCGATATCGTATATTATAGTATTTAACTTTATCTCCGACAATCGATATCCTAAAATATCATTGTAGTAATAATATATTATGTGAGCTGCAGTGCGCGATATCCAGTATAACACGGTACTGCGCCTTGGTGAGACCTATTTTTTAATAGGTACGGATTACTGATTTGGGACTGCAAATATATTTTATATTCAGTTTGAAAGAGTCCAGTGTACATTTTTAAAGTACGTCATCCAGTACCATACTCACGATTACACTCCAGTCTCAAAGATTCTAGACCTCGGATCTCTAGCTGAGCGTAGACGGATGTTATGTTCGGAAAGTCAAAAGAGATTCCCAAGAGGTCTGTTATCTAACGACTCTTCTGCTCTTTTAACCCCTTATAGACTTTAAAGTTCCGCAATTTTCTACAAGTAGAACAATACATGCATGTATGCATAACATGCATGTAAACCTATGTCCTTTCATATTCCCCAATTCAAAAGCAACTATATGAAAAACGAACCGTTAAGAAGCTTAATGCGTATCGCCAATGAGGAGCACTTATCCTTTCTATAGTTTAATTACTCTTACTGTGGATTACCTTTGTAAATTGCAGTGTAACTTCTTTTTAGCATTATTATATTATTTGCATTATACTATGTATAATTCATATTGTTCACATATTTTTCATATAAAATGCATTACCCATAATAAATACCATATTTTGTTATTATATACGCGTTGTTCACGAATCGCGAGCATTTATTTAGCTGCTGACTGTCATCGTATCCAGTGGCGTGCGGCGAAGTGGGTAATCGAGATTCGGCCACCTATTAGTTCCTTAAAGGGCAGTGGCCGGTGGGTATAATAGCAAATGGCTAATTGGTGATCATTTACTATTAGCTATATAGAGTTTTAGTAATAACTATACGACTGGTAGACAAATATGACAGTGCTTATCTGCCTTTATCGGGTTATTATTGGTGCTGTAGAATGGGTGAAATATTAGCCTATAGTGTCTGAGCACTCTGTGAACGATTTCGAGTTTGCCGAGCCACCGGTCGTACACTCGTATCGTACAGTACGTGATTTACTGTAAGCACACCCAATACCCACCCTATTATATCCTTTAATAATGCGTTTATTCAAATTCGCAGAGTATTTTGAATGTTTAAGTAGGTATTAGGTATATATTATTTTAAGTGGCACATTTTTTTTTAACCATTTAAGGAGTGTCCAGTAGCTGTATAATATACACTTTTTTCAATTGAAATCCACCCCTTTATTACGGTAAATTATTAAGCAGATTATTTTTTCGAAAATGTTGCATTCAAATCGAAATTTAAACGTGTAGTTTCTGAGTTATTAAACTTAATGCGAGATAGCTGATAATAATGAAATTCTTTAATAATGTATTTCCCTCCATTAAATTTTTCAATTTACATACAGTTAAATATTTCTCTTTTGTATAACTTTATTAATTGTCATTTGAGGTAAAGAAAGAGTATGAATCGACAGAGGACACTCCTTTGATGCGGCATCAAACAATTTAAGTATTTACAAATACAGTAATTAAGCATTTCTGAAATTACCAAATATAAGAATTTGAATAAATTCATAATTCAAGGAAAAAATTTTCATATTATATTGTATTTATAATTTATTTTTGAACGGTTATAAACATCAATACAGTACTCCCTCGTTAACACGAACACGGTGGGACCACAAAATTACCTGTTCGTGTTAAAAAAATGCGTGCAAACCAATATTTTTAACACAAATTTGTTTTTTGGACCGAAAAACCGGTTCGCGTTATCCAATAATTTGTGTTAACCGAGTTCGTGTTAATGAGGGAGTACTGTAGTTTGATTTGTCGTAGGATATGCTTACATCTGTTCTATATATAACTTGACCTAATCACTAAAACCAAATAAATCTTTAACGCTGTCGCAGATAAAATAGAATCGAACAATTTCTAATCAATATATGTTCTCATTCGAATTATATTTAAAGTGACCGAACACAGAACTATCCTAACGGTTTTGTTCGTCGAATGATGATAATTATGCGCACTGTTAAAAGGTTTTCGGCACAATCGGTTAAAAGCTCTTCGATGTGATTTTACAATTAAATTAGAAAATATTTATGATATCAAAATCGACATTATGTCAACAGAAGTAGAGTTTACAATTAATATAATAACCGAAACGTCGACATAAATCGTTTTCCTCCCTCAAAAGTATAGGGGCAATACCACGAATAAATAAATTCGGACGAGTCAAGGTCGCGGGTAATGTTTTGTATTATTATCGACACGGTTGATATGAAAATCACGAATCCTATTAAAATCGTACTCGTTCGACGTCGCGCAGCACTCTGTAAACAGCAGTGCTTAAGTTCTGTGCGAAGGTGCACGCCCCCCCCCTTTCGGCCGCAAACAGCGAATGACACTGTGTTAACCGCGTGTCAGGTACCTACATATTATAATGAATCCTCGTCGAAAGCGAACATTTTCCGAGTTGGATCCCATTGTGCGGCGTTTTGCGACTGTAATATAGCAGTAATGCGCATTAGGAAATAAACCACAGCGGGTGTGTGTGGGTGTGTGTATAGAAGGTATACGTATACGTATACGCAGTGCGCGGCTGAAATACGATTTAATTTGGAACAGCCAAGTGCGAGCGGGGACAATGAATATTTATGGAAAATTGGTACAGTATTTCATGCGGGGTTTCGCGAGCGAAATTAATTTGACGCGAAAAACCGGGCTTTTATTATATATATTTTTTATTTTTTACTCTTCTGTTAACAACGCAATCGTAATAAAGAGAACGCTGGCGACTTTTTTTTTTTTTGTCATACGAGATAATAATCATAATAATTGCGGTGCAGTCACGATTTTAATTTTAATTTTATGCTCTTTTCCCGGTGTTTTTTTTAATTTTAATATCAACCGTTAACCTGCTGCAGTTGTAGCACTTATTCGTGTATTATATATACAGGGGTGAAATTTATTATCATTGTCGTTTATTTTCGTTTTCAATATGTCGACCCCGTGAAAATACCCATATATAGATACATTAACAACAAATTGCAGCTTGGACGCACGAGTAGTACTTTTTTAATCTAATCATAGTGTTTAAAAAAAATTTTAATTTTATGCGTCAAATTTCCATTTTTTTAAAGTTATAGTTGTGTGAAGTTTACACTCGTCGAAATTACGTATATATTCATGTATAATATTATTAAATTACATATAATATATGTATATATATTCACTATTCAGTGTAAATCTGAGTATAATAAACCATATTTTCTGATAATTTTTTTTACACAAAAATCTATGAATGTAATTAAAACAGTCTGAAAATAGTTAAATATTACGAAAACTGCGATTTTTTTAAAATATGATATTGCCTACTGCAAAGTGCGAACACAGTCTTTGTATTTGAAAAACCTAATTTGGAAATCAATAATTCTTTTAAGTCTAATATTTTTTATTCATAATTTTAATAAACTCGCAGTGAAATAACTAAATAGTTAACTGTAAGTTTAATTTGTAACACATTTAAGAGGTTTTTTTTTATTGAAATAATTTATAAATCACACATGTATAATAGGTAATACGTCATACAATTAATTTTTTTAGGAAGACCATTATTTTTGGTTTATATTATCATTCTTTACGAAGTAGGTTATTAATCATATACGTAGATACATATTAAAGTAAATATTTTATCTTAAAATAACCTTGAAATATAATGATTTTGCACACATTGTTTTATATATATATATATCAAAAAATATTGCACACATTAAAAGCGCAAAGCAGTCATTTGAAATAAGACGCTATCAAATTACGTATTTTTAAACGATGAAAGAAAGAAGACTTTCGATTTTATTACTAGTCTTATGCGATCTTACGCGATACGCGTAACTCGAGCAACTGACACTTACATTTTATTAGTGAAACAATAAAATGGTTTGCAGTTGTGAAAAATAAATTTCTTAAAACGGTCGAATAACAGTAAGTTTAATCTCGTATAGAAGTACTAATTTTAGACGGTATACTTTGTCCTAAAGATAAGTGTTATGTTCAATTTTGACCATATGATATTGGAAGCCGGATCAGAGCAAATACCGTTAAAACTTAAAGTATATTCTAAACTTTAAGTGTTTTTGCATGGCGATAAAATTTTATTTGTTTGCGCAAATAGCACAAATAGCACAGTTATACCTAAAGGTACTATTGAGTTATATAGTTATTTTCCAAAGTATCTTCTGTTTCAACTATATTATTATTCTGATTCACAATATCACACTTTTTCTAGTTAAATAACCATTTTAATTTGTAGGTAAGTTTAACTGTAAAAATTAATAATCATTTATTCATTTTAATAGTTAATTAATGTAAATTGTGGACTTTTAACTGTAATATATTATTTATGTTATTTTTTTAAATTAATTGGTTATAATTAATATGAGTTTACAGTCAAAATATGGATTTGTATAATACTCCAGCCTGTATATATATAAATACAAAGAGATCGTCTTAGCAACTTTCACTCGGCAGATACCAAACCATTGAGCATCGGTGTTGGCTCGACAAAACAGGTTACGTCGAGAGGCGCTTGATGCTAAAACCGACTTAAATAATAAAGGAATACTATCGGAAAAAAAATTATGAAACTGATAAGTCCTCGCCAAACTTCGTTGAGGTAGGACGCGGCGAGTGCCATCGTTCCGGTCCAGCTAGTGTTATTTATGGCAATGTTACAGTGAATAATTCCGTAAGCCAATTTGGTATTGTATACATGATGCCTGACCTTTGTATAAAACCGATTACCGAAGATATATTATTTTGCAATTAAAACACAACACACACACACGACACGATATAATCATATAAAACAATTATTACCCTCAAAAGTCATCAACTCAGCCTGTTTTCCAAGACCACAATATACTCATTCATTTTACGAAGATTGTCCATAAATTTCATATCAATAAGTTTCAACATTACCCGCAACGAACACTGTACTCGTACTACCTAGCTGTATAATTGAACAAACCCCCGAATCGAATTGTATATTATGTCCTCCTAGGTCATATCTAACCGATATTCACGGAAAAAACTCATTCAATTCATGAAGAAAATCCCATTTAAGTGATTCACCTGATTTCTTTATCACCTTTTTAGAAATATAAAAAAAATACTAAAAAAATATTACTACTTTTTTACTCATATTTTCAAATTTTTTTTGTTGCTGTTTTCATATTCGTGCGTTAACGTATTTAGTTTATGTGTCGCTCGTTTATCTTTCTATTATATTATATAACCGCCGAAGACCATTGGAGACAAAATTCACAAACGTGTCCACCACTAAATAATATAATATATATAGTAATATAAGCTGCAACAGCGCGTGTTTCAAAGTTTGACATAGTCTAACCAATTCAAAAACTAATCACATCAGACATATCGTGACCGCTATCGTGTAAATCGTTTCAATTCACCAACTGCAGAATGCTGCGACGTTCGTTCGTTGTTATCGCGTATGTCTCGTAAGCGGCGCATACGCGCGTGGGATAAAAGTTTCCGATCGACAGACGACCGATGAAAATCTTGAAAAAAAAAAAAAAAAAACTAATAATAATAAAAACGACCCGCAAATAGCCGTATACTACGTTTACATTCCAAACGGCGGCGGCCGTTTCCGACTATTCATCAATATAATAATAATACGACAACGGTCGGGTAAAAGCAGCGTATTATTATAGAGAAGAACACGAAAAAATGTATATAGCTATGCGTTAAGAAGTCCGGGTGGTTCGGACGCATTCCTTCGGCGGCGGGCCGGCTCGGTAACACGCCGCTGTTCGTATATAGGAGGTAGCTGCTATAGGTAGGTACACATATATAGGTAATATTATACGATATAAAATTCAAACGTATAGACCGCGGGTATCGCGCGAGTAAATGTATAATAATAATAATATATAATATTATTATATATTTATATGCGTAGTACGACGATCGACGGGGCAGAGCGTACCTTTACCGAGTGCATACTGCAGCAGCAGCAGACACACACGCGCGCACTCATCACTCGATTCCTAAATTTTTTTTTTTATTTTATTCCGGTTGCGCCGCGGCCGACTACCGGGCGAGTAATTATATTAATTAACAGACCGCCGCCGTCTACACATCTAATATGCGTGTGTGTATAATTACGCAGTACATTTTTTCTCCATTATTTTTTTTTTTTTTTTTTATCGGACGATTAAAAATATATCGTACGCGCTCGTTCATATTATCCTCGTATATAATAGTATGTGTGTGTGTGTGTGTGTGTGTGTGTGTGTCGCGTTGTTTTCGATAAATTTAAGCGCGGGGGGAAATAGAGGTCTCATCGTGCCCCCGGGTCCGAGGCGAGTGTGTGTGTGTGTGTGTGTGTATCGTGTACCGGTAGGACCGCGTACAAGCCCAAAACTTAAACTATATTATATAATATAGTTTCGCCCGCTATAATTACGATCCATTAGGCCCGCGCCGAGCCGCATTATAATATTATTCAGAACACCGTCGCGCCACCCGACGACCGCGAGTAGTGCGGTGCAGTATATTATTATTATTATTATTATTATGTACAAAACTATAAACGTCATAGTATACAACGTCGTCGTGGAGGTAGGTATATATACAAACGCCCGGGGACTTATCCTCCCCGGCCCCACCGCCGAGCGCCATCATAATATTAACTGCAGTTGACCCACCACCCGCTGCAGCTATATGCGGCCAGCCACGTGCTCCTTAACGCCGTCGACGGGTGGCGGAGCGGGTCGAAGGGACGTCGCCGAGATTTAGACTGGACCGATAAAGTATATTATAACATCGACGTCGGAGGACGAATCGCTCGTTTTCGTATCGCGTGCGCCTGCCTTGTCTCGATCGCGCGGGGTATAGCGTAGTAATAATTATTATTATTTCGTAGCTATAAATTATTGTTATTATTAATATTAATGGCTAGTACACGATCTTATCGACGACTCGTGCGAGTTGCAACACGCTAACGACGACGACGACGGCGGCGGCGATGACGGCGATGACCCGAATCCCGTAAAAATTGATTTCATCAGACACCGCGGCGATAACGCGCGTCCGAAGAGCTGCACCGACCGCGGTGATGACTGCAGACGATACGCCAACACTGATCTGACCAAACAATTCGGCGTTTTTTCAGCCGTCGTGCGGCCTTAAATTCAAAAAAACATATTTTTCGTATTCGATAAAAAATGATCGTGTACAGCTGATAGTGTCGATGAGGCAGAGGCGTTGAAGTCACTAAACCAAAAAGGTGTATAGGCGTAATGTGGCGTTTTCGGTGTTGCGGTGCAGGTGCCGGACGGAATAATCTACTATTGTATCGTTCGATCCTCGCCGAACGTCCGGAATTTATACAGTTCGCCGCAGCAGCAGCTCCACGTAATAATAATATATTTATAATATAACACGCACAACATAATATCGGATTACCTGCCTTACGCCCCGCAGTTCTATAGGCGGTAATAATTGCACCTTGTCAATAAAGAAAACAAAAATAATTACGATTGCGGGGCGACGTCGATGACTCGAGGGCGTTCCAGTTTTGCTTTCGACTGCCGTGGCGCGTTGCGTATATACCGTAGGTACCTAACCTACGGTTATAACAAGACGGTATATAATATGCTCTGTTTACACAATACAAATAATAAAACAACGGTAGGTGTAATGTTATTACGTATGGGAACGCGACGACAGTACTGGGCTGCAGGCCCCTGTCCCTCTCCCCCCCCCCTTTCAACCACGACTGATATTCACGAAAAATCAAAAACAAAGCCTGCGTAGCAGCCGAGTATAATAAGTCGCGTATTTTAGACGATATTATATCGTTATTATGTGTGGATAGTGTTCTATATATTATATACGAATAAAATGTTATAGACTTAATTATAAAATCCTTCGGCCGCCTTCGCCGTTATAAATAATTAATTCCTATAGAGCGTATAGGTAATATTCTGCAGTCGTATATATACAATATAATATACTGACTATCGGCGCGTGGCAATAACTATATTTTGGATTTAAAAAAAAAAAAAACGAAAAGCGAGTGCAGCAAATATGAAGACCGTGCGTCGTAAAGATGACAAATATAATAAATATTATATTATACATAATCGTAAAATACAACAACGTTTTAATTAAACTCGAAATGATTCGTTGTATATTTTTTTATGTTTGCTCGATAAATATGATTTAGTGAAAACTCTAATTTAATTGAGTCCTACTACCTGCCTACCTTTATAGTTTAGGAATAAAGTCTCGGAGAAAGTAATTTTGAACAACGAATGTATTTCGTTTTTCTGTTCCGAGACATCGAATAACTTGTTATTTTTTTTTTATTAACAATTAAACGTGTCTAAAATATTAATTGACGAAGGCATATTTAGATTTCAGAAAACACGTCTTAACCCCGAACATATCATTAAATATTATGCCGAAATGCATTTTAGATGTCATAGTCGACTGGATTTATATGATGTAATTGATTAATTTTAATATTTAGAATTTAAAACAGTATATTCTTACATGTTTTATTATTTACAATTTTATGATTTTATCAACGGGTTTCAGATTAATAAACTACTATAATATTTATTTAAAAATGTTGGCCACTTAAAATGTCAGTTGCGAAACAAAAGTGTATTAATTATATTGTCTTTTTAAAATAAATTAAACGGTATAACACTATCTTCACTATGCAGTTGTGTGTAATATTATAATGATGTGTTTGTCATAAAACGTATAAATATTAAGTAGGTATATGTAAGTATGTATACTATACTGTTAAACAATATTAATTTAGTGTAAACACCATTGTTTTTTTTTTTTTGGATTCAAAGAAAATTTAAAACAAATTGATGGTATTCAATGAATATGAATTCTTAATTTATTACACATGATATATTATACATTTTTGAATTGTCAACAAATAAAAAAAAATTACAATAAAAAAAAAGTTTTGATTAAAATTGTTGAAGTTAACATTTTTTTTACATTTTATTCAATGAAAAAAGTGTAATAAAATTATTCAATTCATAAAAATGATTAATAATATGCTTTAACGTACTTAATTAATATACTACTAACGATGTACCTAATTATTTACCTAGATTATGTATATTTTATATAGGTAGGACGTATAGGTTCTTTGAAAATCAATTTAATATCATGAAAACTATCACTTGGTAACTGATGTAAATTGTATTTTACTTAATTGAAAATCGACACTAAATTATGAAACTATTATATTTTTGTATTAATATAGGTTTGTACTTTTTTACATTATATTATATTTCTAATTTCATAATATTATATTTTGATTTCTGAATTGATCAGTACAACCCAGTATTATAAAACATTTACGGTATTATAACATAATAATATGTTTTAACTACTGCAAAAAAAAACTACTTGATTTCCTTTTCTCTTGGTCTCCATAGAGAATTCAACGTGGATACCTACTAAATTATTAATGATCCAAATTTTTTTTACAATGAATCTTTCGTGGTTGAATTCGTCTTATATAAATTAACTGTATCGTACCTAATTATATTTTGTCACAAGGTCCATTAAATCATTTCATGGTTTTTATTAGGTACTAGCAGTGCACCACCGTATCTCGGCAAATATATTATTATATTAACAGTACGGGGTTTGAAAGTCGTCTAGGGATTTCCTTTGAGTTGTGCTTCCCGAGATAATGTCTCAGACCACCGAGCAGCGATAAGGAGGAAGCACATTAATCATCAATTTGAACATTAGACAAATATTTATTAGTAAAGTTAGTTAGAATAGTAGTTTATCACAATGGCGCCGTCCGCTAAGTGGAAACGTAAATAGCACACATTTCGATTGTAAAAAATATACAGAAATAAGACGTCTACAAACTTTATCAATTTGAATATGTGGAATTATAATATGGAAATTACTGGGTATAGTTTATTATTTTATAATAATACATTATAAGTATTAAGTACGGTATAAAATATAAATCGTGTAATACACTTGACTTTGAAAAATTCTAATAAAAAAATCTCGCGAACAGTTTATTTATATGTAAGCAGAAAAAATCAAGTGGACATTATTATTAATCGTAATATTAACAAAGCAATAATATTAAGGGTAAATAAATTCCATATACTTGATGTTATAATAAACATATTTAATGGGTTATCATTTTGAAAACTGTTTTTCATTTGCATTAAAATATATACTATTATACTATATTTTATGCCGCGGGCAATTCGAAATGAATGTGTACCTCTATATATTATATAATAATAATTATACACACAAACAATTTAATATTTTGAAAGCACACAATTATTTACACGCGTGCATACTGTTATACGAATACATTTTTAATTAAATTCCTATACAGTCGTTACTCGTTATAGAAGCGAATTATTATTTTTTTTTTTTAATAAAATTTTCAATTCCATATAGTTGTAGGTATGTTATTTTTAAATTATCGCAGTCAACATAATTTGTTACGTTACACACATACATAATAACATAATTTTTTATAGTGAGTTATATATGATTATATATAGGACGATACAGGACCTACAAAATAGTCATTACGTATCGTGAATCGTGATAATATCATAATATGGTATACATTTATGTGAATATAAGTAGCATCGTAGGATTTGTAATAACCTATGATAACACAGCAGTAGTATACTGAGTGATTCACTAAGCACGATCAATCTTTTTTTTCTTCAATAATGCAGTAAATATATACTATAATAGAGGTTAGGTAGGAGGCCAGTCGTTAGAAAATATTCGAATAAGGCAAATACACATTTATCAAAAAATGATCCACTATATGGTTTACAGTGAACTAAGAGGGGGGGGGGTCTCATTTTAACGACAGGCATTTTGTCACTTTGTCACTATTATAATGCATATCAGTAAATATTATAAGCCACTTCGTATACACTCATAATATTAACTAAAAGTTTAGTAAATATAGGTCTATGGTTGCACCGATGCGACGTCGCTATCGCGGTTTGTCATTTTGGACCACGACTGAAGCGAACAATATTACAACAACTATCGTCTATTATGATATCAGCTATATTTGTGCTGCGAAAGTGAGAAGAATATCTTCGTGCTGGTTACGACACGGGACATAACGTGGATACAACACGACTGACACGTAGTTTACCAAATAATCTGCACCGCACAGTCCATTGATACTAAATATTATTGGCTATTGCCTATTATAATATAATATGACGTAACGATGAGTGATGACGCATAACGATCTATAATAATAATTATTATTAAAACAACCAAATAATACCACCTAATAATGCGGTAGTCATACCCACGCACATTTAACGATAACATCGCGGGTGTATTGCACATTATATAGTACGTATATCAATGTGCAGGCGAAGAGTGAAAAATAAAATCGACGAAAATAACGCCGCCGTACGATTGCCCAACCGCCGCCGTCGAAATATCGCGATCGGTTAGGCGTATATTATTATTATTAAACGTTTGCGAGTTGAGGTCGCCGCAGCTACCGCGGTTGCTTGTCCGTCCGCGGATCTGGTTCACGGGCGAAGGTCGGGCCCCGTCCGCAAGGCACTCTCTTGCGTGCGCGCGAGGGGGTCGGCCAAAGGTCGTGCTCGCACAAAATCATTACCGCCGCCTCGTTTTTATGATCGTTATTGAAACGATCGTAATTATTATTATTTTTATTTTCATCCGTTACGCCAGCAGCCGTACAGAGCTGAGCTGCATACCTGCTGCAGCTATATTGTAGTGAGCCTATTTAATACATAATGAGCACGAGTCTGTTTTGTTTGTTTTTTTCCGTCGAGTTTCACTTTTCACGACTACTCGCGGGTACCTACCTCCACACGCACATAATCATAATGCACTTACAACGACCACACTCGAACGGCGGCGGCGGTGCATAAGGCCGTCGTCGTCGTCGTCGTCGTCGTCGGTATCGGTGCCACAGATCACTGTCGACCCAAATGAACGGCGTGCGATCAAACCCGTTTAAATCGCAGTTCACACCACGCCGACGAGTGTGTGCGTGAAATAAATACGACCGATAACCGCGATAATGAGCGACTCCGCGGATTGCGTCATTTTCGATCAGCTTTTTTAACAAGCTGCCGACGTCTGCGGCGTATAGACCGCGACTGTTTTTTTTTTTTTTTTTTTAATATGCACACGCGTGACGCAACACTATATATATTATATATATATATATATATTCGTATATATTATAAACGGGCGGCGGCGGTGAGCTGCAGACAGGCAGAGGTATATTGTAATAATAATATTATATCGATACACAATAATAATAATAATATATACACGGGTGTTATATATGCGGCGGCGTAGACGTGGTGACAGACGCGCGGCCCCTGAATGTTATAATAATAATATTACTTTTATTTTTTCGCCTAATGAACCCGCCGCCGCTTCTATAATATATCGCACCTCACCACACACCGCAGCCAACCCGCTGGCTGAACGGGCGAAAAACGATTATTTATTAACGGGCGGAGCCCTATTATATACAACAGTTTAGTACATATTAATTCAATTTCAATTCGGTAATTAATACAGATTATATTATAACACATAGGTATATAACAAAATATTAAGTTATAATGGCAATAATAGAGAAAAAAATACAACGATGGATAGCATATCAAAGGCTATATAGTAACACCTAATTTCATCAGTTTTGATGAGAGGTGCTCCATTAACCAACCGCATCATACGCGGTCGAAGGAGGAGGAGGATTTATTTTTAAAATAAAAGCAATGGAAGAAAAATTGACCTGAGTCGGTAACTGTATAAGAATCTATACCTACTCCAATAGATTAATAGGATAATAAGTATTTATTGTTTAATAAATATACTTATTAACCCGCAGAACGTTTGCACCATGCGATAGGTAGGTGCGTGGAAAATATAATACTATAGTGCCAATGGCGAAGAGTCGTATATCCTCGATCCTAGTATATAGGCGGATATTGCAGGGAGCTATATTAAGTCCTCCGGGATGTTTTCTAGATTTAAAAGTCCATTCGTTTATTATTTATTTACTATATTTACATTTATATATTATTTCCAATGCGTAGTATCCCCTATCGTGGGTCTCGAGAGCGCGTGCGTGGTTTAAGATGTCGATTCCTGTTAGATCCGTTTCGAGAACTGGCGAGTTTGAGTAACCAATTTTTTTACTCTTCTTTAGACTTTCATCGATACGGAAATGAAATAACGAAGTCGACTTATATTATATATTTATATCTAGTTTGTTAATGAAAAATCAAAGGTGTTAAGGTCAAAAAAAATATAAAAAAATCGGTTACGCGTATGATTTTATCAATATTTTATATTCTTCAAACACGAGAAAATATCACTTTTTTTATAAATGCATAAAAATAATTTCATTTTTAAAAATATTTGTCTTGAAATTATAATATTTATAAACTCCGTAGCCTGATTAAAAATTAATGAACTGAAAAACAAATCTCTATCTTGAAACAAAATTAGCTCATTAGGATCGAAGTCGGTACGAAAATAAAAATCTTGTTAGGGATTGTGGACGGTACGCACTCGTCTCGTCGACTCGGCGAAAACAATATCTGAAGTGCTCTGTGTTTGTACAACATATTTATAATGTATTATATATTATGGAAATAAATAAAATAACTTAATAATTTGAAAAAAAATAAAAATAAACTAATAATATTAAACTAAATATTTATATGATTTAAGTTAATTTTCTTTCAATAGGTCTAATAGTTTTATACTATAGAAAACCGATATCTATAATATTAATACGATCAGCAAACACGTTGCGGATAAAGTCGGCTCTGTATAATATGTAAGTTTCAAAAACCTGAAAAAACGAATCTAAACGCGCGTCTTTTATTCGTGAATAATAGACGAAATTCTATTCAACATAATACTTAAAACTATTTACTGCTACTAACACTATACGTCTACTCGTTTGCACAATATTGAGGTAGCGATGCCTAGAAATTATTGAGCATATTAAACGCTCACAATTCAATACGAATTCATTTTCGATTGTTCACTCGCGTTCGTTAAGTTCGACAATTCCCGCAACAATATAATATCGTATTGTATAATACACGGAGCGGCCATTACGCACACGTTAAAATATTATTATATGAATTTCGAAGACAGAAATAATAATGGAAAATATATTCATTTTACGACCGACACTTCGACGGGACGGACGCGCCTTTTCATAAAAAATTGTACCCATTAAATGTTTTTTTTTATAAAAATGTTCCCTGAGTACCCCGCAATTAATAAACTATATATGTACCTACATATTATTATAAACGTGTACAATATATTATTATTATAGGTACGCGAATTGTATTCTATGAAAGCGTCGAGGAGCGTAAAGTAGTTTACCCGCCTACGCTCGAAACGGAATATTTTCGAAATATTATATTATTATAATAATGGCGCCACCGCGTTCGCCGTCAATCATCGATTTACCACCGACAACGGCAATACACTACATGCACGTGATTACAATATATTTTATTGTCACTCGGAAATTAATCGAAATACGATTGTGTCCGATTATTATTGTTCGGAACGCTATTGAATATACAAAATGACTTTGGAACAAACACGTCCGACGATGCAAATATGCAATGCCCAAAATATTATTATGGCTGCATCCGAATTGGGTCCCAAAATTAAATTGCCATACTACTTGGGTTCTGAATTATTTTAGGTATTACTGCACTGTCTACACTATTTAGGTCCTAGTTTTTTTTTCGGTAAATTTGACTAAATATTGTTTTCTTTTCTATTTTAACATACGCTTAGCCACTATTAGGACCACAGTATAATATGATCTTTTTTTGCGATAAAAATAAAAATTATTAGGATTTCACAAAATATGATATAAGAAAGTAATACAAATATACTAAACAAACAAAATAATATTATAAAATATGTTAAAAATCATATTTTATAATACATTTATATGATATAAAATACGATTTAAAAAAATCACTTTTGTGTTAGGGCCTTAATATAATATGTATAAGAACATTAGTTTCACAAAATCGAATCGACTAATTTTTTCTGCAGATATTTGTACGTGACACGAAGTGAAATGATTAGATCATAATATTATCTGCACTGAAGAGGTAGAAGCTAAAAATTTGCAAAAATATCAGTTTTGGGGTTTATAATATGGTATATTATTAAGGTGCGATAAATTCAATATTTTGTCGTGGAAAAATATGATATCAGCGGGATGAAATCGTATACTATTATACGTATAAACAATTGAGTGAACAATAATAATTAAATACATTTCGAATTCTCTTAAAAGCGCTATTTATGAATCGTTCGTGAATTATATTATATTATGTATTTTTAACATTTAATTTTTCCATTCTTTATTTTATATACTTGCGTTTGTATTGTAATATAATATCTGTTGCACAAGACAATCCGGGACCCGACTAACTCTGATGATTAACCCCCGACTAGTCAGGGACCCAACTCTGCGTACGCTCAGATCATCGTTGTGTACGACGCAGCTACATCGCGCTCGGGCCACACACTGCGGAAATATGTAATCCGACAAATATCGTCTGCCACAGCAGGTCTTGGCCGTCGTCGTCTGCTGCACGTACGGGACGAATAACGACGACGCTCGTTCGGTATATTATTATTATTATATGAGCGTATCTACCTACCTACCTACCTACCTACCTGCAGCCTATAATATAGTTTATGAAACTCGTGCGATTTATGAATTTCCGTCGGATTGTCGTCGTATCTTTTTATTGATGTATATGAAATCTTTATTTCGCCCGAGCGACGGCCTCGCGGCCCCGGCACGGCTATATTATATTATACGCGCGCAGGTACGCCACGCCCGGGCGTCTAATCCAGAGATTGGAAACGGGGCAACGATTCTTTTTTACGATTCCGCGGGCCGTAAAAATTCATAAGCTCGTCCGGTCTCTCTCTCTCTCTCTCTCTCTCTCTAGATCTCCTCTTTCTCCGTCCTCCCGCGTTTTTACGACGGAAAACGAAAAGTGTTTTTATACGAAACCCCCTTCCGAACGGGGCAGACAAATATTGGATTCCGAGCGTGAGGAACAAAAAATCGCCTCGCCTTATCAAATATTGAGGCGTTTTCCCGCCGAAATGTGAGTAGCCGCTCGGGCACCCACACATATTACGTATATGACATATTCTGTACGTGCGCGCCGAAACTGCTGCAAAATTAAACCAATAAATACGTTCGTTATTGAGGTTAGGACGCGTATGGTATAATCTTCAATATTATATTATATACCTCGCGTCTGCAGTATTTATATACCAATGGGAAAATGGTATCATCGCTTTCAAGCCGATATAGGTCAGGTTGCCGTTCGATAACCTCTCCTCGATTAGCAAATGGTTTATATATTACTATATTAGTATATATATATGTATCGAGTATACTCTTGGGTGTATGGCACTCGGCAAAAGTGAAACGTGACAGAGTACAAAAATAAATTCAACAAGAATATCGAAGTAATACTTGTACGTCGCACAATCGGAATATTAAGCTCTAACTATACATCCTATTATGATAAACAGCCGTACGAATAGTTTTCAATACCACAAACGAAACATTAATAATTATTGCAGACTTTACGTTATATTTTTGACATTTTTCGTACTAATTTTTTGCATATTATTATATTAATAATGTCAATATTTCAATATATTATATATATTATATATATTTGCAATATCATATGATATTGTATTTAAACCTCGTGTTTTCATTAAAATATTTTAATTTAGTAGTTTTTGTATATATTTTTGTTTTTTATCAAAGTAATATATTATTTTGACCATCATAGTCATTGTACGTTTGAGCAAGAAAAAAAATATATTTGTATTGGGTACACAGCCCATCTGATGGGAACATTTTATCAAAATAAATCAATCGTTTAATATTTTGTGACGAATATTTCAATATATACGTATGACCATTGACCATTTTCTACAACCATTATTTCAAAAGAAAATGTTTTTAAAAAAAACCTGTACATTTGTATATTTGCTAAATAATTGCACGTTACACAAAATCGTTGATTATTAAACCATTATTATTGTAAAATAAATAGGCAAGTAAATTTGTCGCAAAAAAGCAGTCAAAAAAAAACTTTTTTTGGCGCAGATGGGTACACCCACTATCTTGGTGCGTAGGTTAAAAGTGAATTTAATAACTCACTATAACGATCAGTCGAATAACTAAACTCGGTTTTATATTGTGAAAAACTAAAGCTGCTTTGGCCTTTGATACAAAGTCACAAGTTTTGAAACTGTTAAAGACAGAGTTGATTGAGTCATTTGCCTTTAATAAAGCATTTATGTTTACTTCAATATAATTTATTGTATTAATTTTATTGTATAAATAAATAAATTTTGTTATTTGATTGACTATCAAGTGAATTCATAAAACAATTTTCTGAATACAATAAATTACTAATTTCAAATCCAACTGCAGTCTACACCCTGCGGTGTAGGTTAATTACACTATGTCGTAATAATATCATTTCAGTACCAGTAATAAAAATAAAAATGTATAGTTAATGTATAAATAGAAAGCTTATGCTATTCAGTTACATCTGCAAATTTATATTATTTTTCGTATTTCAATATTGTTTCAATTAGAGTAAGTTAACGAATAAGTTAACTAGTAAACTATTTTTAATCAATTATTCAAATGTAATACATTAATGTATCAAAAAGCTGTGCTCATTTCAAATTCAAAACAGTTGATTACAAGTAGTGGGTTAGCACCTACCTCTTATAATTTAAAAGCTTCAATTTGGTCATAAATTCATCTATAAAACGTAATGTTTTTAATAATATATATTTTTTCCACTCGACATTCCCATCAATAATATTACGACGCAATTAAATGAAAAAAAAAATATGAACTATTTCAGATGAAGTTCAAAAATGTTTTTGAATATTTCTCGGGCGATTTCAAGGGTATGAAATCTCACGGGACATTTCGGCTGTAGCTGTTAATAATATTAGCGATATATTCTGCGAATCGTTACGACGGTAAAAGGGAAAAAAATGGATAGAGACACGCGAGATGAGACTGAAAACCAATATTTGCATAACGGTGTTGGATGAAAAAAAAAACGACCGAGACAAGACAATGCGTTTGTCTCAAACGATATATGGAAACGAGTTTTTGGAAATGTGTAAATCAAACCAAAAGGTCGGAGACTACGGGATTCACTGGATTTACATAAGTATAGGTATATTATATATATATATAAAAAAAAATAGAATAGCACGCCATATAAATTTTTTCTTTTTTCGCTAATAATTATTTAGAGTTACACACAGTACCTTCATACACAGAAAAGTCAATTGCAAATCAAAAAATAAATAAATAAATGTAACGAAGATATTTTAATAAGGAATGATGGTATACAATATTTCGTGCGCTTTATACTAAACTAAAGTTGTATTTGAGAGAGAAATAAAAACAAATCACGCAAAACGAAACTAATATAGGATAAATGAGGACAAATTTCGAAAATTCAATTTAAAGTGGATTACACTTTATCTAATAAATATTGGTTAAACAAATTCGGTTTATTTCCCAGAAGAAGTCTTTGAATAATAATCGTCAATGTATATTATATTATATTTTAAGGGAACAAAATAATACGGTTTTGACGACGTCTGTTCTTATAGTTTTCATATTAAAAGTTAAAATGCGTAGGATTTACCTTTTTAATATAATATACATTTTTCAAATATTAATAAACTTGGATTTTAATAATACAATAACTATAGGTATAATAAAATATGTTTTACTGGATTTTCACGGAAAAAAAAAATTAATAATAACCAATGTTCAAATTCAGACTCACGAAAATGATTTCAAAAATATAATTAATATTCTGCGGTCTTATCTACCGATTTATAATATTCAAAATTACATCTATAAACAAATATTATAATAATATTATGTAGTAGCATAGGTATTTTATTTGTTTTACGACATTAAACCTATATTATAATAATAATATGTAGATACCGTCTATGCGGTACACCATAAAAAAAATAATATATCCATATATACGTACCTGCCTTAACACACGCGGAATAACATACGATACACAAGCGCGTTGTACCGATATTAATTTTTTGTCCTTTTTTTTCGAATAAAATAATGTTTTATAGGACGCTCCGCGGCTGAAATAACATCGGTTGGCACGCGTACAGGGCGAATATTTCAAACACGATACGCTCAATTTATATATTATATTATAAAGTATATATATATATATATATATATATACCGACATTTATCAGGAAATCTGACGTCTTTGGACTTAAAACATTATGTCCTGACAGTATGAGCTCGGATTGTATTGCAATTTATGAGTGTCGAGAGTGCTTTATAGAATTCCGATACTCTTTATCGCCCAACGTTTTTGAATTCGCAAGTGCTAACAAACTCGACGTGCATGTATAGGTTGCAGCCTACCTACCTACCTGTGTATGTTTTAGTATTATGCGCGCACACGACTACACCGATCCGCGATCGTAATAAAATAAAACGCGAATCTCTTCGAAAAACGGTCTTAAATGAATAAAATACGCTCTAATATTATTATATTGTTATTTTATTATTCACTGAAATAAAAAAAAAAAAAAAATAAAGAAAATTGAATTGATTCGCTATCCGAAGCAAGCCACGAAAGTCATGCTTAATCTATAACGCGATCTCGTGATACACGAAGTCAGATTTAAATATTTCTATTTTTATTAATATTCTGCAATAGCTGGTATAGGATTTTGCCGTTTTCGTTACACAAATTACAACGCAATAATTTTCGATATTTGCTCTGCGCTGATGATAAGCGAAACGTAAAAATGGTGGATGTGTACACACAAAAAAAAAAAACTCTCCATTCATAACGTATATAGGTAGGGCGTACTATCGCGTCACGATTTTCGATTTTTTTTTTATTGCAATTAACAAATGATCTCAATATAAAAACATATTATACAACGAACGAAAATAAAATTAAGAAATTAAAAAAATCCATAAATACAAGTGAAAGGGATCGGTTCGGCTCGTATATGCTTTCGTCCTTAAATAGGTTGAAATTATAATACAACAATATCATGAATGACGTCTCAGATAACAATACAAAAGCTAATTAACTCAAGATAATATAATTATCGTGACGACTTACAGCCATAAAAAGATGATGATGTTGTCAAAGAGTTTTCGTCTAATTTTCATTATATGAATAACTCATCAGAAGTTGATTTTTTAATATTGGATATAATATTATAGAGTAACCACATACCGAAAGTCAGTTTTTGAAAACTTGAAAATTCGAGTGTAACCAATCAAAGCGACGATAATTTTATTGGTAAATTAACGTTTACTATGATATGTTTTTAATTCAAAATGTATTTTATGGTACACATATTTTTAGCTAAAGAAACAACAATATTGATACAATATAAACAGATAATAATGTACGATAAAATCTGAGCAAAGCTAAAAATGTATTAATTTTAAATTGATATTTAAATTTTTTTTTAACACCGAGGTTCGAGAAAAATTATTTTATTATTTGTATTTTAAATTTCTTATCAGTGACAGTTAAATCTAAATCAAACATTTTTTTGGTAAGAATATTTTGTACACTATCTTTCATGTAATATTGTAATATTAAAGTGTTATGTATATTATTATAAGATAAAAATAAATTACTTTGTTAACGTTATTCTATATTTTTTTAAGTAGTCAAATTTTGTGAACAACGATACTTAATCATCGAATGCATAACAAAAAAAAAAAATTCATTCAAAATTCTTAATGATAAAAGTTTGTGCGAATTAAAAAGAAAACTAATAATAAAAACAATACCTTTGTATTTTTTACCGTACAATAGCGTCAAAGATCCAGTTATTATTATTATTATTTTTATTATTATTATCGTTATTGAGATTTTTAATTACCGGTCTTGTGTCTTCTGGGCGCGAATTCCTCGGAAGCCGATTCAAATCGGACAACGGTCTTCCCCCCCACCAAGTCTACTCACAATTTGACCTCTTACAAGTAATAGTATATAGATATAATATACAAAAATAAACAAGTGAATTAAAAGAGGGCGATTTATAATTTATGTTAATTTACAAAAGAGATCAAACGGTGTGCTTTCACTTTAATCGGAATACCGCACAAACGAGAGCAGTGACTTTATAATCTTATCGATCATACAAACTAAACATTATTTATAAGTAGGTACCTAATATAGTCCAAGGTAAAAAAAAAAATATATTCCATATCGGTTCCTAAGTCCTTTTTTTCATTACTATAATAACATTTTTCCAGATAATATATACGCGTAGAGGTAATTCAAAATATTTTACGCATGTCGACGACTACTCCGTTAATGGCCCGCCTCAGTTTTGTGACCAATTTTAGATTTTTAAAGCCTCTTTAAATCGAACACAAAGTCGCACAATACTCGTGTAGAATCATTTTTATTTCTAACAATAATAATTCGACTAAGTTCGTATTACATCCGTCGTCAATCTCGTTTTATGTTATATAGTTGTAACTATATCGTAAGCCACTCCAATTAGCTTTATACGGTTCATATTGTGCCGAAAATAAAAACGCGAGTATTGAATTTCACCATACGTTTTCCACGCACAATGGGCCAATTAAAACGATTGTTTTCGTAAACATAAAATAAACAATGACGAAAGTATGAAAGTTTGAGAAACAAAAAAAAATCACCAAAACCATAATATTATTGACTCGGAAACGACAAGTTTTCGACGCGCCGGCCAAAAATATACTAAAACCACAACGTTAAGACGTGTAAGTATAGTGAATTGGACTTTTCGAAATACGATTAGGTTTTTGAGTATGATCTAATATATTATTATTAATATATTGTAGATTTAACTAGGTATCAGTCTTGATGGCGAAAATCGATTTCACGATTTAATAACTGATACGACTACGCCACTGCAATACGATAAAATATTATTATTATTATCACGCGGTTGTCGTCGTCGTAGGTGCGCTATATTATTATTATTATAACATCATCCAGTCGACATCATATTATGCAAATCTTGAACAACAAACTGGTTCCACGGTTGTCGATATCGATATTTATTTGATATTGCAAAGCGATGGACTGTATAGCGTTTAATTAATGTTCAATAATGGTATAATTTATACGACGCATAACGAAGGTACAACATATTTTAATTAACTGTTCAAAATATTAATATCCGGCAAACCGTGGTTTTGGTCGGATTTAGTTTTGAAAAAACTAAGATCTCCAGTCTCCACAGACAGCTATAAATACTATAAGTAAAGAACGATGAAAAAATTAAATCTATGATTGTTTCTGTTTGATTTGTAGCCGTTCAGACGTAGACAGTTTAAAATTATATACAGCAAAACTTCCATAATATGTAAGAAACTTCCGTTTAACGAAATGTTCTGTGAAATTAGAACCAAATTGATATATCACTATTCAACGAATAATATTTCTCTATAATACGACGGTCTTTGTTCTCCGTGAGATTTCGTTATATTATTATGAAAGTTTCACTGTATTTCGATTTATGTAATACGCAGTGCCATCTGTTGGTGGTAAAACTGCATTCGAAAAAGGAAATATACGTGCGGTACACGTTTTTGGAAAATGTCTTAAAAATATTAGTCTTATTGCCTCGTATAATGTAGCTTTTTTTTTACAGCTCTTACAAATAACTCAGAGCGTTGAACAATAATCACCTATTATATTATGTAGGTACAAACTATTTATAGATCAAATATCGTAATCAAAGGATAGATCGCACGCAATTTATATGTATTGTTTAGTAACTGTTATGCGTCCATTCGGGAGTATATAATATTGTATAAAAATCAAAAATAAATATTTTTTGATTTTTTTTTGAAACGTTTTGCCGTTTTACCTTACTTCAACAATATTTACAATATTATTATCCTTATCAATTATACAAATTACAACTCTACAAGATACGTATAATATTCATCAATGCTTGGCTGAATTTCAGTATTATATTAGTTTTAACTATTATATTTGGTAAGAAAACGAATGTAATTAATGTGGCACGGTAGTAAAATTATTATTAATGTAATAATTAATTAATATCACATTGGTAATAATGCAACAGGTTTAGTAGAATTGATCTATAATAGTTACAATAAAGTAAAGTAAGTTAAATTTATTATAATATTATGCACTCATGTAAGACATAATTATGCGTATGTTGGACTTAAGTAGGTATGTACGTTATGGGCCATGGTATTATTATAATATTATGTATAGTGTGTATACCATTATAATATTATGCTATGTACTATTGTACCTTATAGCTATGAAAAATAGAATGTAAATAATATATATATTTTTTTTCATTTATTTAAAAAAATATTTACAATTTATACAAAAATTAGTACAATAAGCAAATTTGATATCTTAAAATAATATTAGTACAGTGGTTGCCGAACATGAATTTTTTTAATGACAGATCCATTAAATTTTATTTAAACTCATTAATTTTCACACAAAACTAACGCTAAGGTATGATAATAATACTTCCAAAAAAAAAAAAATAATAAATTAAATTCCATAAATTTAAAACTGTATTTGAAAAAGAATTACTTGCGGGACAAGTTTTGGGAAAATGTATTAAACATTAGTCTTATCGCCTCGTATGTAGCTTTTTTTCAGCTCGTATAAATAACTCAAAGCGTTGAACAATAATCACTTATTATATTATGTAGGTACTAACTATTTTTAGATCAAATATCGAAATCAAAGGATAGATCGCATGCAATTTGTTGGCAATTCGTATGAAAAAAAACCTAAATAAGGTTTCCTATTGACACAGGAAAAATAGGAATTCAAATACTGCTGATTTCTATTTTAGTATTTTCTAAGTACTGCGTTTACTATTAGGATATATTTTTTATTTTTCTTTCATCTAGTCGAGTGCCAGTACCCGGTCTCCGTATCATATTATTGACTTTTTGAAAATGTAAGTATTATTAAAATCAAATGTTCTCAGTACCTACTGGAATGCTTAGTCATTTGAAATTTAACTTTACCAACTAACTGTTAATAATTAACAATTCTTATTATTATCGACTGACTGACAAAAATATTTCGTATAAATAGATATTATGTCATTAAACATTTTACCGGACAGCATCAGTGTAATATTATCTTATTGCTATTTTTTCAAAAAAAAAAAAAAATATTCAGCAAACCATAAAGTAAGTTGTAAATATCATATTATGTTTATATTATTATTTATTTTAAATAAGTTTATGTACTGTTTATTGTTTTTCATTTAATTTTAACAATAGTTGTACACTTTCAATTTTGTTTCGCTTCGTGGGCGGTTGTATTTAATTATTTAAAATTTTTCTCGATAATCTTTTTTAATTTAAATTTGTTTAGTGTCACTCGCAACAAGAAGGAGGTTTAATGTCGTTATTTTGGCCATGTATAAACCACTTAATCCCCAAATCGAATTCCCCAAATTACTTGAAGTCAAATACCTATAAACGTCCCTCTGGTTAATATTATATTCGTGTGTCACAAACGTTTTATACTAGTAGGACTTATACCGCCAAAACTATAGTTTATTCGCTCGGATCGTGCTTGCCTACTTACTACAAGTGTTTCGATGATTAATTATGATTTATTTTATGACGATCAGCCAGGTTGAAATCCGCTTTATTTTATATTTTTAAAATATAGCATAATAAAAGATTTGATCTATTTACTCATACCAGCTATTTCCTACTATTCATAATATTAAGCCAGAAATGTAATACAACGCATGCCAATCGTGAACAACCTAATATATTATGTGTAGTAGTTATGAGGTTTAATTATTGATATTTCAAAGGTACAGTCACTACAGTGTCATAACCTACAGTGTTGCATTTATATAAATTATAATTTTTTTATTTATTCAACCCTCGTCATTCAAGACCACTGTTGTCTTTTTAGTTTTACAATATCGTTGTGAGATCTGAAAGGTTTTTGATCTAGAAATATCTAAGATGATTTGTACATTTTGTATACAATATAAATATACTAGGGGGGTTTTGGGGGGGTTGACTTTAGAAACTCAAACGGGAACCTATATGATTTTTTCGCAAACATAATACGCTAAGGCGTTTTTTTTAAATACATTTTAGTGCTTGGCCACATAAGTTTTTCTTTTTTTTTTCTTTATTAGAGATAAACAATCTATACCTTAGGGGCACAATAAGTTTATATGGTTAGAGTAATTTACAACATGATACGCTTGACGTGAGAAGTCATCCACTAATGACACTCAAAGGCCACATAAGTAAATATAAAACTCTGCGCTCGAAACATAGGTATTTACATTTTTTATATAGCTTATTGTCTAGTATGTACGTAGCCTAGATATAGTACATAATAATATTATATATGTTTGATACTTCACTAATATATTATTAATTATCTGAATACATTCCATAATCATATTTTTACAAATATACAAATATTACTAATACTGTTACAATTTATTACAATAAATACATTGTTAAAAAAAATAATGGTCTATTCACACATTAATAATAAGTTTCCAATAAAATAATTTTACTTTCAGACACCTATCGTGTTAGATTAAGCACCATGTCTCACAAGTTCAGTATAATTAATTATTTTGTTGTAAACCTTTTTAAGACTGAACGATGTAAGATACTAAGATTATTTAGTTGTGATTTAAACGTACAAATGTACAATATATGCAAAATCAAACGCTAGAAGTCTTAGAGGTACTATAATTTGTTCTACAAACATACAAGCAATTTATTTATTATAAGAATAATATAAAATAAGAATAAATATTATAAGTATAAAATAGTATTGATAATATTAATAGTAGTAGGTAACTAGTGACAGTTTACATGGTATTATATTATATTAACTTATCTAATCCGGTTTGCCGGTTTGTAAGTATAATATTATTTTGAGTATTGGGTGCTCATTTTTGTTAATCGTTGTATAACACTGAGCGAACTAGCAATGATGGTTTATTAATATATTTTAATTTGCGAGCAGAGAGCAATGTGATGGTACTGTGGTAGTGCAAATTATATTAATCAACGAGTACTGTATATTACAATAATTATGACTTAATTTAAATAATTCAATTCTATATATAACACAATATATCAATATATAATACACTGTGGAACGTCGGTTTTATGAGTCATTATTTTCAACCCTCCGGTGGATTGAGAGAGACGAGCACAAACCCCTCGGCACCAGTATATTATGTACTTTCTACTTCCATCCCTGGAGGTCGAACGTGCTGAAATTCAACACCGAAAGGCGAGAATGCGTGATTTCTGTACAACTAATTGTTGAAATATTATTCAAGTTTTCGTTTTGCTCGCTATATTAGAGTTGCGTCGTTTTTGTGAACCAGGAATACCTAAACACGAGAAAAAAAAATTGAATTTTGAATTTCGTACCGTAACATATTTTAATTTAACAATGAACGATTGTTGTTCGATAAGCTAAGGTGGTGTTAAAACGTAAGCGCGATCATACATAGTTGGACACCGTGACTGCAGACCATTGTAGTACTGTAGTACAGTTCGCTCAAAAATTTAAAACCACGATCCCACAATCCCATATTTTTTACATCGATATCTAAGTATAAATAGTATGAATATTTTTAAAAAAAATCTCCGGATTAAAACTCGTATATCGGCATTCTATTATAATAATTGTTAATAGTTTCTAGAAAATAGAAAAATGTTACAATAATTATTAAACACTATCTGTAATATATTACAGGGGCGTTGTAAAATATTATTTTTTGATTTGGCAAGCATCATTCTCTTATCTCAACCAAAATATTAACAAATTTGATATGTACTTTATTATTATGTTATAATATCCCGCATAATTCGTAACATAATAATATATGATATTGTAGTAATACATAATAATATGTGATGAGCACTCTTTTTTCGTAACATTATTTTCAAATTTGAAATATAATTAATTATGTAATAATATTTACACTCATAAATATGAAGACACCTGAAAAATAAAAACGAAATGTGTTTAATTATCATTATTTTTTTTTAATGAGTTGATGTAATTTGATCCATTTCTTTGTTAATTTATCTAGGTGAACAATCTAATGGAGTAGGGTCTTCTACTGTTTTTCAGTATAAATACCAAAAACCAAGTTTCAATAATCATCAGTGTACTTATTTGGTTTTTGTGGAAACAAATTCATTTTTTATTTAAACATCACGTTTTATAAAAGTGTACCTACTACACAATCCAAATGGCTACAAAGGTAAGACTATATTTAATATTATCATATTATACTTATAATTAACTAATTTTAAACAAACACATTTAGCTTTTTATTTTGAGAATATTTTACAATGCATATTGTATAGGTGTATATAAAAATATTTCATTTATTATTCTCGTATTTTGATATTCATAAAATAATATTTCATAAATACTACAATATTAAGTAGTTTAACCTCGTAGTTTCTTCTCATTCCTTTCTTCACACCACACTCTTTCATTGAACGATTCCTCTCATTCCTCTTTCTGCTCACTCCACAATGATCCAATGGTTTGTGACATCGTCCAATATCATCTATCACTCCAACGTGACCACCTATTATCCCTTTTAGTTTCCTCCAACATTTCTATTGACACCGACAATTTTCTCTCAAACCAACAAGAAAATATCTTACTCAGTTTATTGTAGGTGTTTATAGTGATATAAAAAATATCGCCCTCACAATATTATCATCGCACAGCGACGCGTACCTATTTTATAATACTGTCAACTTGATAAGAAAAAACGTGTCGTTGTACATTCCAGTTGATAATGTTTGTCGCTCTGTTCGGGCACTTGGCCTTTGCTTATCCACCGGCCGAGTACAAAAGTTACGACGCCGACCATCACTACGACCACGCGCCCAAGCCGTATCACTACGAGTACGACGTGAAAGACCTGCACACACACGACATCAAGAGCCAACACGAGGTGAGCGACGGTCACGGCAACGTCAAAGGATCGTACCGTCTCGTGGAACCCGACGGTTCCATCCGCGTGGTCGAGTATACCGCTGACCACGAACACGGTTTCAACGCGGTCGTCAAGAAGATCGAGGCGCCCCATCACCACGTCGAGTACGCCGACACCACGTCCGACTACCACCAGCACGAGTCGTACGGACATTCGTCGTACGACAACAAGTTTTACTGAAAACACTTAAAAAAAAAAAAAAAACAAAATATATTTACTGGAAACTGTGTTACCAAACATGATTGATGCTACGGATTACTTGCTATCATGTACATTTTTTTATCGAATAAAACATTCGCCATTGTTGTTACTATAGAACACGACGTCTTATTTTTTTTAAATTATAATTCTCTCTTATTATAATTCTGGTATATTATGCACAGGAAATTTCAACGCGGTTTGGATATCGAATTGAAGTATAGATTTGGGTATAGCACCTAGTTACCGACTTACCTATACTCAGAACCATCTTGCAAAAGTTTTGTTCGTTAGTTAGTTCAGGTAGATGAAGAAAGTAAACAAATTTATATTATCGTGTTGTGTACCATTATGCAAGTAAATAACACAGTATAATATTATACGATTTAAGATATTTCACTTTTACCGACTTTATAAACGGGAAGCAACTCTGTACTTTCTAATACTGACCTAACGAGTTTAATGAGCCTATCAATTTATCATCGTTTTGGTGTTCTCTAAAAAAAACGTCTATATTGCCTATACGTAACGCCGTACAACACGACAATAATATTATTATTTATTATTATCCCGTTTATGTACATACTTACAAATAATGGCCACTATTTAGTATTCGTATTTACTGTATATTTGTATAAATTGTTTTTTGTTGATTGTCCTTAAGTCCGATTGAACGATTTTGAAAATCATAAAAATAAACTCACATCATGAAAATGCCAATCTAAAAAATTATCGAATGAAAGCTTATGAGCACTTAACGCTCGGCTTTAATTAAGTAAAGCAATTAATTTTTACTGTAGCGAAACGGTTTTTGCAAACAATTTATAGACGTGTCCACTTTGGTATAGTTATTATCAATTAAAATAAGTACCCACATATTTCGAGAAGTTAATATTTTATAATTGTTGCCAAATAAAATGCATATACCTACTAACAGAAAAAGTACAACATAATTTAACGGACTAAGATACCACAGCAATCTAATAAAAATATAAATTTAATGTCGATTGTCGTATTATTATTGTATTATTTATGCGATTGAAAGTAATTGGTTGCAATATTTATACGTAATCAATCGAATTTTTAGACGGTGCGTCTATTAATTTTAAATGTACAGCTCGAAAAAATTTAATTTTTTTTATTATTCGTGTACAACGAATGTTGTTAAAAATTAATTGTCTACTCGACTTAAACGTTCGAGTGTAACATACATTACACTATATGCAAATAATAATCGGGTCAAGAAATATTATAGCACAGACCTATTATACCCGTGGAAACATAATATTATAATACGCGTATCTTCAAACGACGAAGTAATATTATATTTTTATATCGACTTCGAATTATTATTGAAAACGAGAGAGGGAGCGAATGAAAAAATATCAATTTATATGCGCCTCGGGTTCTATCCGGCGAAACATTATACAAGCAGAAATATTGTTTGACAGTCGTAATACTACATAATCGCAGTAACGCAATATAATATATTACTTTTTTCTATTATTAAACGGTCATCATTAGTATTGCAGCATTTCGATCCGGCGCATCGTTAAATATAATATTTAAAACGAAACTGTTATTATCGTATGATATCGTTCCGTCAATATGGCCGGTTATTCGTGTTGAATAAAAGATTGGTGACCTACGAGAGATGTGTACATATTATATGTATGGGTATTGGGTACCCTGTATACCTCAACGATCGAACAATATCCTGCAGAGTCTCGGCAAACGAAACTGTACGATAAATTATGCTATAACGACATCGTACGATACCGCGCAGCGACGATAACGGTATTAATATAACTACGGTGTGCACTGTGCAAGTATATTATCTATTTCATTCGGTCGTCAAAATAATTCACCGTTTAGGAAAATTGAATTGAAACCGATCGAGAGTGCAGCTAAGCGCACTTACTTAATACTATGCAGTAATGCAGTATTCGAGTGGTCAATTAAAAAGTCACGAAGTCTAAAATATTATTCGAAATATTACTGTGCCATTCGTTAGATATTTGAGTAGGTATTTAACTATGCAAAAATGTATGTACCTAAAGCTTTACTCCGTCGTCGTTTAGTTTACAATTTTTGAGAAAAAAAAAATCTCGTATTTAAAGATCTATTACTAGTTTATTACGATTCATTATTATACTTCATATTATGACATCTCAAGCATCTCGAGTGCTTTTAAAATTAAGCAAATTTGCAAATTTTGCAAATCAATGCACTTAACGCAGAAAAATTATATCTTGCATAAAGGTTATATCCATCAGGAATTATGTTTTTGTGAAAAATCGTACATATCGACGGAGTGTAGTTAAACATACAAACAATATGTTTTGATTTTGTTCAGGCGTCGTAATTAAAATTTCTTATAAATGGTAGGTACCTATAGCAAGTTTATATTATTATAATAATTATTTTGCAAAAAATAAAACATATATTTTTTATTTTATAACGTTTGGCGTATTACATAATATAGTATTATCTTGGATAAGTTCTCACGTGTGCTTAAAAAAAAAATGTGCATACTTATCATACGTCATACGTAAATAACAATATTAAAAATCCCATGTATATATTATACTCATAAAAAATAAAACATATATTATGGCGAATAAGAACCGTTAAATGTTTCCCACTCGATAAAAAAAAAAACCCGCCGAGATTAATTTAATTTCAAATAAACAATTTATTTCTTATAGGCAATAGCTGGTAGGTATTATAGGTACATTGCCCGTCGTCCGTAGTTGCCATGACGGTTTCGTATAAATTATCTATTAATGTTAAATCGCACGTATTATTATAAAATAGGCCTACGCATTATTAAAACTAAATAATAATAATTATTGTTGATATCGACACAAAAAAAACAACAACATTTATTTGGTACTATGTAATTTGAAAATGACGGAAACGTCTATATAATACGACTATAATGCTACATTATATTTTAGTGACCAACCTCAAAACGAAATTTTATATTCCCAATACTATTATTGTGTCGATAGTCTAATGAGTTTAAACGTGACGGGCTTAAGCGCGATTTTCCGACGCCGCCGTCACGGAAAAGCCATAATTTTATGATGTATATGTGATTAACCATTTTGAAGAGCCACATTAGGAATCTCGAAATTTTCCGCAAGCCATCAAAATTTAAAGAACACATTTTTAACATTATATTATTATACCTGCATTTGTAAGTAGGTATAATAAAAACATAATTTAATGTATCACACTGAAATTATTTGAATCAATGCAAAATACAAATTAATTATTATTAAAATATAAATAAAAAACTGTTTAGTGGGAAAATTGACAAGTCTTCGTGTCAACTAAACTGCTTGAAAATGGGTGTATGCGATTAGTGCACGCCATCTTCGTTATCATTATTACAAGGTGTTCGTTGGTAAGCAGGGATCGATCTCAAAAAAAGTCTAAGCGGATCACACCGTAGCCCAATTTATTCAAATAGTTTGAAAATAATATTATAAGACGTGATAAGATAATAAACTTCACTGCAGCCATCTGCTGCCATTGGTAAATACCAAAACAATTACAACGCTAGAACGTATAATATTATCGGCTTTAACATTTTTTCCTAACCTGGTCCGGATAAAATTTGTCAAAAGAGACGCATGTGGCCCGTGGTCGCCAATAATTGATGAAAACATATACAGGTACAGGATGTACAGGTACAAAATAATAATAATAATAAAAACGAAAAACAAGTCAGTAAAGTCCACTTTTCGTGAGTGCTTAATTCCCGGTTTCTAAACGTAATCTGTATAGTTATAAATAATTTGGTGATTTCAGTATGCTCGTGTATAGAAACTATAATAAATTAAATAATATTATGTTGATATTTAACCGAATTTATAATATTGGCTAATAAAGAATCCATATTGGAAACTCATATTTTGATACCTATTTTCATTGCGGCGGCTTGTATATTATGAATTTAAACTTATAATAAAACCCTTAATTTTCTTTTCATTTCTTCTGACTAAGAAACTAATAATTTCTCTTGTGGCATATTTTAATTATTATTTTTATTACATAAATCAAAGTCATGCCTTTTTTTAAATAATAAATAATGATCCGATTGATTTGTTATCTTCGTAACCTGATAACTAACGGACAGACGGGGATCGGGGGATATTATAAGTTGCTCTAAACACATATTATTATGTTTAGAAACCCGAAACGTCATATATATAGAACTATACTATTACAATAATATTATATCATCCGACAGTCAATTTTTTTTTTTGTTTACTCGTTTAGGTGTGACTGATCGCTATGATAATATATGAACTAACACGTGCGCCGTGCGCGTTTCGCATGCTAAGTTTTCGTGTGCACGTTACAGAACGATAAATGTAAGTATAAAGGTACCTACTTTATTGTATGATAGGTAAGTATACCTAATAAAGTCTAATGAAATATACCTATACACAGTGTGTGGGCCCGCGCAGTGTGGGTAGTCGTCTCGCATATACGGTTTTGCAACGTCATTATATTAATATTATATTATATTCGCGCGGAGAATCGACGAAAGCGCGTGTGCAATTATAAATTATTAAAATATTATTAAACGTATATTACGTAAACTGCAACCGCTGCAGCTGCAATCTGGTCCAATTCCGACAGGTCGATAAACCGTGCGCGCGTAACAATCGCGGTGTTTTCTTATAATTATTGCTATTTGCGAGGAGGCACCCAAAGGTGTTCACGCAAGGTTCTCTTTTTCGAAAAAAATATACAAAAAAACCTACTCTTGGTCGAAAACGGTGTAATGTTTGGGTCGTGTCGAGTATACAAACGTCGCAAGCCAAGATTTCCGACATCCCGTCAGAATATCCTTCGACCAGTGCGAAAAGACAACGCGAACCATTTAAACAATTCGAACGAATATCCAACTTATTCGAAGTTAATCTATTGTAAAAATACTGGACTCTACAAAATTGTAATCGGTTCTTATGATATTTTGGTCAGTTCCAAAAACATTAAAAATAATGATAAAAACGGATAATTTTATATTATATTTTTATCAACAATAGTCATTCGACTGATGTATAACGGCCGTCGGTCAGGTAAAAACTACAAAATATAATAATATTATACGATCCTTGTGTGATGGCTGCAGTACCGGCACCGGCTGTTCAATATAATATATGTTTTGATATTATTATTATTATTATTATTATTATTATTTAGTACACAATATACAGTGTCCCCCGCAAACTGGTTTGAGCGGAGCAGATTTATTTCTTAATTATCCCGAGACGTTCTACTATATACACGCACACGAAAATAATATTATAATAATATCGTATAATGCCGTCCGCAGCCGGAGAGACGTAATCCGCCTACGTAAACAAGTAAATACCTCCGAGTGTATGTATAATAATAATAGTATGTATATATATATATATAGTGTGTTTATATATAAAAAAAAAACATAACTGCATAGAACGAAACAAGACATGCCGGCCCTGTGTCGGTCGCTTATAATATACACTGACACAAGCTCTAGGTACGAATTCTATGGCGGTGCAGTGCACAATAATATTATTATTTCCGTAAGATTCTGAATTTGAAAAAAAAAAACAGAAAAAATAATAATAGAAACGATCATTAGAATGTGTAATATATATTAACGCTAACATTTAGAAATAATAACTATGCGGAATATAATAATAAACATTTAAAAAGTTGCTGGTAACAATTTAAATGACAATATTGGTATACGAAAAGGTCATTTCATGCACAATAAATTGGTAAACTTCCATCTTATCTATACGGACTCATCGATATTCTAAGATATCTCAGAAAGCGTCGATTATGAATAAATTATCAACTGAGGTTTACGAATTTCTATATTAATGGTTATCCATATATTATTACCTGCGTATAAATGGTATTCTATTGTCGGTTATCACTTATCGATCGGCTCCTTACCTTATTGGCTTTAAAATCATTTATATAATGATTCGATATTATGTACAATAGACCAACTCTTAATAATGATCTCTTGCTGTATATTAATATTTATCACTGTACATTCTAAGATATAATAAACTAAGTTTTTATTTTTCATTATTTTTTTTTATTTGCATAATATTGTGTTCTAAATGACAATTGCATGTTTGTGCATATTTTGACAAAATTCAAAATCTCTTACATATTGGAAAAGAATTTTAAAACAAATATAAGATAATATTTCGTCAAGCAGAATATTATATTCAAAAATACCTTTCAGTAGACACTAAATAGTAATTTGAATAAAGATAAGTTCACTAAGTGAACACCTAATAATAAATTATAATATTATGTTTTTAATTTGATTTAATTTAGCTTACTATATACCTCGTACATTTCATAAACCAACAATCATAATTTTCGAATAAAAATTGGATACATGTTTTGTTTGAAATATTACCCAATTTAAATTATTTTTTCTAGCATAATATTTTCACGATTTTGACTGCATAATATTTTGATACTTTTTAGTGCATGCAAATCCACGCTCTAATTATAATATTATTTCCATATAATAATACATATTATTTTATAAAACAGTACGGATTCTGTAATAACGCATCGGGGTACTGATGTTTTTTTTTTTTTCAGAATCGTGAATCGGCCACCAATAATAACGTGATATAAGTATATAACAGTGTTGTTAAGACGTATTCGAATACTTGTACGTTTATTGAATTTATAAAAAATGTTTTCTACCGATCAACGTTGACAGTGAGTTACGACGAGAAACGGTAAAGTGCAATGATATTGAATAATGTTTTGTGTCATTATCGCGAAAATCCGTTACAATCCGACTGGTCTGCCATGTGACCATAGTATTATAAAAACAATTTAATAATAATATTATTATTATTATGATATTATTTTGAAATAACGATAGGTATTATCGTGTTGCCTCTATCGCATACGAATATTAGCCCGACATCTAGCGGATTGTATTATCGACGTCGTCCGACGCGCACGAAATCTTTCTCGCGGCTTTAGAAGTACACTTCGGCCTAACCGAATTTTATGCTTAACTCGAAAACGATTTTATCGAATTTCAATTTTGTGACGTTGTTCGCAGGGGACTCGGAAAAACTGTCAATTACCAGACGCAAACGCTATGAATTTCAACAACCGTTGTCAATAACGGTCGTCATCGGTCGTCAAAATATTATACTTTAAAATATTGTATATAATAGATGTGATATTTTACGACGGACGAGTTACATATTATTTTTAGCGTCGTTATCGATTGACTCTTGAACTATTTTTCCATTACAAATTATACACGTTCGAATTCGTGAACACTTTAACACGTTGTCGACATCCGTTGCAACCGGTTGCTCGCTGCATCCACAATATTATTACAACAAAATCATTTAAAACAAAATAAGCGCCGTAAAAAGTAAATGTAGGCAATTCGTATGTCTGTTCTTTTGTTTTTCTCAGTGTGGCATCGCCAAATTGGGATCAAACTGTGTGAACATTGCTTGATCCGAGAACATTGCTTGATCCTGGACATTGCTTGATCCCCATATTTCTACTCTGAGATGCCGTTTCACCACAACGCCCGTATTTGGAACATTAAAATATCGTCATAATATTATTTTTAAAACAATAATATTTCAGTAAAACATGCAAAACAATAGGAAAATTAATTAAATAATTTTTATTTAATTTTAATCAACCATTATTATTGATCGTACAAATAATATATTTGGCAGAAATCACTGCTTTGATATCATTATATGATAATAATAATATTTATTTACAATCAGTATGTCGTTAAACATTATAATATTATTTGAAAAATAACATTATAATACGAGTCGAAACGTCATAATAAAAACCGACATATTTTTCGCGTCGTTATCGATTGACTCTTGAATTATTTTTCAATAATAATTAATAATAATTCGTGAACACTCAAACACATTGTCGTTGCAACTTTTCATCGGTTGCTTGCTGCATCCATAATTAATTGCAACGAAAATCATTAAAAACAAAATAATATCAACAAAATAAGCGCCGTGTGAAATAAACGCAGGCAACTCATATGTCTGCTCTGAGATGTCGCTACGCTACAACGCCGTATTTGGAACATTAGAACAATAATATTTCAGTAAAATCGGTAAAATAAGTATACGACGAATGGGAGTTTTTATTTAATTTTTTATCAATCATTATTGTTGATCATATTATAAATATTTGGCGGAAATCACTGCTCTAATATTAACTAAAAATAAAATAATAATATTAGTTGAGACATACTGACCAATATAACAAAATAATTATTCCTCTTTTTTTCAAACGCCGTGAAGAACTCGTTCTAAGAACAATAATATAATATTATAATACATTAATACCACAGTTTCCAGCTTACGATAAGATAACTTGAATATATATATTATAATAATATCTTATTATATAAAACCGAAAATTGAAACCTTTGATGCTTATGTTCTCGGAAACTACTCAACCGATTGTCTTAATTTTTTTTTTTTAATGAAAGATTATATCACGGAGAAGGTTTCTATTGCAAAAAGTATATTTAAGTATAATTTAAAGAGGTGCTCGCACAAAGAATTTGAAATTTATGATGAAAATCGAAAATTTGTATTTTGTTTATAAATAGTTGCTATTGCAGATTACAATTATTATTAGTTATCAGTTACAGTAACAGTTTTTCCTACGTACATATTATACTCTAAAAATTCTGGAAAAACTGAAAGTGCTATTTTTGATGAGATATACATGACTAATCTCTGTTTATTTATAGGGTTGTCAATGGTTACATATCTTATAACAATTATAATTAGTAGGAATATGGCATATTATACATATTTTAAAAAACAAATCTTTGGCACAGGCCACCTTTGCGATGTTTTTCGTGTGCCGAATATTCTGATATCACTTACTTACTTATTTCATCTTTGACTCGGGCAACGCCGGGGAGGGGGACAACTAGTATATAATGTATATTGAAACTTGAAACGCTAAAAGTTTAAATGAATTTTCAATATTGCACGAGTGTTACGAACGATGGAATACAAATTCTCAAATCACATGCGACTTTGAGAAATTCAATCGAGCACTACATAATGTTATCAATTGGAGTATATGATCAAACCGTTAAAATGTAATAATTGCAAAAATATTAAACTCTGCTCCACGCAACACTTTAAGTTATTAATTGTTTTTCATAATTATTATTATGGTCTCGTAGTACTGCAGAACACGATTATTGCAGTATTGCTCTTGTCACGAAATATCGTACTCACTGTCGCAATAGGTGTTTTTAATGCCGAGCAGAATAAATGACTGAACCTACTTCGGACTGCTTTTGGCGAATCACAATATTATTAAAATTTTAAACGATCATGTCGACGTCGACGCTGAATATTTTATAGTTTATAAACAGTGCCTGTTGGCTGATTAAAAATCAAAAAAAAATCGTAGTGACCTGCTAGAAGGGTATTTAATGTTACGCAACGAGTGTAGGTACCGTATTGCAGGATTACAAATGCAATACCAATGAGTGTATTCAGTACAGTATTTTTATGTTTTATTATTGTTTAGAAAAACGACATTTTTTCAATATCTAAACAGCCTCGACTCGCATTATATATTTTGTAATCACACACAAACACACAACGGGTGACATAATAAAATATTGAAAACGGAGATTAACTTCATTATTATTTCTTATTTTTTTACGTTGCTTCGTCTTGGTCGCGGTACACGCAATACACTCACGTCCGTCTCACACTGGCGAGTATTTTATAGCTAATAAAACACACAAAACCATTTCACCGCAACGATTCGAAACAAAGCTTCTTCTCCGCCGGGTCGTATAGAAGGGTAAATTGGTTTTCTTCGATTCGGTCTTATCAAACGCCGAGATCGTCGTCGTTATTATAATAATAATATTATACGACGGTCGCCCCCGAAGTCCGTAAAAGTATCTTTTCGGATTTTACTCGTCCATAATAATTGTACACTATAAAATTATTATACTGCTAACAATACTTTCTAATTGAATATTTGAATCCCACCCGTGCCGGTTCATCGAACAAAATCGAAACAGTCTGTCCGACTAAATATTATTTTATTTTTTCTTCGTTTGTACGATACACGCTCATCTATTTCTGCGTCGAATAAACCGTATGATTGTAATTCTGTAGAAGTTCTAGGCGTGTCTCGAAATGGTTTGTTATTGTGCTATATTATTATAGGAGTTCGTTTGAACCCAAATGCAACATGCTCGTGTCAAAATCGAATATGCACTTGAAAACGATTTCAGACCTCAACGAGTTAGCATGCTGAATTACATAATAATTTAACATAATAAATAATAGAATAAACCAACTCAATGTCCTTTAAATATAGCGGATCCAACGAATATAATAATATTGGTACATATCATCAGAGGGAAAATAATTTCCTCTGGTCAGTGTTTTATTTTTTTATTCTTTAACATGGACGATTTTAAGAGCAACAAAAAAGTCAATTTATATTTATGGTAAAATACCTAGCTAAAAATAATAATAATAATGTGAAAAACAAATATAACGGTTAAGTCAAGCAATTTCAAAGGAAACCCTAACCTCCCGTACGTAATAATATATTATGCATGAACCGACAAAACTTTGTGGTCATGTTTATTTGAACTTTGAACAAACCTAAAACTTTTAGCTCGGCTTGTACCTACATATTTTGATTATATTGGTCGAGACATTTATTGGTTTTGTCTCTTTTCCCAGTGTATTTTTTTCTACTTCACATCTGTTTACTTATTACAACACTATCGTATTCGGCAACCAAAAGTTAGACTTTCAATAATTCATTTCTCGTTACACAACACACACACACACACACACACACACCCCTCTCTTCTCTCTCTCTATATATATATATATATTTATTTATATATATATATATATATATATATAATATATACAGGGATCACATAATTCCAGCGTGCATCCGTATTCTTATACCGCATAGAAAACGAAATGTATATACCGCCTGTTAACTTGGTATTTCAGCGCAATTCAATTGATTAGATTGATTTTGCTATATGTACTGCTTACCGAGGGGGAAAACAATGTTTTGGGGGTATAGTGACCACGGTATAAATTAAGGTTTGTTTTACTTCTGTCGCGATCGCGAAACCCTAAGAGACATATCAAACAATCTGCGGCGCTGTTGACATTGCGATGGACGATTGATTGTTTGTTCGTTTAATTAAATCATCTACTTGTGCAGCCGTATTCTGACAATGTAATTTGGCTGCAATCGATTTTTACTCATGAACGCATTGACAAAATGAAAACGTACAAAATACGTTGCTGAACGAAATCATCAAATTTACGAATTTAATCAAATAAGCAGCGTGATGCATAGTATTTCAAATAGAGCATATGCATAATAAATATACGCGTAACCCAGTAAAGTTCAACAAACAGTTTTCCATTTAATATACTGACGTTAACAATTATTATTATTAAGCTTTACTCGCACGAATACGCTTTAACATATTTTGTATTTTAAATTAAACGGTTTTATGTCGACACAAAGTTCCGGTAAAATGTGTTAAAATAATAAAGCAAAAATACTCGAACGAAAATGTTTTATGTACCCACCTCCATATCATTATTATATCGACGGACATATTATATCGATACCACGTAAATAATAATATATTACGTGTAACGATTTAATAAGAGCCGTCGCGTTGACGTTGCAGTAGCTGGTACCTACTAATAATAGAATAAATGATTGGAAACTGTTATGATTGACACATTTTAATTGTCAATGTGGACGACGTCATATTAATATTTGCATCAAACGCAACCGATACAAAATAAATAGTAATATAATATTATCATAAACGCCGATAGACGTGGTACACGCGCAGAGATGGGTAGGCAACAAAGTGTACACGCGAATGAGTGTAGTTCCTTGTCGGAACCAGTTTAGGAAATCGTTGCAACGGGTTCTGTATCGGGAAAAAGAACCTCAAAACTCTTGGACCGCGATCGACCAGAGTGCCGGTAACACCGTTATAAAAACCGTGTGCAGATGTCGACTTATCTGTCCACCGGTAATCGGTAAAAGCTCAAAACGCGTAACATTGTGACGTCAATGCGACAGTAATATTATTATTAGTTGAAACCGCAACAGCATTACTGTACACATACCGGAACTGTTCACGTTGTAAAACCGCTGACGGGCCTTTGAGTTATACAAAAGAGCTCACCAAATGTTTCCCTTCATCGTACTCTCATTGTATGGGGGTGTGGGACTTGATATTTGTATAATGTTATAACCTATATATAGCGTCGTCCAAGACGAGTGGCTGTGTATTGTGTAAGTATGTGTGTGAACCAAGACCAAAAGTTTCAGAATTAAAAAAAAAAGCGTAAAATTACTGTCACGGAGCACGATAGTTACCAAAAATAAGTACAGCCTATCCGCAACGCCGTCATTATTAGAATCCCTTGTAGTGACAAGAAAGTGAGGTAAGAACCAGTTTTTTTTATTAAGTAATACAAAGCAAACGTTTAGTTCGTTTAGAACGATGTTTTAAACGGTTTTTTTCTAAACGTATATAGAAAAAAAAAGTTTCAAGTGCAATAAACAATATATTGTAGGCGATCACGTGGGTCTTGCGAATATTACAACGACCAACGGGCGGTGAGGGGGTGGGGGTGCATGTGCTCGTCCGCGTTGCACCACACGCCGGCGAAGAACGTCGTCGCTTTGGAGAGCATCACGATTTCACATAATATTATGTGGACATGTGGTGTTGGGGTTGTTCGGGGATGTAAACGTTTCCAATAACGTCCCTGCATCGAGTATAAATATTATTATATCGCCGCCGCCTCCACCGCCTCCACCACCGCCGCCACTGCCAAACAGACAAAACGCATTATGCCGACCGTTTGTTTCCGTTTTATTACCATACAGATAATAATATATAAATATAATAATAATATTATTGTTGTTGTTGTTGTTGTTGTTGTTGCTGCTGCCGTTGTATATTATACGTAAACCGCGGGGCCGGCGATATTATATGTATTATTGTCGTTTTCTATTGCATCCGTCATGGTCGTATTATATACGGCGGAAATCGTGCTGCGCGCTCGAACGTAAAACTTTTGCCACACTATAAAATTACCAGAGCACTATCATAAGCGATATTGGCAATTTATCGTCGCGAGTTTTGATATATTATTACTATTATGTACGATATAATAAATATATAACGTACATAAACGGCCTCGTTTCCACTTTCGGAGACTTGATCCGTTAGAAGAGCAAAATTCCTAGTATACAGGGTGGATTCTTCAAGCACGCTCACCCCCATTTTTTTTCATTAACTATGAATTTATTCAAATTCTGATCTATGGAATATTTGGATATACACTCAAAGACCGTACATGTTCAAATTCGTAAACTTGTTGATACTCTTTTAAGAATGTCCTGTGGTGATTTCTGTTTTATATATGAGAACTCCACTTTTTTCTTTTAAATTATTAAGTTGATGATTTTTTTCATAAATGTCGACGTACTGAATTCGAAATTAGAATGAATAGTTTCTTAGTTATTAAAATGTTTATACTAAGGACAATAGTCCTTAAAAATGGTCTTACAAAAATATAAAATAGACGATTTAATATTGAATCTAGTTAATATTATACTTGGACCATTTTTAAAAATGTTGATGGAGATTGATATTAGTTATTAAAATGTTCAAATCACTATAGCCCCCAAATCTTCTGAACCCATTATCGTTGACCTATTACCCTTAATACACAAAGTTCAAAAACCAGAAAACTACCATTTCGGATGTTGAATTAGGTATACCAAAATGGTCAGTAAAATGATACACTACATAATTTACAGTAGAAAAGGTGGTGGTTCTCATTTGGAAAACAGAAGATCGTATGTCCACAGAACACTCCCCTCCAGTACCTAGAACAAAATTCTCGGGAATTTGAAAATATAGTCTTTAAAATAGGTATGATGTTTAAAAGTTCTAAAAATCAGATTTTTACAATAACTTCGTAATCGAGAAAGCAAAAGATGCGAGCATGCTCGGTGAATCACCCTGTACCCATAGGAGACCTTATTGATATCCGCGATAGTCGAACGGCGCGGCGTGTAAATTTGGAAACGCTATACCTTTTTATTTTTACCATTTTTTTTTCCATTCAAAAATGTATATATTAATTTACATTCGAGCATTTACATCTGATGCAGCGTCGAATACAATCCCGAGTACTAACTACTAAGACACGATCTTCTTTGTATCCGGTAAAAAACAATATATTGTTTAGGTATAGCATGTAGCACACGCGGGTTCCCGCGCACTATATTTTTCCACGCGCTCGTGCTTCATAATTAATCCGACCTTTTCAATTCATTAGGCAAACTGCTCAATATATAGATATACCGCATCGGCAAAACTGGCTTTGAGTATCTATATACAGTATGGCCATTCTCGTCTTTTTTTTTTTTGCATTATAATAATCCGACTTTGCGTTTCGGCTCCTCCGTTTAAAAAGCTCGTACTTTGACTTGACTGTTTGACCAGTCAAACGTAAAAAAAAAGATAAAAGATGTGATCATTCCATTTTAAATCAACATAATTATTATTTTGTTTTAATATTGAGCATATTTTACAAGGTGATCCATTTAAGCGGCTATACTCATTTTTCGTTTATACGTTTTGAAAATATTGTTTTAACATGATTTTGTATCATTGCAAAACAACATTTTTCGAACAAATTGTTATCGTTATTATTTTAAAGGTTTTGCTCTTTGAAATGACCGCATTTTAAATTTCATATATTCCAAACTTCACTGGTGCCTTTTTAGACATTTCTCTGGCTTTCTACCTTTAAGTTCATATCCAAACATTGAATGTGCATCGAAGTTTTCTGAAGTTTGCTCGTTTATTCTTATTAATAAAAACATGATAACAATTACAGATAAAAATTGTAAAAATAAAATTTTTATTTCATATAATATTATTATAGTATTAACTTAGTAATTTTATTATACTATTATTACTAATAAGTAGTAACACAGTTTTTTTTTTTTTACTAACAAAATAATCTGTTAAACAATGTAGAACAATAGGTTATAACTTATCACTAGTTTTAATTCACGATCAACTAAAATATAAATTTAAATACAACTAAAATAAAACCAATTTGAAACTGTTGTATCTACACTATCAATTGTCACGCAATCTATTTTGCCACTATAAATCGACCACTATCTATTGACGGTATATCGTAACAACTATGATGATATAAAATAATATAATTATAAGAGGCGTGAGTGCCGATAAAATACATTTATTGCAAATTGGTAATATCTCATAATATAATTAATATCTAAAAATATAAAAATAACTACAGTTGCAGGTAACTCACTCAATAAATTAATAAGAATTATAAATACCTAACATTATGATTTAAAATATTTATTTACCGTTATTGTTATACTGATAAAATTATCACAAAATAAAGAACCATATGAATTAAGTATAATTTAATTTTGAAATGTTGCAGGTTTATGACAAAATATATTTTGGTTCTAAGTACCTCCTAAGTCCTAACACTAATCTTTTAGATGTTCAATTAAAAAAATCAACTTTTGTTCTTTGGCATTCTAATACTGGCAATATGATTATTTTGAATTTTTATTATTTCAGTATTTTAATAACACATTTTTACTAAATATTTAACAGCTTTAGAGTAAATAAAAAATGAAGTAGAAATCGAAAAAAAAAAATTTATCTTTAACTATCATTAATGTGTTGAACTTTCATTATTCATTCCGCAAAATTAATTTTGTATTAAAATCCCAAATGAAAACTTTGAACTGCTAATCTGGCATATTTTCTCGAAACACTCAGAAAATAATGAAACATTAACATCATAATCCTTTTAATGGAATACTAAAAGTTAGTAATTAATTAAAAAAAAAAAGCTCTAAGAGAAATCATAAAAGCAAAAAAAAAACCCCTGAGTGATTTAAATAATTTTTCATGCGAAAACAAAACTATAAGAAATTGTATATTCGGCTGCATATTAAATTGTTTCAAAAAAATTATGTTAATATATGCACAGCGTACTTAAGTCAGTATTTTACTATTTATATCACTATATTTTTATTTACCCGTTTTGTTAAACTATTTTGTAATCGTAATATTATTTAGTCGACTTCGTTTTGTATTTAATTATTGTTTATGTTGTTCGTCTATACCGTATTAAAATGCTCTAATTATCATCAATACGACGAGCTTAGTTTTAGCTTTGGTAAATCGTGCACGAGTTTCCGTCTCAGGCAGCTTGACAGCAATGGAAATTAATTAAATATCATCCTCAAGGGTATATTATTCCCGGCGGACATTAGGAACATTCATTATCAAAGACCGTCCTCTTTTTGCCTTAAGGGTCAGATGATTTTTGGTCATGACGTTCAAAGCGGACGAAGTAAACGTCTAGTTTTAACTACTAATTAGTGTGTATTGTATTAGGTTTAAAAAGATTTATCGACTCGTCACGGGGGATAAACTTCTAGCGAGATATTATGTTTTGTATTATTATTATTATGATTTCATAATATAGTTTTCGGTAGTTTATCAACGTTTATTATTTTTGAATTAGATAACACTGTGTCTTTTATCTTCGACTAATTAATTTTTGTTGTGTTAAGTCTTATCATTTTCTTAATAATTATTTTTGTTTAGTAATTTGGTTCCTGCAACACTCGGTCTGATCACCATACGAAAACAATCACTGTAGATTTTAATTTTATTTTGTTTTAAACTTTTAAAAAGCATTACACATATATTATTGTAACATCGTACACTGGTAAAATATTGTTTGCTCAAATAACACTATATGTTCGTTTGGCGTGTAGTGTTCAAAAGTTCCCTTTAAATACCAAAGTTTGTCCAACTTTCCGTGTGGTATTTTACGATAAGTGCACTCAGTCGGTTTACCGATAACAAATGCTGTTTTGTTTATAATACGATTCTCACGCCACCGATTTTGCTTAACAGTGCTATAGCTGATGATAACAATAATAATAATAAAATACATTTCGCTAGGTTATTAATAATTCGACAGGTTGTTGGGCTGAATTTATGTAAATTTTATTGATGCATTTCATGGTTTGTTATGAAAATAACGATGATCATAATATATACTGTATTATTACCTGCCCGGTATACCTATACCACATGTTCCGATGAAAACCACTTCTGTGACACCGTCGTTCGTCCGTCCGCCGAATTCGACACCACACTGCAGCAGACCACGAATATTTACGCCCACAAGTCCCGCATCACTCCACCCTCGGAACCGGTCGTTGCTGCTCTTCCAAGGACACGGCCTTTTTTGGGGCAGCAGCAGCCTTCGAAGGCCCTTGGTAAGTCGGTCGTCGTACCCACTGATGCTCTTCCGAGAACATTTTGACTCTTTTTAAGCTATTTGTAGAAATAAGAAATGTTTGATTTTTAACATTTTTTTTTTAAAAATATTGATTAAAAATGTCTGTTGGGTTGATAATGTAATACAAAGTTCCTCATAAACTGTTCTAATTACAATTGAAAATGGTTGTCGGGGTCACATTACAGTGACCCACTCGAAACCTACTGTACAACAAAGTAGTATTCACATGCCACCGACCTTCTTTATTATAATATTTTACTGTTTTAGATCTAATTAAAAATAATGATAAATTGTGTCGATTGGTATTCCGATGTAGAAAACCGTGTATATTATTATACAACTTATTCGTTTGTCCTATATATTGTTTCCATCGGAGCGAACGATCCGTGTAAGAACTCGTGAAAAAAACTATATGGAAACGCGTACACATAATTTTAAAACGAATACAATCACTTATTTAAACACATCGACTGTTCGGGTATAATCGGAATATTATTGAGCAATTCCATATTCCATTTTCCACTGCCTTCGTTAATACACACAACATAACATTGTTGTCGGTGTAATTGATGTTGCCATGAACAACACGATAGTTTAATGTAATAAACTGGAAAACTGTTACTGGTTACACTAGCTGGCCTTTGAACGATATTCCGTTCAACATATAATACACTGACGAATAATAATTATGACCAACCTTATACCTGACCAAGTTCATTTTTATCACAAGAATATTACGCGTGTGATTATAACATATTATACTAGATGTAGAGCACGAGATATACTTAATTTAAAATAATAAATATATATAACTACTATAAGGTGTATAATTCTAACGTGAAAATATCGACGACGCTAGCGGTTACATAATAATATAATATTATGAAATTAAATAAATTTGAAACAACGTCCAGCACTCGTCGGTTATCATTTCTAGATGTGTTCACACTGTTAATAATAATATTATGCTCTAAATAATACTTAAAACAAACGTATTGATTTTAAATCAAACCGTAATAATATTATGTCCGTGAGGATGAAGAATAAAATGATAAATGATAATACACCCGGGCCTCGTGTAGTCGTGGGTATAACGTGTTCGACGAGGACCTTTTTCCCAGTGCACTTTTCGCAAAACTCGGTTACAAACGGCACCGGGACAATATTGTTTTTGACTTTTAATTCGAAATCCCGAACCCGAGTGGTAAGGTCTGGCCCATTGCCCTTCTATTCCCCGAGGCATTTCGTTGATGTAGTACGTGTATAAATAAATTACACACACACACACACATATATATGAGAAACTGTATAGTATGTATATATACATGTGTATGTGTGTATGTATATATATGTATATGTATATAATATATATATAATATATATACTTGGAATGTCGCCTTCTAAAAACTATAGATGTAGACTTAATTTTCTTGGAGAAGACCCCGAGTTCAATTCAATTATTCTGTGACCCTTTGCAAATCCTTTTGAATTATGTATTAATTTGTTTAAGAGGCAACCCGTTATTGGGGATAAGACCACAGTACTGGAAGTTACACCGGGTAGGACGCATTTCATCTATATATATATATATATATATATATATAATATATATAAATATACATTTTCTACTGATTTGTTCTGCGTCTAACAACGTTACCGGAAAAAGCTTTTTCTTTTTCACCACTAGACACTTATGTCTGTAAACATGATTTCCCAAGTCGAATTTACATTTTGATTAAAATTTACTGTTTAAATCTAATTTTTCTATCCACCACCAGTGCTGGACATATTATTGTCCCGATAATCCGTCTTCTCGCTGTTAATTTCAACCGGGAACAAGTTTCATACATTTTAATCGGCAGACACGGTGCATAATGCATAAAATACAAAAAAATATAATGTACATGATATACCTTTAACTTTTTGAAACAAATATATAGATGACAAGGTTTAATTTATAACATTACTATTATTGTTTGAACAGTGCGTTTTAGTTATACTATGGCCTCATTGTATATTATGCTACGATCGTATAATTATCAAAACATAAAATCAAAGAAAAATAATTTTCAAATATAATATGGAAATTATTCTTTACCACAGTCTATAATGATTCAAACTAAATTTCTAACAACTCGGTAAGTCACATTGTACACTTAAAGCCATCAAAATCAACATAACCATAATAATTACAAGATAGCTAATTAAAGTTCAAGAACAAACATTTTAATGTAACTTAAAGTTTTTAATTGAAATACCGAATTAAGAAACAACAATTAAAAAATTCAGTCAAGTAGAATTTAATTTTAAACTGGTGTATCAAGTTTTCAAAGTAGTGAGTATCATTGAATTGTCTATTTCAAGTGAAATGCAATTAAAAATAATAAACTGTTTCTAATATTTAGTGTTGTCATCCTTATTTTTTTAATATTTAAATGCATAAATTAATTACAGAATTCAAAAAAATGTTAATTTAAGTGAAATGGTAACTAGTATAAAATAATTATAGAATAATCTAATTTCATTGCCATAATATTCTGAGCATTATAATTTCTGAAATTGTGATTAATCTATTAATTGTATTTATTTATGTGATTATAAGTTTTCCTTCAAAAACTGTCATTGTATAAATGGTTTGAAATAAAATATAGAAAAAAAAGATATACTAAAGGAGATTTGAAAATGACTGTTTTTTTTTTAGCTAAAAGTACCTATTTCTATTCTATTACAGATCGATTATAAATGGAAAATGTGGTTCTTATAGAATCCAAAGTAATCATAATATGACGAAGACTAGCGACGTTCAAATCTGTTTTCGATATCAAAATTACATCATTGTACCGGTCGGTATGTTAGGTATGATAATGGTTATAGGTAGTGAAATAATATGAGATTATACATGACATATAACTAATTATTGACATACTGTGCGTTTGCGTGCTCGAGAAAAACTGTCCCTACTTATAACCACATCTCTAAAAAACCTAATCATAATTATTTTTTGTCGCACTGCAAACTTCTATGACCGGTAGACGGATTACCATATTGTTGCCTATACAGAACCTCTATTAATTGTGCATTTTGATAAATATTATGTTTTATGATATTATACTGAATAGAAATATTGTTAGAAACATTTAACAATTGTATGGAGTAGCGTAATCTAAAAGTTATTAAATATTCTTATGAGTAAATTAGTTAATTTTATTATTATAGTAACTATAATATTATAATATTCTTTATTTGTGACTTTAACCGTCTTCTGCTGCAGTGACCGTGTTTTAAGGAGAAATATATAGGCAAATTGATATGACGGGTTTTTAGTGACTCGTTAGCGTGTAAAAAGTATTTCATTATAACTGTTAAACGTATTTGAGTGTGTGATTATTTCATCTCACCAGCATGAATGAATGGTTTAAATGTTTTATTGGGACTTTGTACGTGAAAAACACATTTTCGTTAATAGACATTATGGCCACCGTTTTCAATAAACTCAATATGAAACAAAAGATGACACACAGCTGCAAGACTTTGACAGGACAGATTTTAATTATAAAAAATGATTTTCATTCAAATACAAGTTTACTATATTTCAATCGAAGTGGATTTTAATATTCCAAAAAGCTTTTATGTTTTACTATAATATTACGCAATAATAAAATATAAAATAACATTTTTCCCATTCATTAAAAAGTTCAGTCGAATAAAAGTAAAAACCAATATTAAAAAGGCTTCTTTTAAAACACAGGTAAATTGTCAAAGAACCAAAATCAAAATTTCCAATATTAAAATCCATCCAAGCAGAGTCCGATTACAGTTTTAACTAGTGCGGTAGGGTCTTTTTTTAAATTATTTTAAAGTTTCCTTGGCTTGATCGTCTAAACTTGGAGAAACAGTATAATAATTACAATAATAATAATAAATGTATAATAATAGTTATCAATTAGAAATTGTGATTAACACGGGTTTCATTTTCTCATTTAGGTGGATTCCTAAAAAGACATTTTTAATTTTTATAAAAATAATCATGCTGCCTCCCACGTTTGAACCGACTAGGTTTGTTGTTTAGGTGGTGGAAATTCTCGCTGCGAATAATGATTTGATAAAATATAGCTTGAAATCGTTGTGGAAAGCTTCGTTTTGCATGAACCAGGGAGCATTTGACCATTTTCTTAATATTTTTGACTGTAACACTTATACTTACTAAATTGTATTCACAATATGCGTTTTGACACAATCATTCTCAACAGCTACTGCGTATACAAATTAGAGGCGAAATATTAATTGTTTGTATTATAAGAGTAGAGAACATTTCCAGCTTAGAGACGTTTGTCATTTTTTTAAATGATATACAATTTTAAGTCACTGATATCTCCGGTGTAAAAGTGATTTGGTCTTAACATTCGAAATTATAAATACCACTTTTTTTCCGTTTTTGTGTAGTCCTGAAAAACACTTAAGTTAAAATATTATTATTTTATTATTATTTTTAATCACAATTCTGTCAAACTATTGTATTATTAATTCAACTTAGATGAATCGATTATGCTTGATGGGTATATCATTAGATCAAAAATAAATAAAAATTATATATTTTTTATTTTAATATTTCAAATATAATATTATATCAACACCCGAAAAACCGAAACATAAATTCTTCTTTGAACGTAATTTATTATTGTAATTATTATTTATATATTTCTCCGAATAATGTGACGTTATTATTATCTATAGTAGTTTTTTTTTTTATTAAATTTCTATTTTGTATGCGAAGCTTTGTTTATAAAATAATAAATACAGTCCCGTGTGTAATACTGATGTCAACTGGGTACAAATAATTTACATATAAACGAAATGAAAATTCCAATACATCTCATTAACTTGTTTCGACACAAATATATTTTTCCACTAAAGTCTGTATAAATTATTTTACATATTACATTATAAGACCAGATTAATTCGTTCAATTGAATTTTTCTTGGAAATTCGATAGTTTTCGACTGAATGTAAATTGCGTTATTATAATAATTGCTTGAATATAGGATTTAAAATAAATTATAAGGACTTTTAGCTTCCTTGTACGTCGTATAAATTCATTTGTTAAGCGGTTGTGTTCATTGTAATATTCATAAGCAATTAAACAATAACGTCATGTCGACTTTCTCAGTCTACATAAACTATTTTGTGATTCACAAATGACATTTTTGTGTGTGTGAGGGTCATTATTGAAATATTCATAATAATGAATATTAATTTATGTTTTATAACACACATCCGTCCTTTGCTAACATACTCAATATTTAAGTTCAAGTTTACGCGATATAAATTATAAAGAAATTCATGAAATAATAAAAATTGTTTTATTCAGAGGTACGCAGGAAATTTTAATTAAGAACGCGAAAAAATATAAAATAATTATTATTATTGATTTGCACTAATCACGTCGATAGTATAATATAATAAATTTAAGCACACTGAAAATTATTAAATATTTGTTTTTACAGTAAATTATAGCAACTGTTTATGTTTTATGTCTGTAAAACAAAAGTCAAGATTTATGTTAATATTCTTTTAAGGAGAAATATAAATGTGCAATTCTAGATATTATAGGCACGAGGTGGTTTGAAAAACTCAAACTGAAACACAGCAGTTTACAATACATGAGATAATACCATCTCAAAAACCTGCTCATCCACATATAACTTACTGGTACCATCGAAAAATAATAAATTCATAAAAGTTCACAATAATATGATTTACATAGTTCATAACGGTTTGAAAGGGAGAATAATATTATTGGCGAAATTGCATCCTTCATTAATCATTAGTATATACATTCATGTTCTTATTACCAGATAGAAGATACACATTAAAAAAACAAATCTTTAAATTCGATTTAGTTTAAAATACCTACTACTTACTAAATATAATAAAATAATATTATGATCATGATAGAATAAAATATGATCACCTTACAATAATTCTGACACGGCGTCTTAGTTATGCAAAATAAATTACATTTATGTTCGTAATACTTGAAAACTGTTTAAAATTACCAGGCTCGTGATTTACATGATTCAGTTTTCTAATGTTTTATAAAATAATCAAGTCAAGACAAAACATATTTTTTCATTATGAAAAGGTAGTGTTGCCATGTTGATAAAAAATTGCAACTGACCAATGATGAACGTTCTATCGAACATAATAGTTACTATTAATATAATATTATGATTATTTATAAATAATACATTTTTTAAAATATTTTATACAATATTATTGTATTTACAATAAATAATGGTCAATATTGGAGGACTAAAGTTATTATGATTTGATGATGTTGAAATAATAATATGATCAACCATGGAAATCACAAATATTATAAAAATGCATTTATTTTTCTAGTGATAAAAATTAATTTTGGTTAACTTTATTTTCATAAATGATTATAAAATATATTTCAAATTACATAAGATTTAACTATTGAAGTGTACATTCAATATTTATTATATTTTATTTGAATGTATTAAAAATTTGAAAATATTATTGATTTAATCGTATATCAAAACGTTAGGAGAGTTAAGCTGTAGAGATTTTTTCCCAACACTGATAAAAGGTGCTGGTCGATTCAACGGATATGGGATTAAAATATAATAACTCGATTTATCTACTGTCCAAATTAATTCATAAACGATCGTGTTGTTTACAAAATAAATTTAAACAACACGAATAACATATTATAATAATACGAAGCTCTTCAAAATATACGCAATTATATTGTATAACATAATATCAAGGTTGTTGTGTTAAACTTATGGTAAACGTGGACGCAGTGCGTGTGTGTGCATAATATAATAATATGACGGTTAGCTCGCGAAACAGATAAAGGTCGTATTAAATATGCGAAATTATCAAAATTTGAATAATTCCCTCAAAGCAACTAATGCACGAAAGCCAAAACTTTAGAACTGGACGGCGGTCTGATTGTATGTTGTATAAAACTGTAGCCTCTAGGCGTTTTGTTGCCGAGTTTAATTCCAAATTGGTATTCAAAAACCAAAATTGTCCGTTCTCTGTTCGTCCCGAATACGAATATACGTGTATACATAATAATAATAATATATGTATCTCGTATTATAATATTATTATGTTTACGAATGTTACTAAAAGGGTTTCTGGATTATGCGGATCACTATTAAATAATAATAATAATAATAATAATATGATGTATTTACTTAATCTTGGTCTGCTTTTAAACCTGTGTTTTGAGATTTATACTCTAATAATAATAATTATTATGATATTCATATTTTTAATTAATAAAGTTTAACAAAATATGTACCTATCGTACAACACACTACACAGCGTACGTATAACAATAGGTCGCAGATTACTGTCACGCGGTTACACATAATATTAATACTCGTTTTGACCACATTATTCTAAATAGTATTCTATTGACATTTAATTTGTCAAATATTCTATAAGAATATTTCGGTTAATTTATAACCAATAGGCAGTATTTAACAAAAGTTAACATTATGATAACATACTAAATTATTTAAGTTGTTCTGCACGACCTATGCCCTGCAAAACGGTCTGTAGTGATGATTATGTCAATTTATTTTTCTCATAACTGGAGGAATCATTCATCGATCAACTATTAATATCGAGTTCGATAAAATCTGTTTAATATTTTGCACATTTTTAGTTGATTGGAAAAAAAAAATCGTTGTGTGAACCAAAACCCATCAACAGTCGACATAGAATTATTCGCTGTTCAAGTTTCGGTATAAAACGTTTTGGACAAATACCAAAACTCGTCCAACAGAGGTCGCGGCCCGTACCTTTTACGAGCGAATGCAACATAATAATATCAAACAAAACCAAATTAAATTATTATTCCAAACCTACTACGTATAATAATAAGGCTGTGTAAGTCCTTTTCAACGGAATTACGTTGTGACGGTGTTATTGTTGAAGCTAATAACGTTAAATAATAATAATTAATTGTACGCTGGTCTGGGTAAAGTAGTCGCATTTTGTTTGTTCGCGATTCGCCGGGACGTAGGCTACATAGCATAAACAGACGTCCGCAAAGGTTAACAATAATATTAGTATTTCTATGGCTGGGATTTTAACGCCCTAAAAAATCTCAAAAAATGCCGTTAAAATTATTTAAACACTCAAAGAATGTACTTAAAAATGTCTTTAAATTTGCTTTGAATAGCTTCAAAACTTAGAAAAAAAAAATTAAAACGATATAACAACAGTGTATGTTTTGGTTTTTTTTTTTTAATAGTAAGTCGTGCCGAGGCTAATTGATTACCTACTTATCCTTTTCGATTACTATTATATCGATAGGTGGAATGTCCTAGTTACGAACAAATTGTTATCGGCGATAATTTAACGTGCAATATAGGTACTTTATTCTTCGTGCCGTCGGTGGTCGTTCGAAACTCAAAAGTCTCTTCGAAACTCAAAAGTCGCAACAGTTTACGTTTACTGTACAACAGAGGTTCCCGACCAGGGTGCTGTGAACTCAAATTGAGGGTGCCGTGAAATAATTATTTGAAATATATTTCTTAGGAAAAAACGATTTTATGTAAATACTTACATAGCTCTCTGAGTAATAATAACACAGACTATAATATAAGACTTGTTGTGTTTTATATAATTTGTAGTAATACTGCGATGTTCAATCTATTTTAATTTTCATACCCATTTAATTGCTATCTCTTCGACGTGGAGTGTAATAAAGTTATCACTTTACCAGTGTACCACTTATTTACGGTCAAATACTTGTGACTTTCTATTATCTTTATTTGTACAAAATACCTTGTGTTACAGTGTAAAACTGTATTTGCGAACAATTCTCTAAATATGTTAAGAATTGCCATAAAATTGTCAAAAAATGCAAAAATCAGATTACAATAAAAATACAATCAGTATTATATATTATCATCCAAAACAAATCTTCTACTTCCGGACATACGTCTTGGAACACCGGAAAAAAAGGTGACATCGCTTCAAAATCCCAACATCAAAAATTATTACTGTGGACTTTGCTGTGACGACGACGACGATAGTTGTTATAATAATAATTGTTATTTGCAGGCTTTAATCCTTCGGGGGGGGGGGGGGGACGACGACGACGATGACGACGGTGCTAGTCGAGCAGTCCGCTAGGTCCACCCACGTCCTACCTGCAGGTGGAAGTGAGGCCGCGAAATAATATTATACGCCGACTTGGCCTGCACTAAATAACTAAATCATCTTTTACTCGTCGAACACGACGAAACGTCCACGAAATGTATCCACAGGTATCATCGAGGCGAGCCGGTGTTGTTTGCAGAATAATAACAACGATAATTGTTATTATAATATTATAATGACCGTGTCGACTACAATGGCGCGTTTTCCCCGCGGAGACTTTAATATTTTATAATAAACGCCATCGGTTGTATAATATTATTCAATTACCGCGTGTTAGGGTATTATTATACGATTCTCGAATTATATTTTATACTTACGTTATTGTTATTATTTTTTTTTTTTATCTCTTACCCACAGTCGGCGTAAGTCGTTATAATAATGATAATAATATAAAGGTGTAGAGGGGCATATTATACGCGCGCGACGGTATTGTGTAATAATAATAATAATTTTATTTTTTTTTTGTCGTTTGTCCGTCAGTTTACACGTCAACCGCCGCCGCGGTAATATCATAACAAACGAGTGACAAGACGGCGTAACAATGTAACAATAATTATTATTATTATTACGAGAAGCGAACATTTTTTTACGTTTTTAATTGAATATAAACAAAATATAATATTATACCTACCTACCTACCTGCCTACCGGAAATAACGCAATGTCCGCCGCCCTTGTGCCGCCGTCTTACGCGCGCTTGCGATGGTATCAACCGCCGCGGTGGTTTTCGTCGCGCCTCCACCGGTCAGGCACTTAGACTTGGGAGGGGGAGGAGGGGTGGTGGGGGTGGAATATTATACTCGGCCGACTTTCCGTCCTCCACCCGCGGCGGCGGCGGCGCAGGCTTGCGTAATACATAAACCGTACAATAATAATAATAATAATAATAATGTACTCTGTAATTGGACGCGTCCTGCAGCTCTCCGCGTGTCGTTGCGACTCTATAAACATTTGCATTATTCGAATTTCAACGCTTTTGACGGTAGAGGTTGTACGCGTATACCTTCTAAACCTCCTCGCCCGTCGCCGTCTATATATGTCATCTGCTTTTATATTATATTAGATATTATTGTATTTTATCGTGGAGGGAATACGCGCTGTTCGCTTTTTTTTTTTCATAAGTCCGTTCGTTAAAAAAACATGTCTGAGATCCGCGACGAGATGTTCGTTTCAAAACATATATATATATATATTTACACTGCTGTCACATTATTGTACAATTCGCATTTTGCTTGTCACTTTTAATATTATAGGGACCTGTATTGTGGATTTTGTGGATTTTGTGGACAAACGCAGTAACGATATTTCGGGTCTTATTTTTTCTTTTTTTTTAAATAATTATTATGCCTATGTACGTACGCGCTTTACGCATTGACGTAATGATGATGTACCTCTCTGTTTATTCTGTCTCCGATTCGGTTACCCATATTATATACGTGAAATAAAACGAGAGATTTTATTCCTGTAAAATCTGCAAAACATAAAATAAACATAATGATCATACTTTCTGCAGCGACGAGCGGTGGCACCATAATATAATATTTTATTCCGTACAAAGTTTATAGCGTAATATACTGCTGTACATTTGTATCGGCGGCGGCGGCGTGTGCAGCGTGTAATGAGATTATATTTTTTTCGGCCATCCGCCGTTCGGTTCGATTACTATAATGATATCGCCAAAGAGCTCTCTTAACTCGGGTGCTCGACGTTTTCATGTGTTTCGCAGTATTGAAATATTGTTTTCGAGCAAAATATATTATATACGGCTGTAGTTAGGTTAAAAGCTTCTGCGATGTGAAAGGATTCCGCGGCGGCTATCATCGTCGCCGTCCATGTTTTATATGGTGTGCAGTAAGTTGTACGATACAAGTCGTAAACCCAAAGATCGTATATATTTATACGTCCGACTATACATATACGCTCATAGACTATAATAATATGTGAGCGTATATTATACATGTATATTATGATATTATATAATAGCCGTAATGATAAACGCAGTCGGATTTTTCGGGAAATCACTGCACGCCCGAACTATACCGGTGGGGAGGGGAACGCGGAGGCACGAAAAAACAAATAAACTTAAGTGGACGAGCCGAATGTTTTTATGCTCGTCCGGGGCGCGCGGGCCGCTGTATAGTTCGTAATAGTGTGACGGCTGTACGGTCGCAGTAGAGTCGGTATATGAGAGGGACACGCGTATGTGACGATATGAGGGCGAGGGAGAGAGAGAGAGAGAGAGAGAGAGAGAGAGAAAATGATAGACATAGAGAGTGAGAGAGAGAAAGATAGACATAGAAAGAGAGATAGAGGGAGTAAAGGCGATGGAGAGTAATGGCCGAAATTTCGGCCGGAGAGAGGGACCGTGTCCAGACGTGTCCCTTTGTTTTACAGCCTATCATAAATAATACCGGGCACGTCACCCAGATTTGTCTTATTCGCTGTATAACAAGTTTTTTGAGACTTTCAAATTTATATATATAAACTACGACGCGCGCGCGCATCGTGTGTGTGTGTTTTCGTATAATATAATATCGAATGAAATACGAGCAAATAAATTTGTTTGTAACGGCCGTATAGTCCGATGCGTCGTTGGCCGGTCGGAAATTTATCTACGAGAAAAAATCATATAAAATATGATACACTGACTGTGTATGTGCTGCAGTGACTATATGGACGCAAAGTATATTATAGTTTACGGTAGTCGTATTATGGTCATACGTAAAACGAAAAAGGCGCACTAAAAGTCACATACCACTTACCTAAATATATTTGATGGAATTACGTATAATATATTATGTTTGTATGAAAATATTATCTCCATTCGTATTATGCAAATGGATTAGTCGAGCCATAAATTATAATAAATCACACCGGTTATTGAAAATATTTGCTTATATTATTATTATGAAAATTATATGAAAAAAAAAACCAACACACATATTTGTTGGAGTAGTCTTCGAATGTACCTAATAAGTTATTTTTTAGAATACTGTTTCGACGACGTTACAACATTTGTTACTTGACAGCGTAAAAGTTTAATTTATTTAAAAAAAAAAAACAAAAAAAAACAACGGTATAGTATACTCTATAAAGAAACCTCAAAAACAGAAAGTCCGAGTTTGGAATCTGAGAAAATATATCGGAGTAATTTTACCTTCAACGATTTTAATATTTTCAATGGAACGTCGTTTTTCATAAAAACGTCACACAGTTTTGGGTCATTCAGGTCACTAGGGGAAAAAGTATATATACACATGACATCAACTCGAATATATAGTTTATCCGGGACAAAGCCGAAGGCGCATTTTATTTTTATGAATTATGTAATATGTGGTCATTTGTGCCGGAGGCGCGCCCGAGATTCTTTATTTTTGTCAACGTGTTCGGCATTTTTCATCGTCACTGTCGTTGACTCTCAAAGAAAAATCTTAAGAAATAAGTCCTGTCCCAAATAAATGAGCAGTATCGTATATAATGGATGGCTTTCGGTAACCAGTTTTTTCATTATATATAATATAATATTTAATAAATACACGACACAAGTATTTTGATTAGTTATGGTATGTCTTTCGCTGTACATGGAACCTATACATATTGTGTAGTTGTAGGTAAAACTCATTAACCGTGTGCATTGATGATACAATTATTAAATAAACCCATTTTTTTTTTAAATTAGCCTACAAAAAATACTCAAGTTGGATTCCGTATTCAATGTGAAAACATTTAATTGAACATTTCGGAAAAATATTACTTGACCAAATAATATTGGTCAAATGATTTAAAAGAAAAAAATATAGGTTGGTTATAACACTATAATATTGTTGTTGTATGATTATGCCTTGTTTTTAGAGTACTCTTCATTAAACTAAAAGCTATGCCAAATCGGTATTGGCGGTTTAAGGTCACCACGGTGCGTAAGTATAGTATATTAATTTACTCAAAAACCTCCGAACTTACCTTAAATATGATGTTCTATAAGTACATCAATTTAGGTTCTTTGTCACTTAAGTAACCAACATAATAATATATTCATTAAGGGTCAGTCAACGGACTAAATACGAAATTTTAAAAAGCGACAATGGTCTCGTCCGAGTTACATAATTAATGGATGACTATTATAAAGTGTCAAGGTGAAAACTTGTAGTTTAGTACAATCATATTTAATGTAATATTACTATGCTTTTAATGGTATGATTAAAACACGAATTTGTATATTTTTTATTTAATCTAAAAATAAAATGCATTTTATCCCATTAGTTTTCAAACGTTTGTCGTACACGTGTTATTTATATATAGTTACATATTATTAAGAAGATACATCAATCACTATTTATTAATTATATTGTTCGGTTAAAAGTTTTTAAGCATCAGAAATCCTAAGAAAAATGAATCAATCAAACTAAATATTTTTGACGTTATTAATAAGTCATATTAATTTATAAAAAAAAAATAATAATTGAAATGCATAAACATAATTTAATATTTGAAAAAAAGAAATAATATCTACAATGCTAAATGTGATCTTAGTTTAACCACATTACCCTGTATTGCAGGTTTTTTATTCTCGGCGCGTATTAGAAAAATAAACTAATTTTAGTGAGTTTGTGAAAAAACATAGTGCATAATATTGCACTGTTAATATACGTCTTTTTTTCTACTTAATAAAAAAATTAGTATGCAACGTCGAATTATAAACTTGTAAAATTATAAATCACCGCATAGTAGAACAGTCATATAGAAGATAATATGTTATATGTTTTATGTTTAGAACATTAAAATTAACAATCCAATTTTAAAATGGATACCATTATCTTATCGATTGAGTAACATATTATACTTCGTATACAAACACGACATTAGGCTATCGAGTTAAATTGAAACCCAATCGTTAAATTTAAACTCACTTCTTTTCTCTCGTGATATTATCAAAATCAATGACACTTGTACACCGTACGAGCATGTCATAATTATATTGTTCGATAACATTTCACGAGTTCATTGTATGGGATTTTCGGGTAGTCTCCTGGTTTGACAGACAGGGTTAAAGGATCTGCAGCCGCCATATAGTAGACCGAACCGGGGTAACCGTGCTAATGTAAGCGACAAAAGACCTCGGCAATTTGAAAAACCTCGAGGAAAACAAAATATATCCAAAAAAGCACTTTACCATGTCGATACACAATAGACGACCCCCATTCATCAAACAAACAAGACACATTCCACCACTCCCTTTCTGCCGCCAAACATCTACAGGCTTGCCACACATATATATATATCACGACGTGTATCCGTTAAAAGCGCCTTTTGTTTTTAATAAATTTTAAAAGCTCTCCTCCGAGAGAGTCTCTAATACTTCGACATAAGACGAGACCATTTTCTGATTAAATTACAGAGGACCTTGGCCGGGCGTGTTGTTTTTATAAAATAAGAAAACAAAAAAAAAAAAAAAACCAAAAAGATAATATAACGTCTTTTGTAAAACGACTTTACTCATCCGAAAACCGGTAATAAATCGCGTCTTGGCAAAACAATTTTGATAGGATTTCACGGGTCAGTACACAGTGTAAGCGTCTAACTGAATGTACCCAACCGAAGGCGCAAACGGCTAAAGATAACATCATGCGAAAACATTTATTCGAGCTCTTAACGCGAATAATCGAAAATCCCACTTACTGTGTATTAAAAAAAAAAAAAAACAATAGGTCAGGTTAGATTAACGTTAAATCTATGCTATTATATTATAAGAGTGTGCGGAGGAGGAGACGTTTTTACGTTTTATTTGAGGAGGCGCTGTTATATTATTTAATATTATACACGTGTATAATATAAATATTGAAAAAAAACCGTAATAGGTATATTATAACCAATACAAACATAAAGTATAACAAAAATACGTCTAAGATTTTCATTTAAACTAAAAGTAAAACGTCGGTTATGCTGGACGTTTCGAGACGACAACGTCGATGGAAATAATTGTCATTAGAGCCATAATAATATATAAAAAATAATAATATATCTTATCACATAACGATACGTGTGAAATCAACACAGCGTGTTTCGTTGGCGACGACATTGACTCGACGATATTGACATCCTACGGTGAATTAAATCACTACCTAACAACGCTATCAACATTTTTTTTAAACATTTGATAACACGTTTTTTAATATATATTTTTCAATATTTAATATTTACATAAAAAATTGTCCGTGAGTAGTTTACGATAAGTGGACGGACAGCATAAGTATAATTCATCCAAGTCAAATATGAACAATAATAACAAAGAATGCGGTATCAAAGGAATACTCACCACGACCCCAGAAACCAAATTAGAAAATCTCAATAGAAAAATGTACGCGGTCAACGGAGAAAAAACACCTTGGCCGGTAAAAAACACGAGTGGTTTGGAATTTCCTTTAATAACGAACAAAATTGATCGGAAAACATTAGAAAAAAGTATTTTGCAGGACACGTGTTTGTCTATGGACAGCGATGATACTTATTGCAGTCGTCCTGATATTTTAACGACGAAACAAATCAATATAAACGAAAAAATTTCACAATTTCTAAAATGGGATGATTCAATTTCAGAACAAAAAAATGAATGTTACGATATTTCACAAAATAAGTATCAGTCGAAATCTCGCTTGACGAGCGGTCTAGACAAATACAAGTATGAAATATTACATCAGTATTGTATTAAAAATACTTAAAAACAAAACAAATCTTCAATAAGTGTGTGTTATAAATTATAATATGATATATTACATATTAAGTGTCTTGTCGTTAGGGACGAGTAAAAATAGTTTTTCTTTTTTCTCTTATACTGTACCATATATGTATAGTACTTCTGTATAGCTTAAATTGTTTTATATAATGGCCCCATAAATCCGCTTAAAATAATAATACATATATTTTAAAAGTAAACATTCAAGCAATATTTTTACACTTTGATACTTTAATTTAATTTTAAAATATATTGAAAAGTATTTTTTATGAATTAAAAGCTGTCAAAAACTTAAGTTTGTCTATAAGGTATTTTAAATCAGTCCACGATATGACTTCTAACCAAATAGTATTTTATAAACAAAAAAAAACGTCTTACCAAATTTGAAAAAAATTATTATTTTTTTATAATAATTAAAAGTAATAGTTTTTATTGTTTGGTAATTATCTTTTCATAATCCATACATTGGTTAAGTAAAAGAGTTAAGTCTTATAGAAATAGAAATTATTGTGTAACTAATCAATTAGTATCATTCTGAACCAAACATCCGGTAATTTATGAACCATAGTGGTCATTAAGTGCTTAATACATTTTGATATTTATCTAATAATATACACTAACTATTACTTATTTAGTTGTAAACACTAAACATATTATCGTTAATAGGTACTTACCTCATTTCATTTTTCATTTTCGAGAAGCTCAACAAATTATAACATTTTTAACATTTTTAATACTTATTAATTATTATATACTATATAATATAACAATTATTTTTTAATATAATAAATATAATTGAATTTTAATTTAATACTTCCAGTAACAAAAAACACAAAATTATGTTTGTTCTGTTTGTTAGGTTGACCTAATAGTTTACTTTGTGAAAATTAATATTTTATTTAGATGTTAGATCATTCATCGTTATAATAATATTAATTATGATATCAACAATAATAAATTAATAATATGGGTTTATTATTACTTTGTAATTCAATACCGTAATTAATATTCATTAGAAATTATAAACAAGTTGTTAATTTGAATACTGTCATTAATTATACTACGCAGTCGTGACTCAGGAGACATAGATGATATACCGTGGTCAAACTCGAACCATGTCTGTTGGGACGAAGAAGTGAAATATTACAGATACCCATTGGAATCATCGTTAAGTACAACAGACATACGTCCGAATCAGTCTAAAATCAATGATATTCCTAGGATACAGAGTCAACCTTGTTTGCTGGATAATTACTTTACAAAGGCCGATTCCAGCTTAAAAAAACAGAAAAAGTAAAGTTTTCCTATTTATTTGTTTTCGTTTTATATTTAACCGAAGAAAGAAATAAAGCTCTGCGGATTTTGAGATTTAAACATTATTAATCGTCGAAATACATGCTTCCAACTTGATCTATTAAACTTAAACTCGACAAAACTATGTTTGAAATCTAATTTCCCATGGGACGGAAACACAACAATAATTAGTTAGCAATCGATGCGAACATAACAGGTTTATCTGCAGTTGATGTTTAGTTACAATTAATTTTTTAAGTGGTTATTATAATTTGTTTTAAGACATAATTGTTATGGATTAAACGGTTTCACATTTCGTAATACGCCATTATCATTTAAATCATGCCTAGAATTCAAATAATATATTTATTATTTATAAAAACATTTACTTTTCAGTATGTTGGATACATTTTGGAAAGAAATCGGTGAAATAGAAAATACTTTTAAATATTCGAGCGATTCAAAGAAAATGTTTAAAAAAAATGTAACCAACTTCCCAGACCATAGTAAATATAATTCAGATAAATTTACAAATAATAATGGAAAACAATCAAACATTAATCAAGAAAAAATAAATTCGAAATGGATCAAGCAAGATTCAAGTCAAAATAAATTTAAAAACGATCATACTTTAATTTTGGAACCCCATCTCAGTATTGAAAACCTGATGACTTCGCCATGTCACATTTGCGATTGTTCAGATTCAATTTCTAAACGACACAGAAGAGAGGATTTGAGACTATCAACTGAAAAAGGAATATTAGTCAAGGGTGTCAATCAAATCACACATCGGAAGGATAAAGACACGCAGACCCAAAAAATGGACGATTATTTCAAAAAATCGTCAAATGAGTTAGTAAAACTTTAGGCAAACCTGAATAATTGAATGTCGTATTATTAATTTATTTCACTTTTCATGTGCTTAAATGTGTTCTTTTTTGATATTCCAGAAGTCAAACGTTTTGTGAGCAATGTGGCGAGAGTCATATCAGTAAGAAAAAATTATGTACCGATAAAACAGAAAATTCTTCATTAGTAAAACGAAATAAAAGGTTACGTGAACTATTAAGCTTGAAACCAGAGGAGAAAAACGTATTGGTTATGTTACAACTATTATAGCTGGGTCGTACACGTTTAGCATACGAATAGGGGAATCAATATAATGAAAAATTGTGTTTGTTGTATGATACATTTCGGTTTTATTTTATTTTTAAACATTTTATGATCTATCAAGTAATCGTAGAGTACCCACTACCCTGCAGTATATAAGTGTGTAATATCGTATTCGATTTATTTTGAAATCTAAATACCGTGGTAAATATTTTGAGTAGCATAACATTTTGCTATCTAAAACAGGAAAAATATTGTTTATGAATACGTTACAAATTCAATGGACTTATCGTTTAACTAATTTAATTAATTTCTAACTTATTTTTGAAAATAAAAATTACCAGTTTAAATTAATCTAATATTATAATCAAGGCTCGGAACTTAATGGGATAAAAAATACTCAAATATGCGCTTACATATGCGTTAAAAAAACATCAAAATATGCAGAAAAAATTTGAAAAAATATGCAATTTATTGAATACATTTAAATTAGTTACCAGAGAAAAAAAATTTACGACGATGAATGATAACGACCTAATGATTGTTTACTAATTACTTACGATTACCTATACATATTATTTATATCATGGTACAAAATATTAATGGAGTGGTAAATTTGGATAAAAATAAATACTGGCCTGTCGGTTGTCACTATTACGAGTTCTCAGTACTATAGAGATTAGCTGGTTTATCGGGATTTTGTATAGTATAATTCAAAATATAGACGATGTGTGGAGGCTCTTTATTTTTAAATTTTGCATAAATCGATGATTTACTAACATAATATGCTTTTATATGCTTAAAATCTTTAAGTATTCAAAATCATGAAAAATTAGACAAATATGCAACATACATTTTTGTATTTAGATTGTATGTAGGTACTACGAAACGAATTTGTATCGAATCAGATTTTTAATAATATGCAGCTTCCTAAGAAATATGCACATGCAGAAAGTTCCGAGCTCTGATTATAATGTCATTTCGTCGGATATTATTATAAATCACTAAAGTCAATATTATTCCGCCGCTTAAAGCGTGGCGTATTGGGCTCGCGAAAAAATAAAAATAATGTGCCAATAGAACAGAGATTTTACCGTATTATAATAGCTATAGTATTGTGCGGGTACGATGATAATAATATTGTATTAAATTATAATATTAAATAACAATACGTAACGATTGTAACCGAATGCGGTCAGCGTTGTCGAAATCGCGCGTTATCCGCGGGCATTGTGTTCGGGCCGCGTTGCCATTATTGCCGGTCGATGCGAATTATTGATAAATCCGTTATCTATCGTAACTTATTACCACTCGCGGCCAATTTAATATTCACAGTGCACGTTTCAAGTGCCATCCGAGAACAAGCGCGGATAAAGTACTTTGCCGAGTTCGTTATCATTTGCGATTGTGCACTGCAGTAAGTGACTTCTCGACGACGGCGGTGACAATGCATAATAATATTATTATTATTATGAATATTAATAATAAAAAAGTTTATTTAGTGCGGTGTGATAAACAAGAGTGTTTGTGTGAGTTTATTTTTTTAAATTAATTAAAAAGTCTCGCAACTCTTTTAAAATTAATGAATATGCACTAAAAAAAAAAAATCCATAATAACGTCTTATATAATATTATAATACGCTGGAGTCGAGTTGATCAGATTTTGGCACTGAGATAGTGAGTTATAATTTTCGGGGGCCCCCGGCCCGGATAGATAAAATCGTCACAAAATATAATCTATATGGTTATAAATCATTAGCTGGTAGGTATAGATACTCTGTATAATATAATGTTGAACAAATTTGACGAACTTAAGATAATATAATAATTATAAAATTATAATCTATTAAGCCGCTTATTATTTTCAACTCGTAGTATGTTTGTGGCGTACGTTGTTGAATGTTCATAATATTCTTACTTCTTATTTCTTAGTTCTTGAGGTTGGCCCTAAATTGGTCTTTTAGTCAGTTTAATAAACATTTATCTTTTAAGCATTATATTTTTGTAGGTATATAATGAAATATTGAATTTATTTACTCATCATTTAAACATATTTAGTTTCGTAATATGATGAGGTTAATAGAGATAGTTATCTAATATTTAATCTACCTAATTTTAAACAACAGTGTGATTCAGAAAATTTAAAATGGTGAGCTATTTGTAAAGCCGCTTAACAAAAGCGACACTATAACTAGGTGTCTGTCAATGTGTAAAGCGCAAATCCCGGTACTTTTTTTAATCGAATTTTGGACCACGCCACCGTTTATAGCAAACACGTTTTTTGCAACACCTATATTTTTATTTTTATTTATTTAAGCCTCGGCGTCTATGGCCATTGGCATACGAAGAGTTTTACATATATAGTTTTGCATGTACATTATTTACAAATTACAGATTATACACTCTTTATGAGCTATTTATAAGGTTGGTTTTAATTATGAAGGTAATCATGTGCCTTATGTTGTCTGGATGAAGGGCTTCTGATAGAATGTTAGAAACACCTGTTTCCCGTTTTTCAGCTTCAAATGTAAGGCATTCAGATACCTTATACCTATATTATAATACCTACGTCATAATAATACATACCTATGTAGTGTAACGTCGTTATATATTATATTTCCGATATTTATATATACTATTAAACGCGTAATATACCTAGGTATAGGTATACTAGTGCGCGGGTGGCGGTGGGCTCGTTGTCGTCCGATTAAAGCTTATTTTACACAATTTACACCCCGCAGGTCCGGTCTCAATCTCGTCTTACAAAAGTGTCTGCTGTGCCGATGTGCGCGCGTGATACCGCGTGATACCTGCCAATAGGTACCTATATAATAATGTTTACCTCTGCCGCGACCACAGTCGAGCTGCACACTACAGCTGCCGCTGTAGTGTGCACGAGTGCGGGCACAGCGAAGGGGAAATGATTATAATAATATTATAAGAAAGCACAATAAACCTTAGATGGTGTGAAAGGACAATCGAACGGACGGCTCGTTGTCAGCTATTCTGCGGGACGACTGCTGGAGCTGGTGCAACCGGTGTGCATTGACGCGCGGCTCCCGCTGCATCACGATTATTCGCTTCGGACACGCGTTGTTTAAATTATTGTGATGCGAAATTCCGACGGCCGCGCGGTCACAATAATATAATATATTATTATTTATAAATTATATATTATATTATATTATATACGGTTATGGGTGCACTGTACGCGATATGCAAACGCGGTATTATACGCCACACACAGTTATATAGGTAGGTACCGCTAACGAGTAGATAAGATTGATGTGACCCGCGATGCGGAGATCGGATTGTCGCGATATGACATTTACATTTCAAGAGCATGAGTACGGATCGGGACACTATTTGACTGCCTAGCTCACTGCGACGCGCGAACAATGATTTATTATTATTATTATGATAATATTTGAATAATATATATCTATATGGATTTTTTTTTTTTTTTTGCATTGTTTAGAAAAAATAATTTGTTTAACTGTTTAGATTTCTAGAGTGGTTTCGTTGTTTTCAGATACTTTATTATATTATTATATTAAAATAATTGTTGCTCAACACACTATAATATATTAAATATTGTAACAATGTGTACGAAACGTTCTAACAAGACCTGACCAAAACGAGCCTATTATATTATATTAATCGATATTCTGCTAGAAAAATCTATTACACCATAGAACAGTGCAGGGGCGTAATTACGGGGGGGGGATATGGGGGATAGATCCCCCCGGGGGCCATATTTATATACTGTTGTCTTACAAAATACAAAATACAAATTACTAAAAATAAAGTTTTAAATGTTCAGTTATATTACTGTATTGCCAAAACAATTCAAGAAATTAATCAATTTCTATTCTACAAAACTGGATGTAACTAATTCATTAGCTGAACTTAAATTGTGGAGTAGAAAACTAAGAGAATTAAAAATCAAATATCAATCCAAAAACCCGAATTGAAGCGTTAAAACTGTGTAACATTTATTTGCCCTAATATACATTTTTTATTAAAAATGTTATGCACACTCCCGGTGTCTACTTCAACACCTGAAAGAACATTCTCAAGTTTAAATAGAATTAAAACATATCTTAGAAATAGTATGACAGAGGTGACACATTATTTTAAAAGTTGCAACTTTTAAATGATTTGCAACCTAAATTTTTTAATTTATAACCAATTTTTTAGAATTTGTAACTTTGTTGTTTATAAGTTAAAACATAACACATGTGTTATGAAATGGACTAAATCTGAAATCGGAATCGGAAAAAATTAACACCGGTATCCGAAACCGAAACCGAAATCGGAAAACATAAATACCGATATCCGAAACCGAAATTGAAATCGAAAAAATAAATACCGGTAACTGAAATCAAAATCGAAATCAGAAAATTTTTTTTAGGTTTTAAGCCTTGAATTTATTCTATAACATACTCATGTTGTAACGCAATGTCGTATATTTTTATAAACAAATCACGACGATTCGTTAGGAAAAGAGACGAACTTCAATGACGGTGCATCGATGGGTAAAATAACGATATCCGTTCAAATGATCAACTATACAGTATATTATAGTAAGGTATTAATACTCAATAGGCAATTACTAATATATTGTGTAGGCCGACCAATTTATAGTGAAGACCGAGAAACGCTGCAAATGCACGCAAAGTCGAATTATCTTCGAGACGACACTGTTCTCGTAGATTTTATGCTTATCGGTGGTTATTAAGAGGACGCTACACCCGCATGTGTTGTCTCCGTCTTACAAACGTGTAACATACCAAATTTACGCTCAGCAGTTCACGTTTTATGCCGTTAGCTTAAAAATTAGAGTGAATCGACCTATTATAAAAGTTGATGGTAAAAACTTTATCTGTGTTTAGTTGGAAATCTTTTTATTATAATTCAGTTATTAAGTGAGTTATGTGTGTTATAATAAATGTAAATTAAAAATGCTCATAACTCACTTAAAAACTGAATTATAGTAAAAACATTTCCAACAAAACACAGATAAAGTTTTTACCATCAACTTTTATAATAGGTCGATTCACTCTAATTTTTAAGCTAACGGCATAAAACGTGAACTGCTGAGCGTAAATTTAGTATGTTACACGTTTGTAAGACGGAGACAACATATGCGGGTGTGGCGTCCTCTTAACGATAATGGTATATACATCCGTAAGACCTCGTCATGTTTGTGGTATCTAAAATAGAATAATATATATCAATGATCTTTGGCGAATTTCATAAGAAAAGCTTTCCAGAGTCGATTAATAGTGATACGCTTAAACTAATGCTATATCTAATATTAATCTACTTTATCTTAATCTGGTCTTTATAGTTAGGTACATAGGTACCTAACTATAAAGACCATATTCTTCTCTTTGCATATATTTACTGAGTGTTCTAAAACCTATAAAAAAAAGTTATTAATCTGAATCAAGCAAAGTAGATTAATTTAAATAAAATTTTATATTGCACAAAATTGGACCTTTTAGAGTTTTGCATTATAATGCATATTTTTAATAATTGTATTTAATTTATATTGCATGGATTCGTATTTTTGTAAAATTGTCACGGGTAATAAGTAATGAGCATATGATGTATAATTTGAGCTTTTTATCATTGCCATTGGTTTTTTCTTATTAAACATATTATAATAGAATTTATAATGGATTCTATTATATTATGTGTATAGTTTTTATGTCTGTAATTATAACACGAAAACACAAATCACGTGACAGAAGACAAAATTTCACAGAAAAAAACTTGAAAATGTACAGATTATTCTTTATAGACATATTATACCTACTACTATAATAAATAATAATATAATTACTAAATAGTAATATCAAAGAAAAATAATTTCAATAATTACCAACACTAAAAAATATTGTTGTTATATTACAATTCCTTGAACATTAAGAATTTAGTTTTGCATTATAATTTTGCCCTATCGCATGTTTTTGCAGGTGTTAGCTGCACAAAATTCGGTCATTATAAATAATAGCTATAAACTTATAATATATTTTGATTATCACGATGCCATTGTTTCGGAAAATCGCGTCGTTCGATCCACCGCGACCGAGTGGAAAACTCGGGGTCAAACGCCGAAAACCCGTTGGCGCGTATGCCACCGACGCGAGAGACCATCGCCCGCGATGGGTTTGATGATTTATCGGTCGCGGGCGCCTCGCGGAGATCATCAATCAGTCGACGGTCGCCGCCCGGCGAAAGCGCCGCCGTTTTGTCTTTCCCGATCCTCCGCCGCCGCGGTCGCCTCCAAAAAGTATAATAATAACAGCAATGATAACAATGATAATGATAATTTGTAAGCAAACGCCAGCGACGGCGGCCGTCGGTCCGTCGCCAGTAACGACGTGCAGACGCCGCCACGCCGTCGACTGCCTCCGTAGTGTATAATATTATAGAACATTTAACGCTTTGCCTTAGCTTTCAGTGGTTCGTCTGAGATTTTTGAGAGTAAAACGCGAAGCGGATAATAGAAAATCACCATATCTCGCCAGCCTGCCCCACGAACCCTGCAATACCCCTATATATCGGAAGGCCAGCAAGTCACAACCCTTTGACGATTTGCCGTGGCAGAATTGCGGGACACACACACACACGAGCAATACAGTGTAATATAATCTATATATTATATAAATGCCGCAAATACCATACTCATTCACTCGACGATTCTCAAAAACTACTAAACTTAACTAACAAAACGTGTCAACTGGAACGTTTAAACAGAGGTTCCTCTAATGCTATCTATATAGATGTGCAATAAGAAAAAGGTTTTAAAAATTCTCGTTTCAAAGATGTGTTTGCAGTTCATTTTGATGGAGATCATTTGGATTTTGAAATTCACGATGGAAATCGAACCCTTTTTTTTGTGTTTAAATACGGTTGTCTTTGGTCGTCACACTGGTAGATGAGGTCATTCATCAATTTTTACTGCCTAGTAATAATTATATCAGCTAACAAAAATTTGAGAGTTAAATGTAGCTGTGCTACTCGACCGATTTTGATGAAAATTTCAATTTGTTTTAGAGATATCGGGATAGACTAGTTTGAACCACTTTCGAAAATATATTATCAAGTGCTACATCCAATCCACCACGGGCCTATTATTGTCCGCCTGCGCCGAAATAAAACACACATGCCAGGTACACCGCTGCCCGCTTTGCATTTTTAGTTTTTTAATTTTTTACCGGGCGAAGACAGGTTATACGGCTATCTATAGTATATTATAATATCTATAACGATGTCATTTCGTACAAGGGCCTAATTTCTAGGACGGTATTTGCACGTGGAATTTATTTTCTCCGAGAGACCCATCACTCGCCGCACGAAATAATCGCAAACCATACATTTTCAGCCCCACACAAATCGACCAGATTCTTATGAACTCGACGAGGTTGTAAGTCCGTGAAGCATCATCTCTGTCTGTGATATTATATAATATATGTACGACATTTACCAAACGTATTTAAACACACTTGTCACGGTCGGATAAGAACCCAATAATACGTTTCGTATATTATCAGCCGTCCGACATCAATGCGCATAAATATTACATTGCATATTATTATACTATATAACTGTGCAGCCCACTTGCAATATGAAGGTAGGGAAATTAAATGTGCTTAACGAGCTAATTAAGTTTTGATCAGTTCGTCCTTTTATAAATTGATCGATTGTAGTTAATATATTGCATTTAATGCAGTAATTGCTTAATTGATCCTTTATTGTCGTACCTACTTTTAATTGGATATACTTCAATTATCTTGGTCATTAATCGTTATTAATTAGTTATAATTGCTATATTATTTTGTTTCATTGTTCACGAATATCGTTTAAAATGAATAATAATAACAATAATCACTAGTGTTTAAAAAATATCGAAACAACAATTTTCTAATTACGACGATAAATGTTCGAGTTTCTAGTCTTTTTTTTATTCCTACAAATCGGTTCCTCGTCGATGTTTTTCTTATCTGAACATCGCGCAGCCGCTTGTAAGTAGTAGAACATTACAACAATATACGATTCACGAAAATAATATTCGTAAACATTTGAAAAGGAAAAAAACCGCAAGCCGCGAAGCGTACTGCGATAACTCGCGGCAAAGGTCGTGCACCGCGGTCGAATGGAAATAAGACGAGCTGCAAGGGCCGTCATACCGGTATTTGTTTTCGGATGTGATTTATCGGTATTACTTTCGACCCGAGTACTACACGAGTGTGCACACACACGAAATATTGTAATAATGACACGCCGCGTGTCCTCCGGGAATAGCGGCGGCGTAATCGCGTGGTGCCCCGACGTCGTAGGAGGAACGCTGCTGCAGTCAACACGGTAAGTGCATTTGCGGACAAGGGGTCGGCGTAAGTCGTCGTCTGAAAAAGAAAAAAAAATAATGTTATTTACGCAACATGTATTATAAAAAGGCGAGAGTATACTAAAAGAAATAACGTCAAAGGCGAGTGAAATTTTAAGGTTAACCCGCGCGCGGACACGGTAATAAAATATTATTACGACACTCGGCGCGCGTTATATATCATTATACGCATTATATGTATATAATTTTATACACGCGCGGTCGTAAGGGTAGCGAGTTCTTGGATTTTTATTTTTTTTTCGCGCCCCCGTAAGCAATATGTCAAAATATCCGAATGATGTTGACGCCGTGCCGGTATATTATACGCGAGCGTCGAGGTCAATGGGGTGCGAAAATCCTAAATGGATTTTCGTGGTGAACCATATAATATACATTACGATATTATTATTGTACATGTATACAATGTATATTATAAAATATTAATAATAATGTTTTCGTTTTGGGTTTTTTTTTTTTATTTTTATTATTATTATCCTTCTCTCCTGGCGTAGTAGGGTCGGTGGCGATAATTCATAACTCGGAAGAGAAGAAAAAATTTTTCTCGTTTATATTATATTATAGTAACGGTGAGTATAACTATTAATGTCGTTATTTATATTCGCACAGTACGCGGTGTGCGCTTCGTTTTCAGCTAATGAAAACTTTTCCGCGACGTAATGGTCGTAAATGATTTTCCCGCGGGAGTCGTGTACAAATATGAAAACCACATATTATATTTTGTACGGCCACACTGCAGTTTAAGTAAATACTCGTTTAGTTTAATTTTCAATTCTGAATGTATAATCGTAAACATACGAATGCAAATATCATCACGCGCGACACTCTTAATAGCCAAACCCCTGGCAGTCATAGAATTGTTATCGATTTCAAACGCGCAAATCGTATCGACCAAATAGTTCACAGAATAATAAAACTATCACAAAGACTGAAACCGGTAACTGGAACCGAAAGTACCGTTTCTCGAATCGGTTCCTGAATCCTGGAGAAAATCTTAGTCCTGTATGGCTGTATATTATACGTACACTTTTATAATAATACAAATAATAAACCTAATAATAGTCATGACTCATGAAACAGCTCGTCCGGGTGGCAATCGCGCAACTGATTGGAGAGAGAAGTAGCCCCCCGCCACCCCTACCAGAATTATTTAAAGGCCACTAATACTATTTCAGGTAAATGTGATATATGCACTCATTTGCATACCTGCATAATATTGTATTATATTCATATGGTTGCTATACATTTTTAAAAATACCTATGATATTTAATATAGACTAACAACAAAAAAAAAATTTTATATACTTTATCTCTAGCAATATAACTGTGTGAGTGTAACTCTGTCCCAAAACCTTGTTTTTCAATCAAAAAAATGGCAGGACTTCACCCCCCGCACTAACTTGGCTGTATGACATAAGCGCTAATCAAATATTAAATACCTGTTATACCCAACATAAGCGCCAAAGGTACATATTATATGCAATGTTTGATTTTTTCGAGTTTATAAAAAACTGTCAATAATATACATACAAATAAATATAATTTTAATAAACAATTGGTTGATTTTTTCGATTTTATAAAAAAATTTTAATATCTGTTAGGCCTACCTAGGATTTTGGCGCTTTCGTACGATACGACTTTTTTTTCCTTATCTAATTTTGGCGCATATGTCTTCCACCGACTAACTTATATACTCGTAACCTACCACGACTGTCGCGAACATCATATACTAGTAAAGTTATGTATATACGTATTATATCGTTTAATTTATTTTATTATGCAGTTAATCCGAACCACCGAAACAAAATCAGCCTGACCTGCTTATCGTCTGCGTAAACGTCATCGCGTCGGCATAAATCCAACGGGCAACAGTGCCGATCGTATCACTTAAAAATTTAAATATTATGTCCACATTGAATAGAATTGCCACACCGTTCGCGCGTTACAGTATTTAATATTATTAAATACCACCGGCCATTCCGTAATTTATAATGTTACACATTAAAAATGTTATAAAATTATATTATAATATTATCTGACAATGTCAATAATAATTCATAGGCGTTTTCTTCTTATAAACTGTTTGCAGAGAACCAGGTCGCATAATATTAATTTAATCCAAACCATTGTTATTGAGAAACAGCAACGATATCTATTTGCTATTTGATGATATTATTATTAAACCATGATATTTACCTTTCAGAAATGTGCAAAGTATTTTTAATCTGACGGATAACAGTTGTAGCTAGCGATGGATTGAGCAAATATCTCTTAAATGTTGTCGATTTAAAACACATCTTTCTAAAACTCGTAAAATCGTTGTAGACGCACTGGCGTAATGTACGGAGATAAGAATTTCAATTTCCTGACGTTTATTTTATATGTCAGTGTCTTATCAACCGCCAAAACGAAAATCGAAATCATACGAGTTGCGAACGAGAGACAGACCAATGACAAGAAAGAAATTATCTGCCGGTTTTTACTGTTAGAGTGACGTATTGATAGGTCTTTTAAAGTTTTATAGACTTTGGCCGTTTGTACGTTTCGACTTGTATTGGTTTTAGAGTAGTAATTTATTTTTTTTTTAGTATCATTTATACAATACGATAGCGTACTGTGTAGGGGTTTTTTTTTATTAACGAGATTTTAACATAACATTAAAATATCTCGACAATATTATGAACATAACATTGATACTAATATATAATATGAGTTGGTTGAGCTTACACTTTTACATTTTGAGGCCTGATTGAGGGCGTATATCGATTCCGCCGATTCTGTTTATAATATCTACACATCGATTCCGCCGGACACTGTTCATCCCTCCCTTGTATATGTATTTTAAAATTAATTTTATTTCAGTCCGTACGTATTACGCTACGGGTATATAATATTATATTGATTACCTACCTATGACTCTAACTGAAAACTTATCTTTAAGATAAGGTATATATCTTAATATCTATAAGACTGTAATAAACTATTTATGTTGATTCGGTTCCGCTTGTTAAAATGTGGACCCCCCTTTAAAAATTTAAAAATACATAGGAGGGAGAGGTGATGAACAGTGTCCGGCGGAATCGATATGTAGATATTATAAACGGTAGACGGCGGAATCAATACAAACCTTTTTCCTAAGCAGGTAGTTTCAGCGGTATAAATAAATCCCCCTGATTGCAGTATAAAATTGAGCTTGGTATACTTATGTTTACATTGTCGGTCGATGAGGGAAAAGTTAATGCCAAAAGTGGAAAGAGAGATTTTAATTGAGTTCTTTTGATAGAGAGAGATGGACAATATTTAGGAGTAGATGTTGGAAGTCACAGTCATTCCCACCACAGTTGGGTAGAGGACAATACGCTGCTGTGTAGGTTATTCGACGTTATGTTATAATTATTTAATAAAGTAAGTTACATGCAAAGACTACATGTAAAATACATGAATACGTGCAAACAATTATACCATATTCCATTTTAAGGCATATTAACCACGTGGGTCTTATATAAATACCTTTTCGACCATCGAGTGGCTGGTATTATGTGGTAGGTGAATGGAATAATGTAATAATTAAAAAAAAAGGTAATATTATAATATCTACTGACGTAAAATATAACATCAACAAGATAAATATCATCACAACTACTTAATTTGGGGCCGGAGTGGCGCAGTGGTCACACAGTTGACTGCGACTCACACAGTCATCGGTTCGATTCATAGCAAGTGCAAAAAAATTTGTGTGATTCTACGCAATCACCATTTTCCCGTGCTGTCGTCCGATTGCATCATCCGGTTTCCAACTAGGTCCCACTCCACTGGGAGTGAAGACCACACATGACTCCTCTTGGAGAAGGGGGGTAGTATCATGCATATAGTGATATATACATAGATAAATAGATCACATGATCTCCCTACTACCCACTTGTGATAAGCATTGACGAAGACCTTGAGGTCGTTTCAATGAACATTAGGAAAAAAAAAACAACTACTTAATTTGAAGATATTTTAAAATATTAAGAAAATATAATACTATACTAGTGGTCAACAATATGTATGAATACAAAATAACGACATCGATTATAGCTTCAAAACATTAGCAAAATATAAGCAGCTCATTGTCAATTTATTATGATAAAAACAAAAATAGAAAATTAGGTTTAATTAAAAATAATATTTAACAATTTTAAATAATCGATAGGAATAAATATTAAATATCGTTTTCATAGGTGAACGACTGCCGTGTTTACCTTAAATCAATTTTGTATAAATCAATGTTTGCTGATGACTCAGAAGACATAGGACTATAGGAGTACAAAAATAATCGTAACACGGCGTTTTATATAGGCTATTCGGGTACATCACGCTGCCGAAAGTCCAATAATTATTTCCCTGTATCTCTTAGTACATTTTTACTAAGTTACTAATTTTTTTTCTATGGTATTTTAAAACATTTTCTCGAATATCTAATTTGTGGTATGTGGGTAGTGCCTAATGCAACCTAACTGTATTAACAGAAACTTTTTGACGACGATGTTATAAATTTGTTTTTCATGTTCAGCTCACGCAAAAAAATAAAATATACATATTAAGGTGTAAATAAATCCACAATATTTAATAATTGATCGCTTGAAAGTTGAAATACCGATGACTTTGACGGTATTCAATGGTTGTAAACAACATCTTTTGAAAAAAAAAGTCCACACCTACTTAAAAAAACATATTATTGTGAAGTATGGGAATATAATTTTAGAACTTTGAGTGATAATAATATTATATTGTAAGTATACATATTACATATTGTAAAACAATGGCACTACACAATGATGATTTTAAAGAATTTTTCTCGAAAATAAATTATCGACATTTTTGGAAGTATATGAAAAGTAATAAAAAGTAATTATTTATTCTACAAGATGTTAGAAAAAAATTATCCTTAGAGCGATTTCGTATCATGATTTTATTAATATTCAATTTTAGTTTAATATTCCAAAACAGGATATGGTTTTGAGAAGTTTGGCAGGTATTAATAATTAAATATCGAACAAGCAACAAATCAGCTATGATGACTTGTAAGTATTTAAAGTTTTGATTTTCAAATCGCCACTGCGGTCCACTCCACTCCGCTCAGCAAACACTTTAAATTTTTTATAACTAATTAACTACTAGGTACGCGTACAAAATTCGGGTTTTAAATATACATTTTCAGAAAATCACGTGAAAAAAATGTATAAACAGTTACAAAAAAATAAAACGATAAAAATCATAAGAATATTTTTTTATCAAAAATATTGTTTTTAATGCCAAACGAGTGTTTGTATATTATTATGGTACGTAGAGAATCATCGTCCGGCTGCAAGTGCAATGAAATACGTCTGGGAAGTATTATAATATTCGCTCGGGGGAGGTACAAATTCGTACCGCTTTGATCCGTTCAGTTTTCCGTCGTCGATATTCACAATTCTCTGCAATCGCTATTATTAGCAGCTATAATATTATTATATCGCTGCCAATGGCGGATCGTGGGGTTAATTATTGAAGGTGGGACACAAATATTTCCCTCATTTTCCACTATCACAACTTTGAACCTAAATCAATTTGAACTTAAATAAAATTTATATTTTGTATACAAAAACCTTTTAATGTATACGTCTTGCACAACAAATAATTATAAAAAGAAAATTATCGATTAAAAACAAACGATAATACCGAAAAAAAATCCCGTAAATCGTAATAAAAATAGAATCCGGGCACAATCGTGAGACGCAGTATTAATTCGCGTCGAAAAGTGGGTTAAATAATTAAATCTAGTACCGTTGATCGGCCCGTCGGATTAAAACGAATTTGTGCCCGCCGCCCAATTTCCTTATAATATAGTATGTACATATTGTAAGCAGAAGCGCCCCGTATTTGATAACATTTTTTTTTTTTTCGATAATATTTTTAAATAATATGCCAACTATAATATAATAATGGAAGAAACACCTACTCAATTTTAATCAAATAAACATTTTTCTCCTTTCTTTCAATTTAGTAGGTGGGGCACACATAGCATGAGCCGCCACTGATCGCTGCTCTAGCGAGGAGTGTGAAAGTGTGGGCACGCCGTGACTCGGACTGTGTTGCGTGCGATCGATTTGGCATTTTTTTTTATTATTGCTCCGTCGACGCGGTGCAATATCGACACCGCCGCAGTGTTCGTACGCATATATTAACACGCGTAGACTCGGAAATCCGGAAAAACCGAACGGTTACCTGCTCGTTTACAAGGTACCCCCGTACGAACGTCTCGAGTACGATATGATACTGATATGTATATATATTATACGGGTTTTAATATCCGGTACTGCAGTTATTTCTTTTCTTTTTTTACAACACGACGATATTATACGTTATTACTTATTAGGTATAAAAAATACTCCATATAAACGCTCGAGCGGACGCGACGTACGGACGGTGGAGGTGGTTGGGTGGGCGAGAAAGGGTGAAAGAAAAAAATGATTTCTTTGCACTGGAGGATGCATATTATATATAGGTAGGCATAGTAGTCGTTTTCCACGGTATATTATATAATATGTATTTATTATTTACCACCTCGCAAATTTCGCTCTAATAACCACGCGCTATTGGGTTTTTCTTTTTTTTTTGTTATTTTTTTTGGGGGGGGGGGCTTTAACGTCGTCTGCGCAGGGTACGGCGCGCGCGTTCACCGGAGCTGTAAATAAGTGAGTGTAAAAAAAATATATAAAAAACCGAACGAGACAGATACACGCGAGTGCGTGTGTATTTATTTATATAAAAAAAGGAGACGGGCGGGGGGAGGGTTGGAAAGTCGTTACGAGAAGAAAAACCACTGGGGCCGGGGGATTTAGTTATTTACGTCCCGGAGCAGCGTATTATTTTTCGGTTAGCTCGCAGGCAGGCGGGCAGGGTTGTTTTTCTTTCGCGCGCGCCCAACGCCAGATAACCGCAACCGCTTTCGCTCTCTCAAAATGCGTTTTATTTTTTCACGCCCCCCGACCCCGCCGCGATAACGGGTTCTCGACGGTCTCGACGTCATCTGCTGCGGATTTTTCTCGTTTTTAGTTTTGTTTTTTTTTCCATTCGCCTCGCCCGGCGCCAGCAGTACGCGGTTGTCGTGTTCAGATAACACGACACGGCCGCGCAGACCGATTATGTGCGCTCGCCGCCGCCGTTTAAAGTACGAGCGCGACAGATAGCGTCGGTGCACCGATGCAACTGTCATAATATAATATAATAATAGTATAATCGTATTATATACAGGGTGATTCAAGATATGTATGTTACAGCCCGATTTTATCACATATTAATGTTCAAAATACAGAAATATACGTATGAATGTATGATACGAAAGTCGTTTTGATTTAGAAACATATTATATAAAACGATTTTATAATATTGTTTACAACATAATATTATTATGGGTGTTTTAGAGGGTCGACTTTATAGTAACTCAAATGGGAATTTATAATTTTTTGCAAACATAATATGAAGACATTTTTTTAAATACATTTTAGTGCTTTTTTATTTAACAACATTATTTAATGCAAAACTCTATGCTTGAAGAGATATTTAAACGTTTTATACGTTTCTATAGTCGACCGCCCGAAATCCATCTAAAATATTTGTTTAAAATTATAAAATGTACGAATCGCTTTAGATGTTTCTAAATCAAAAAACTTTCATATCATAGATGCATCTCTTATTTTGACTCAATAAATTGGCTGTAACATACATTTTGAATCACCCTGTATATAATACATTTCTATACACTCTGTGCGGCTGTAGACCAGAACTGTTTTTACGACTCTGTTATCTGTCGCTACTCGCGGAACGACGTCGTAACACCATCACGGTTTTCTTTCCTTTTCTCGTCATAATTTTTATACTAAATAGTATAGATAACGCGCATTTGAAAGTCGTAGATTATATTATTATCTACGAGCAGACAGGAACTTATTATGTCCGTGAAGTCGGCTCTCCGGCTATTATATCTGACTTATCTGAACGATTCGAAAAACGAGCCAACATATTGAAAATTAATCGATGATTAGAATTGTAAAATAAGTCATTAAATATATTATGATAACTCATTTCTGGCTTATAAATAATTGTGAAATTCACCAAAAAAAATATTGGAATATTTATCGAACTGATCACCAAAGTCGGTGAGCGGGGTAGAGGCTTAGTGAAGTCTGACCCCCGAAATGGTGTTTAGCTTATGAAATTTTAATGATTCATTGTGTATATGCAGTTATTAATATTTTGTACAATATCGACACATTTTTAGAATCGATTGGACAAAGTTGAAGACACCGACTTAGTGGTCATAGAGGAATACGCGTTGTTTTCCAGACGGGAAACGATGACGGTTTATCGTATTAAATATTATTATATTGGTATTTTATATCTGACTACGTGAACCACCTGTCCACCGGCTTCGAGAAATTAACAACGAGCATATTATAATATAGAACTCGATCGTTGTTGCGTCGACCCGCGATATTAATTTTTAATAATAAATCCGAACTGAATTTCGTCGTCGAGTCGTTTCGGTGTACAATATAGGTAGTGAATAATAAATAGTCATCGGGATTGAAATACATAATATACGCCAGACGTAGGTACTGCAGGACGTTGTTGTATTGCGTTTGGCTGTCGTGAATATTATAATATTATTATATACACGACTGCGTTGCTCTCGGAATTAATTATTTTATAATTTGGCGTTTATCTCAACGACTGCGGAAAACGCTAACGTCGGTTTGTTTCCACCGTTTCCACCGACAATCCGCGTAGTAAGCAAACTGCATTGGCTTAGGTACAATAGTTTTTCGTTGTTGTAATAACTAATATTTTATAGGTCCCTACAATACTACCGGAATGCGACTAATTATTTTCCGTGAAAACGAAAACTATATTATGAGCGCAGTATATTGACTCGGGTTAACAATGAACAATATTATACATTTATTTCGATCAGAGTACATAAGTGTTTGTCGAGTTGAATATGGCATGACTACGATTAAGCATTCATTACTTAAGTATACAGTCATATGCTGTATGAAATAAAAATTAGCTCTAATTTTTAACGAAATAAAATACCAATTGTTTACATTTAATTACTCGCGTACCTATTTATTACGGCCAAGTATCAATAATTTGACGAACAGTATATAAAATATGGGCTTACAGTGTATAATATAAAAATCGGAGTGCTCCATTAAATATCAAAATATATTATTATCATTTGTTGGATTTTATGATAGTGTTATCAGATGCGTGTACCAGAGTAGGTATACCGTATACGCAACTATACTGTCTACTAAGAATATTATGTGATTTAATAATTTTATTTGATCGACTGTCCACGAACGTGTATCGTGTTGACAACAGATGCAATCAATTTGGTTTCATGAGTAAAAACTAAAAAACCAACTTTATGAACTAAAATAATAATTGTTTTTTTTTTTAATGTTAGAGACTTAGAAATTAGAATAAATCGTAGATTTTTTTTATATTTAATTGGTGTATTATTATTTTTAATAATTTAAGTATAATGTGAAATGAAAAAATAAAAAAAATATAATTTGTTTTATGTAAAATACGAAAAGTGGCGTGATGTTGACTCAAACGTGTATATACATAGTATGATCCAAGATTAATATCAAACTATAATTTTGTTTAACGTTCCGTTTTGATTCATTAAAGTACAATATTCGCCTCCAAAGTCCGAATAGTATAATATGTTACGTAGGTACTGTTTTAAATTTAAATTTCAAACAGTGTAATTTATATATTAAATCCAATGCAGTATATTATATCCAGTAGGTAGGTACAAGTAATAGTTACCTACTGAATTTGAGTTGCTTCCAGAACGTTATTATTTACAACAGGGGTGTACAATACGCGTATTTTAGTCATATTACCATGACGTACATATTAAATAAAAATAATAATATATTTCCCGTTTAACCGTTTGTTTCTGCGGTCGATCGTTGTTTTTCGTGTGTATAATTTTCGTTATAATATTATAATATAGTTTCCGGAACGATTTAGAGGGGAAAACAAAGGCCACCCCATTTTCGACTGTATAACTGTAATCATAATAATAATAATAAGATATACCTAGGTAGGTACGCTAAACGCGCTCGGTCAACCGAATTCGTTGTTGGCGTGACGAAAACGCGACGGACAGACTATAAGCGAGCGATGAATTGTCAATATTATAATATTGTTTAACGCAGAGACGATGCAGCCTGCCGATAACCGTATTTTGGTCGTCGTATATCGTCATCATCGTATGTACAATACGATAACTAGAATTTAATAAATTATTCAACGGTGATAATTGCAGGATAGACGTCATTTTGTGATCAAGTCTGTGTCATTTGGCCAGTCGTTACCGGGACGCGAAACTTGACCGCCCGTCGAGGGTTCTAAGCTATTGGATTTTCCACGCATTCAGATCAATACGCTGCAGGCGAATAATAAACGTACAGCTTAGTTGAATTTTGAAAAACAATATTTGAATTCATTAGACCTTTTTTCTGCGTTTTTTAGGAAAAACTTTTTCATTATTGTTTTGTTGGCACGTTAAAGTGCATGATTATATTTTGAGATATCAATTGTAAATTTACTCGAGACCATATAACTACAAAAATTATCCAAAATTTTAAAAAATCTATTTCCTACAACACATAAGAGAAAAGGCTATCATCGAATTCAAATTCATTTTAAAAATTTTAATTAGACTTCTAGGAGTATATTTTTTTTTTAGCATCTTATTGTCATGTCTTATTGTTGCTATTGAGTGCTTTCGATGACTTGTGAATAGAACATATTATTATAGTAACAACGTATGTCCATGTATGATCACGGGCAGTAACGACGAGATTAAAAACTGACGCTGAATCTTGCCCCTTAAACAATAGCTCTTATCTTAAGTTGTTGAAAGCTGGTTGTTTTTTCGTGCATTTAAACCAATAAGCAAAAGAAAAAAGAAACTTCCAGCAATCGAATTTTGATTTTGAAAAAATGTTGGAATTTGTTCAATTCTTGCCTATTTTTTAGGAAATTATTATTTTTTAGTAACACTACAGTAAAAGTTCATTTTGAAAAAAAAATTTATTCGGCAACCTACTTACTTGTTAAGCAATACAACAAATCGAAATTAAATTTCCTTATATACTATTATGTTTTCAAAATTAAAATCGGGTTTATGGTACTGAGTGAATTAGTTTTCGGTTTTTGAGACTTTCATTGCCACGGGAGTTGAAAATTTTTTGGTCGCAAAATATAGTGAAGTGGGACTAGTCACTTCCTACGGATTTCCAAACGAATCTCAGACGTAGTTTATCGTAATAATTTCATTAAGCGTTCGAGGAACCCACGTACACAATATTATAGTCACACAGCACTCCCGATGGACATTGGATATCGCCTAAAATCCGCACCTTAAAAATGGTACGCTTTCAAAAGTCTAGAGATTTTTTAGGCCTCAGTACATTTAATTGCTATAAAAGTCGAACCCTGATAATATTGACAGTGTATAATATGTTATACACATATGATACACGTAGTCATACATTACCCTTCACGCGGTGCGAGGCGATCGTTACTGCACATATAATAATAATAACAATACGTGTATATCACCACTATATTATTATGATATTATTATACCTACTCTGTCGAGCGAAAACCCCGGCCCGCAGACATGCCGCCCCGCGCCCCCGTGTCGTATTAACGCGTACTTTGTCGAACGATTGACGAGCGTACACGCACTTTATTATTTTGTATCACCCACCCCCCGTACAGTATACAGTTGTTGATGTATTCGTCGAATTCCACGTCACTGCCCCGCGACAAAACGTCAAACGCGCAAACGACGTCCATTCGGATGTACAATATTATTATTATTATAATTATGCTCTATAATATATTATTATACGTACGCGTATAGGCATAATATAGCAGCGTACAGTCCCTATAGTCACCGCACACGCGTCGAATTCGTACACAAGTCCCGTTATCGTGCCGACCTAACAATAGCTGGTATAATATAGCAAAATATGACTTTGTCGTTTGATAACCAATAATAGCACGTGCAAATGAGCTGTATTATAATATGTTGCGTTGGAAATGGAAAAAAAACCGAATGTGTGTGTGAATTTAAACTTTTATAATACATGGTGTAGTCTTTGTCAGATTTCAAAAATGTATATATTTTATTTTAAAATGGAAGATATTAGGGTGAAATAAAGTAAAATATATTCTTAAAACAGTCGAGTTTTTAATATTACTTTGGTTACGATAGTGTTCAATATGACCGGCCGCCCGACATACATCTATATATACGGTATTCAAATTCCTCTCAAACGTTACTGAACTGGTGTCGCGGCGGCGTTCACAGCATCTGTGATTCTGATATTAAGCTCTTCCAGGTTTTTAGGGTCATATTGAAAGTTTGTAATCGAAGTAATTATAACTTGACTATTTTAAGAACATATTTTACTTTATTTCACCCTTACATCTTCATTTTTAAGATAAATATACATTTTTAAAATCGGATGAAGACTTTTGATACACTCCGTATTATATTACCTACTTGCGTTAGTATAATATTATAATTCAACTTTTAAGAACTTAACGTCAAACAGGGGCATACTTGGGGAAAATCACCTGTTCGCTGCGTTATTGTGTCGTAGCAAAGTATTATCATATTTTTACGTTATTTTTCATCATCAAATATTTACTTGACAACATTCTAAAAAAAGTCATTCAAGTTTGAAGATTATAAGTTGTCAGAAAGTATTAGTTTTATTATTTATAAAAAGGCTGCTATTTGGAGAGTGGTTGACATACCATGTTTGTATAAATAGGTAGGTGTGCAACAAAAAAGTAGGAAATTATATTTTTATTAATTTGAACATTACCTCTTCCACCCATATATTTTTCGATCTGTTGAGCGTAGACAAACATCATTGAAAGAGGAACTCTTAAATATTTTCTAAATCTCAATAAAAGTATTGGAAAAAAAAATTCAACGGTGTAATATATACCATAAGGGTCTAAAAGTGAATTTTGGATAGTTTCGATTATTAAGCTTGTATAGGAAAAACTTGCTCTAAGTAGTTACATGTTCAAAATATTTGATTTTTATAATTTGTCTACATTCAATACAGAATTGAGACGATTTTTTTCATTTCCTGAAAACATGAGCAGCGGACGAGACGGTTGGGGTTTGAATATTCGCGTGCCTCTGAATATATGCTTTGTCTTCACCGGCGTTTTATAACGTAATAATCACCCATTAATAACAGTAAGTAGGTACCTATAATATGATAAATTATTAAATGTATCAAATAATTCGATTATAAAATAAATTATAAATCTTAAATTAATAAGTTTGAAATAAAAAAGCCCCAATCAAGTGAAAATCGTATGTATACGCCACTCATTCCAGTATTACCTAATTATATTACACTGACGAGACTACTATGCATATATTATAATACTACCTATATTTTTATCAGCTTTGTATTATGATAAGAAAACCGCGAGTTCTTGTTAAACCATCATAATATTATCAGATGTTTATACCGATACGAATATCTATTATCTATACGTATAATTCAATCTAAACAAGTGTTTTAAAGTACGCATAATATGCGCTGATGATAATTACCAATTAAAATCATAACGGACATGCGTAATGCTTATTATGCATATAATAGGTTATATAGTACTGCTAAGTATATTTCGAACTCGGCTCGAGGGAATTTGTCGGCGAGTGCGTTTCCACCGCAGTCGCAAATCTAAAACTACCGTTGAATATATTATTATATTATTAAACATATAATAGTGTAATGGCGTTCCTTCGGTCTGGCTGGCTGGCTGCAGTTTAAATATGTCTTCGGCGCACCTGGCCGCAGTCATCGTCGTCTGTTTCTAGTTCCCCAGACAATTAGCCGGCTACTCCATATAATATATAATATAATATAATTATATGCGAAGGACCGACATTAATGCCACATATCCAGTCGGGTGTTGTATATAGTGCGGTTTCGCGGTGCGGTCTATTTCACCGTATAATATCGTACCGTTAAGACCACCTATACCATATGGTACGTTTTAAAAACTTGTGGTCGGCATAACAATAGTATATTATAATAGAGAGAGAAAACGAAAAAAATCGTACAAATATTATAATATCACCAGCATTGTGTATATGGTTGTAAAGTATATTACTAGGCATCCGTAACGTGTGTAATTATTATTACGAATTTTAATTCGTTGTAGCGGTAAACGTTTTATACTTTATCGTCTTCTGGTACCGCACAGGTATATAATATATAGTATATACTCGTATTATGACGTCGTATATGCCTTTGGGTACCTGCCGTAACTCGAAAATGTCAGTCGGGCCATTTAAAAAATGAATATGTCTCTATATCTGCGGGGTTTGTTGTGAGATGATTTCGTTCTGTTCGGGGGCGATTTCGCACGGGTTGCTTTATTTACATCGAAAGTATGAGTTTATTTTGTTTTATCAACGTGACTCGTGCAGCGGCGGCGGTCTGTTTATACGAACAAAAATACGTTTCCCACGCGAAAAGTTTCAATGAAAACGATATTAAAAAAGTTTTGAAGTACGTATTCGTAATAAATAAATATAACATTTTTGTGTATTTTTTTAATATAAATTATATCATTTTTGTGTTTGTGTCTTTATCGGCGTAATCGGGTACAACATAAAGGCACTGCAGTAGTGTCGTAGAACGGGATAAATCGACTAAATCTGATAAACGTAATCAATTTTATATTAATAACGTTAATAAATTACAAAACAGTAGTGTTTTAATTTTATTTCCGAGTTAAAACGAGGTTATAAAAACTTAATAATATTATAAGTGACAATGTATGATTTATTTTCAACGTTATATTCGCTGATAAATAAAATATAAATATTGAACCAATCGCGAAATAATACCATTACACTAAGTAGATTTTCGTCAGATTTTTTTTTTTTTTTTATTACAATATTTGATTTAATTTACTCTGACAGTTCAATTTTATAGATGAATGATATTTTTGTAAGTTACTGCTGAAACACATTTGAAATTAAAATGAATATCGAAATGTCACCCCTAGTGTTACACCCATTTTTTTATATTCAACTCTGGCACTTTTTTTTTCTAATAATGTTCTAACCCGTAACCCGATTGTACATTTCTGTATTTATTGTTTTTTTTTACGATTATTTTTTTTCGTTTCCCTTCTTTTATCGCCCCCTTTTAAGTCCCTCGGTTCAGTAGAGTACTCAGTAATTTCACATTTTTACATTTAAAATGTATATATCATTTATTTTATTTTTCTGCGGTATCTAATCTAGATACTAATAAATCGAATGGTTTACCACAATTTGTTCAAAGTGTATATTTGCACTGAACTATCTTAAACTTGTTATGAAGTTTTTTTTTTAATGCTGAATTCTATATTATTATACATTGTACGATATTATAATATCTTGGAATCTTTGAAAATTGTACAATGATGGTTTCCCACACAGTATTATATTTAAATTTAAACAAAAAAAAAACCTAATTATAGTATTATATATTTTGTTTATTAATATATACAAGTTTTAAATGACTACAAGAATATTTTTTTATCAAGTTATCAAGTTAAGAAAAGTCAGCGCAGATTGGCTTCTTTTTATCAGCCAATTCATACTAACCATAGTGCCATACTATCCCCTAATAAACTCATAGTGAAAAAAATATATCATTTACAGATTGTGTATTACTTATTAAAAAAAAGGTTATCATTAGGGTTTGGAAGTTATAGGATCTTATTTGGAATTTTGATATTTTATTAAACTTAAAAAATAGTTAAGAATAAACGATAACAGTAAATACATATTTTAAATAATATTTAGTTTTTTATCGAATATATCATTCAAAACTCATTTAACAAAACATTTAGAAAATATTGAATACTTATGCATAATATGCGAAGGAAATTCAATAAATATCCGCTTTCCCCTTAAAATTGTCAAAAAATACATTTTCAATTTTCGGTTTATTGTATAATTTTGATTTCTAGCTGGGTTTGCTATATACCGAGAGCGTATAAGCATATTATATTGAAAAATATGTAGCTCCAACCACTTCCAAGCCCTAGTTATCATAAAATATTGTAAGGTATTAAAACGACTACAATATGGAAAATGTTTTTAAATTTGGAACATGATGTATAGATCTAAAAAACATGTTAATTTTCTCAAAAAAAAAAAACATAATCTATTGATTCATCTCATAAAGTATATAATATATTAAATATATTTTTTCAATTTACATTTCAAACAATATTTAGGAGATATTTGCAAAGTATAGTGAATAATGTTTTGATACGTATATATATAATAATCATTATTATGTTATCTAACTGTGTAGATCTGATCCATTATTTAAACCTTTATAGTTTTTTAAGTTTTTTTTTTTTCAATTTCATTCTGAGATAATATAACAAGTAGTTTTTATCTCCGCTATCGAATCTATATATAGTTTGTCTTATGATTCGGCCGTCATCTTTAATGGTTTATTTTTACTTCACGTATTTTATCATAATTATACGTTGTTTTCTTTTTTCATCGGTGTTTTTCGTTATTTGAGTTCGGTATAATCGGTATACCTATATAATATAATAACTAGGTAACCGATGATAGATGTGTCGTAGAGATAAAACTATATATGTGCGCGGTCTGGCTAATCGACAGACACATGTACAATAATAATCGTTGCCCTGTACACGTTTTCGCGTGACGTCTTCGGACGGGAAGTTTATTATATTTTGTACCTACATTACTCGTATAATATAATATTAAAAGAAACGTACTGCGTTTTTCGTAACTACACGATAATAATATAATGACAACAACTACTACGATAATGTAATGTGAATTAAATATCATGGAATAAACCGACCGATTTTACGATAAATATAACGTGGGTACATAATATTATATAGGTACTATATGTAATAAACGGTGCAGGTAGATTCCTGCTGCTGTGCTGCTCGGTGCGGTGTCCCGCCGTCGAATGTCTGTCGCAAAAATAAAAACGAAAGAAGAAAAAAAACGCGCAAAGGGGAAAGAATTCGCCGACGACACACACACGCTCTGCGCCAACGCCTCCCGCGGCGTAGCTGGTAATAGCTGCTGCTGGTACGGTTGGTCGGCAGGCGAAATCGGTCGTACGTCGCGCGAAGGTCTCGGGGCGGGGAACGGGTAGCGGGTAGGTTATTATAATATGGTTGCGACGGTTAGCGGACGGCGAGAGTGAATTTTATGCAAAATCCGCGCAAAGACGACCGTGTAAGGTGTCCGTCTCGGGTGAGTAAGATAAACGACCGTGCCGGGTCATCGGTTGCCGCGCCGACGACGACCGGTCCCGCGACGGTTGCACACACCGATGTGAGCTCACACACGCACACACACACACACAAAGGCTTATAGAACGTGTGACTGGGAATTCTCACAAGTCCGTACCGGGAATATTATTAAATATATACGCGTATGGTCCGTGTGCTGCAATGACTCACCAAGAGTCGCGACGCGTCCTTCGGAAAATAAAAAAAAAACTCTAAACATTAAACTATGTACTCACGATAGTCCTCTCACTCCCTTTTTGTTTTGGTTTTTCCACGGTCATTGACGAACGGTCGTTTTGAAAAATAAAACTGTTAACAAAACTGGTACATTCCAAGACTTTCAAAAGTCGACGATGTAAGGCGATTCCACGGCGTATAACAAGAGCCAGAATCGGGCATTCCCATTTTACTCACTCGTCATTATAATATGCATCGAAGATCCTCCACCCACAACAGGCAATCCATGCCGAGCTGACCTGATTACTCAACTCATAATTCAAGATTTTCAAAATGTTGATGTACTTAATTCGAAATGTGAACTAGTAGTTTCTAAGTTATCAAAATGTTTATACTGAGGATAATAATCCTTAAAAATGATTTTACAAAAGTATAAAATATATTAAGTAATATAGGATCCATAGATTTTATTATACTTGGACCATTTTTAAAAATTATTTATGTTGATAGATAATTTTAATTACTAAAATTGTCCAAATCACTATTATATTATTGAAATACAATCTTCCAAACTAATCATCATTTACCAATATTATCCTCAATACACAAAGTTAAATATCTTGAAAACTACTCTTTCGAATATTTTGATTATTAGGTACATAAAAATGTCCAGAAACGTTATCCACTAAACAATATTTACAATAGAAAAGTGTGTTTTTTGTTTGAAAAATTTAAGTTTTTATCTTCACAGGACACGCTCCTTAAGTAGTAAAAAAAATCTCAAAAATATGAAAATATATTTAAAAATTCTAAAAATGAGATTTTAATTCAACGCATTATTGTAGAATAAAAGGGGTGAGCATATGCTTGGTGAATCACCCTGTATTTTAGTCGACTGCGTTTCGCTGACAATTTTTAATGGCGACTATTGCCGATCGTTTTACGTCGCACCCACTCATCGCACGAAACGATTTCTACCGGATAGCCGACAAGTCCTACGTCTGCCGTCGTCGTAATATAAATCGGCGATGGTGTGCTGTACCTAAACAATATAATAATAATTAATAATAATAATAATAATAATAATAATAATAATAATATGTTGTGAGCGCTTTTCAAACGCGCATACGGTCCAATCGTCGGTCGGCAAGCGAGACGACGATCAGTCAGTGCCGCGAGACTAATGATTTTCACACGAAAACTCTCCGGAATAATGGTATCTCGCGGTAGCGGTAACGAGGCTAATATCGATTAACGCGCGTATACCGCGTTTAATTATTACTAATCCTCCGCGAGAATGACGGCGGCGATAATGCGTTTTGTGTCACGACGTGTCTACAATACACGCGTACAACGCGTCGATGTGCGCACGCTATGATAATATTTTATTTTATTGACATTTACGGGATAGCACTTTGAAAATAAAAATATATACAGACTTCTGAACTGAATGTGGTTAGGCTTATTTTTAATATATATATTTAAAAAATAGTTAGGTACAACCATTAACATATGAGGGATGCGTCGACATAATAATAACAATTATAATCATAATCTTTATTGCGGAAATTAAATTCCAATGAAATGATACAAAATACATGGTTAATTATTATAGAAGATTATAGTTTTTAAAAATAGAATACAAAAAAAAATGTTGTGATTAATTTGGATCAAAAATAAGAAGAAAAATAAAATAATTAAGAATCAATTAATAAATACATAATTTTAAAATAGCGCTTAGTTAGTTCAAAAATTAAAAGAAAATAAATGAAAAATATCCAAAATTATTTATTAAATTAGCATTTAGCATTAAAATTTCCAACAATCCATTTCCTACAAAACCTAGAAAAGAGAATAAGGAAATTTGGAATTCAAATATATTTTGAAAATTAAAATCGGGGTTTTGGTACTGAATGAAGTTTCTTTCGCTTTTTGGGACTTCCATTGCTACTTGAATTGAAACTTTTTTGTTCGAAAAAATGACACTACGAATTTTCAAGAATTTCAGAAATCTTTATCTGTAATAATTACCTGAAGCGTTAGGAGAACTCATGAATACATAATCAGACAGCACTCCCGATGGATATAGAATATTGCCTAAAACCAACCCTTTAAAAAATGGTACGCTTTCAACAGCCTCGGAAGAAATAATTACAGAAATCATAACATAATATAAAGAATTATCGACATTTTTTTTCACGTTTCTCCCGTTGTAAAAAAATAGTACGTTTTATCTTATACGTTATGGCATTATCTGGATTACCATATATATATAACCCAATAATATTATCTTATGAATATTACGATCACATTATTTTTTTCAAACAAGTTGTCGGTAGCAAGTAGCAACTCATTTATTATTATGAGTTGATATTATTTAACAATATACCGGGTACCCTGCACGAGTCGTTTCTATGTCGTACAATGAGTTTTGAGAACTGTGCAAAAACAAACAATCTGGTTATGGTTTCGATTTAGGTGAATAAATTATAATTTGTCACCCTAAAGTCGTTACGCGAGACCGATGGCAGCGTGTAAAATAATAATAATATATACATATTACTGCAGTATTATACTATTATTGTATTTTAGTAATATGCTCTCGCGAGTGACTCTCCGTCACTCAGTCTCCGTCACTTTCGCTCTATCTCTCTTTCTTCTCTCTTTAATTAAGACGGCGCAATGTTAGTTGAGGCCGTAACAGTACTGTCGGAGGCGGCGGCGGCGGCGGCAATTTGTCAAAAAATAAAAACACCCGGTAAACAATTATTTACGTCCGTTAATCAGCATCTCTCCGAGGACAGCCGTTTCTGTTTCCAATTTGCTCGGGGGGCGTATCCGCGCTGCGCGCACTAATTGTTGACGTTTCTTATTTTTCTCGTCGTCGAGCCGCAAGTACCGCGCACGTATATATAATATCATCGTCGTCATAATATATTGTCATTTTATGTATATATACGTATATACGCTGACCGCGTGTGGCGGGGCCGCGACAGAAATTAGATAAGAACAAACGACCGCGGGACGACAGACGGCTCCGTCCCGAGGAAATCGTTAGCGTCCCGCCGCCGTGTCGGTTCTTTGATTTCGGTTTATTTTGGTTTTGTTTTTTTTTTCCGGCCCTTTTTTCCGGAGGGTTTCCGCCGCCGCCGTTTACAAATAAATCCGGCCCGGCGGTGTCCAAGAATGCTTGGCACGCGAACCACAGAGCCGCAGACTGTAGTACGCAGAGCAGCTGTCGTTGAGTCAACACGTCCTCTCCGCGGCGAAGCTGCACAGTGCGACGATGACGATAACAATAATAATAATAATAATAGTATTCAACACAAAAAACGATGTCGTACGATATTAAATAATTATGACTGTGGATTACACTACACCTCCACTCGTACGTGTGATAACGCACTCGTCGTAGAAATCCATAATTGTTATTATTTATAGACAAATTTTTAAAACAATCAAATCCATTTTTTTTCTATGTTATTCAATAACTATGACATATTATTTTAACAGCTCGTGCCATTCATAGTATCATATAACTCATAGAAAATGAGCACTGTACTCCATGACATATTTTATTCAAAATATAATATAGGTATATGGGTACTCACTACACAGGAATAGTTTCAAACATTATTTTTATGTTAATAGAATACTTTGTTTTTTGAAAATCAAAGGTTTATGAACAATACGATGTTATATGTCTTAAGTAAATAAAATATAATAGAAGATACCAAAATTATTTACACGTATAGAGACTTTAAAAATAAAAGTTATAAATAATAAAAACGTGTCATAAAACGTTAGGTTTCATGACCTATAAAATATAAGTTGAATAAAATGAAGTTAAAAATGCTAAAGTGAATTAAATTTTGTTTTAGTGTGATACATGTTTAGTAGCTATTAATATAATTTATAGGTTTCTGTTCAATTCGATTTGCACAACAAAAAAACTGCTAATAATGCTACCTACCTATTGCATTGATTAGATGATACAATTAATTCGTGTATCATATTACGATATTTTATTAAACTATAGAACAATATTTACTTCAACCTTTTCCACTATAATATTAGAGTCATTCTTATAATATATATTATTATCGTTATTGTTTTAAGGCTTATTTTTAACAAATAAAGCTTATTTTGTTTTGTTAAAGCACTAAGCAAAACTTCAAGCTCTTCTGAACAAACAATTATAATATTATTTCCAAAGCATTTATGCATTTATTTTGATACGATATAATATTTGGACTTAACCAGATAATATAGTATTGTGTATGAAGATGACAGAGTAATTTTAAACCATATTCCACGTATCATCTGCGTATTATAATAATATGTACTTTTAAACTTGTGACAGATAATATCCAACAGAAGTTTTAATCCCGACAATGTATATATATACCTAATATATATTTTATATACGTACATATTATTATAATATTATGATCCTTTTTAAAAATATAATTTAAACGCGTTACATTGTCATAACTCGCATGACTCGTGAGTTTCAAGTACCTACCCAACTACATGATAATATAACATTTCGAGCTTCAGAAAATGAAATTATTTCTTACACGCGGAACAAGATAACAATATTTCCCTACCTATACTGTTGGTTTGTCAACTTTTCGTTCAGAAAAATAATAATAAAAGCAACAACAACAACTATACATATAGGTAGTAGGTACCTTTAATAATACTATATTTTGTATTAACCCATACCTACCCGTACTTTATAGCGTGGGCAGTTAATCCAATATCGTGTTCGTAACCGGATTATGTAGGTTTGTAGGCGTCTGTGTTGCGTTTCATATATAGTATACCAGATACCTAGGTACCATATTATACGATTCCATTGTTATCGCAATATAACTCTCTCGACAAACGAATATAAAATGATATTATATTATTATTACACTTTATCCCTCGGACGGTATATTCGTATATGATATTATTATTATAAACGTCATGTATATTGTATATTATGGTTTACGGTCGACGGCGAACGGTGGCCACTCTGTACCTGTGTATATATATATGCGGCCGGAGATGACACCTGTAGCTGCAGCGGTCGGTTATTAAACGAGCACCCATACCGCGCGTGATGTGCACTGTGGGTGCCCTGGGTGCACTGCACCTACACGGCTGCATAATACGATCGTACCTTCACGATATTATATTATATTAAATAATATATAATATATATATGCCCACGATGCGGCAGTGCGACAATGGGTGTAAAATCGGTGTCCTGCCGAGGTCCTGCTGCAGTCCGCCGCCGCGGAGCAAAGTCATGAGGAGCGATCGTGTGACCTGCACGTATCGTATCGTATATAATAATATATAGTATAAGTTATGTACCCACACCCGCCGTAACACAATGCAAACGGTTAAAGTGGGTACGTATAATATAATATATATTACCCGCGACGCTGACTTTTTAACCGGACGGCGGCGACTGCGGTGGAAAAAATCGCAGAGACGAAGACGTTTATTGCTCGTGACCGGAGAACACAGAGGAGCGATCGAACGAAACGATAGTGTGCGAAAAAAAATTATGTGATCGATAACCCACCACCTCCTCGTCCTTCTCATCCTCCTCTCCTCACCATAACCGTGCCGAGACGTCGGGTGAGCGATATTTTCAAAACAATGCGTACTACGCTGCAGTGATGTACCCGCATAAGAGTTTACGCGTCTTTAAATCTCGAAGAATTATTTATATACCTATCCGATATATCGTATGTACCAGCGACCAGGTCTTTAGAGAGGGCAGTAGGCATCATATCTATATAATATATTGTTATTATGTAAGTACACGAATATTATGTCTCTAGAACCTTGTAAGAAGCGATTGAATGGGTAACGATATTATAAAGTGCACTATAAAATACATGTATTTTTGTTTATCTGCTCAGAACTGAACGCGTGTAGGTACTTATAGGACGTGCAAGACGTGTGAATTTAGTTTCACTTGTTTTAGTCCGAGCAAAGAAAAATAGGTACTGTTATTTACCTGTTGTCCAAATCTAAGAGTAGGTAATATATTATGCTCTAATTATTTCATAAATTAAAAAGTGCAATTACGTTTTACCGCATTTTATTTTTTCTTAACGTTCAGTAATAATATAATATTTTTCTAAAGTTTGTTCGAATACTATTATAAGTAGATGTGTCATATTTTAAGTAAAAATATAAAAACGAATAGTCATTGAAGTAAATCATCTATATAAGCATGTTTTATTTAAGTATACGAATCCAACTTAAATTAATATTTATCGGTCACAGAAAATTAACTTCAATAACTACTATAATAGTGTCTACAGTTATTATTTATAATGTCGAATCCAAAAATTAAAATCGAAATTATTTAGCCACTAGATGGCGATAGCAATTTCAATTTATTTATTTTCAAACTGAATCTGTTTCATAATAATATTTTGTTCAACGACCGGGTGGTCAAAATTTATTTAACTTTTTATAATAGTTTATTATTATTAAGTACAATTTGTTATATTATTATACGTTTACTATACACATAACACTTGACGTTTATCACGTCTGAAGGGTAACTATTATTTCGTCAAAATGATAATTATCACCCTTTATTATAATAATAGTATACTGATACCTAGTGGAATGATCGTTAAAATAATGTTAATTTGTATTTTGGCATTTTAGTGTAACAAAGTTGTAGATAATTAATACGTATAGGATATTATTATTAATTCAATATTTGAACAGTGTCTTAAAGTAAAAAAAAAAAAGTATAATTACTACTATTAAAATACTATAAGTATATCTTACCGAATGCAATCAAAATACGAGATCTTGTACATTGATTCTTAATTAATGTATCGTTTACTTTTGAAACTATTTATGTAAACAGCATTGTTTATTGTGTATTTTAAAAGCGATTACTTTTGTTGTTTATTTAAACTAAAATAGTAATAATATATAGGTCGTTATCGAACGACGAAGTATAATTTATTTAACATAAAGTTTCAATTAATTTCGAGTCGAGATAATTGTCGAATAACGTAACGTAAGACTCACTGCAGTAATTTATTATTCAATGCACGCCGCCGTACTTAAGCTCGCCGCCCAAAGTCCGGAATCGCGACTGAAACGGCTTGACTATAGCTTAATACTGACGCAGTTAAGGATTCAGCAGGACATATTATTTTTATTAATCACGAGTAGACGAGGTTCGTGCACGACTCGCGGCTGTCCCCCAAACCGCGGTTGTCCGTTGCATCAGTCGAAAATGTGCGACACTGTGCAGGCAGTATTCCTATACGATTTATTACCATTTTATAGTACGCATTTTAGTATCTATTAACCGCATAGGGTAAAAATGTACGATGATAATATCAAATGAACAAAAAATATTTTCGGTGTAATAATATTATTATGATATTCTTCTACGAAAATAATATTATAAATCACTGACGTAGGTAAACCGCTCAAAGGCGGTAGCGGCGGCGGCGTGGGCTTAACAAGTCGTGGCGATCGCACTTGCCGCCGCCGCCGCAGACGAGCCTTGAGCGGCATTTTTATTTTTAGTTTCTACATCATAATAACATTGTAGAACAGTTAAAAGACGAAAGTTGGACGTACACGTGTGAGTATTATACGACTCTGCTCGCATGTAATTAATAACTGCGGTGCGCGTTTTTTGACACCAGGTCGTTTGTTCACAGCTTATACTCGAGCATCCGGACATTATATTATTATTTCGTCGTGCACGGAAAGCGAGTGAGACGAACACGTGCAGTTTTGCCAAACAAAACGACTAATGAGAATACTACTCGAAATCATTTTCTAATATGATATTTCCATCACGCGGTTCCTTATATACGTGCTATACGACACGGCGTATATATAATAATAATAATAATGTCTGTCCATCTGTATATGACGCGTATCCCTCCCGTGTACGCGTTTACCTATATTGTGTAAAAAAAAAATATATACATACCTATTATGTGTATAAAACGTTTTACCGACGGTTTCGTGTTTTCGGCTTTCGTTTCCGTTGTCGTCGCGATGAGTTAGGTTAGCTAGTTCGATACAATAATATGACGACGATAATAACAATGATAGAAACAATACGCCCGTCATAATAATATGTGCGTTTCGGCGTGTAATAATATCTGCACTGTCGCGTTGCCGTTCTGTATACACGGGGTGTATTTTAATAAAAAAAATTATATCATTATGTATAAAATATGCGTACACACGCAAACCATAATGATATCATAATAATTATTGTTTTAGGTATCGGGTTGTGATCGGTTGACATAACGGGGTGGCGTGGCAATGTAATAAATATTTGCTCGGCGAGTGCGTATAAAATCGAATACGATAAGCTCGAGAAAAACAATCGTTATGATTGATCATCGTAATGGTTATAAACGAAATCTGAACATAATACCTATATATTATAATTTACTATATTATTTACGCACAAGCTGGACTTTTACGTCTTTTACAATCACAAATAGATCGTTTATTCTATAATTTACCAAGTAAAACTTACTTGTGTAAGTATGCACATTTTAGCAAATGATTTTCAAAATATTTGCTTTGGTTATAAGTTTGTTGCACAAAGTGGTGCCAACTTTACGCAGGCATAACGTGCTTAGCCCATAACGAAAATGCATCTCAATGCGATCACTCTTAGATTTAATATATAATATTTAGCCATGGGTTAGATATTGTATAGGAAATAATAAGCACACCGGGCGGCACCGTTTTCGGCCAAAATGAACCTTTTCCTTTTCGGCCATTCTGAAATGACCGTTTTCGGCCAGTACACTATTTTGATCACCAATGAAATATTCTTTTCACGTTTTATTTTTGTTAAACTACCAAAAAACTACTTTTTTGAATGGACTCTATAAAATAATAATAACAATTGTCAATTATTAATTTATAATATATTGAATTAAGTTAAAAAGTATAAAAAATAAAAGTTATATTATTTTATTAATTTACACAATAAATATAAAATTATGTGGATTTTTAATTTTTTTTATAGTTATAACACATACGTTTAATAAATTATATTCGTGTTACTTCTCTTCTCTCATAGTTCGTAATATTGATTTGGTTTTTATCTTGACGACGAACGAAGATAACGATGAAAGATATTGTATATTCATCCTAGTTAGTAGCTATTCGTTTTATCTACCGTTAGCCTATAGATGCTGAATTCTCTATAATATTTTTATTTTTATTTTAAATAAAAATAAAATAAGTATCCCTATAACTTTATATATATATTGTGTAAATTGATAATATAATGTAACTTTTATTTTTCATATTTTTTACTTAATTTATCATATAAATTGGTAATTTAACAGAAAAAAACGTGAAAAGAATATTTCATTGGTGTCATTGGTGACCAAAATAGTGTACTGGCCGAAAACGGTCATTTCGTGAACTGGCCGAAAAGGGAAAGGTTCATTTTGGCCGAAAAGTGTCCCACCCAGCACACCTATGTACAGCGCAGGTCCTGGGTCGCAGAATAGCCAAGTACCGGCCCACCGAGATTTTGGATTCTCAAAGTTTGATTAGACAGCGCTAAACAACTGTGCAGGTGCGATTTCATAATTCGATTCTGTAATTATATTTCTTACGAATTTCTCGTTACCGTATAAAAATAAGATTACGACCAAACGCACTACCATACGTCATAACCAGGGCTCGTAAGTTCATGCCCTAAAAAATGACTAAATAAGCATGCATTTATGCACTCGAAATTGGCAAAATATGCATTGAAATATGCCTTAAAAAGTTAAAAAATATGCATTTGTATGCACTAAATATCTAAAATCATGCACTTAAAAAATTGTGACTCATAATCCATATTTTCAATCCGGCATAATACCTATATTATATAAGATACGCGGCAGTAAGGCGCACGCGATGGTGCCGCGGTGGTCCCGCGACGCGATAAATTTTCAGGAATGCGGAAACGAATAAACGAGCGCGCGTCACGTCGCAGCCAAAAATCCTTTGGGTTTCCGGTGACTGTTTTCTGGAAATCCGAGAGCAGCGGTGGCGGCGGCGGTGCAATTATACAGGTTTATTAGTTTCACGTTTCCGGGACCCCACGAAACCGCCGCCGCCACGCCGACCGTCGTCGGTAACGAAACGCGCGCGAGTCGGGCCAGAAACAGAAGTCGCTCGCGAGTTCGGATATCTTTCTGCCGCCGCCGCCGCCTCAGCATCAGTCCCTCCTTCGCGAGCACACACGCGTCGCCCGCCGACTAATTATTATTGCCGGTGTGATGTTTTCGTCTGCCGCGTCCGACCGAACGGGGACGGCGGCGAGTGGGTGGTGGGCGATGGGAGCCTTTGCGCGCCATTAATTACAAGCAGCCCCCACCCCTCGACCCACACCTTTATCGTCACCCGCGTCGGTAACAGTTACACGCGGCGGCCCACCTATATAATAATGGGCACATTTATTCTATATTGTAGTATAATTATCTATAAAATATAACGTATATGCTGCCGTTCATAGTAGTTCGTCGGTGGAAAGGCCAACTGATGTGACCCTCAGTTTTTTTTTTTTTTACAAAAGTGAGGTTAAACCTATATGAATAATAATACTCTCGACACATGAATACACATTTTGGCCAAGTAATGCAACCCACAAATAGTAATGCCGATTAAAGTTAGCCACAACGTATCATTGATGGGTTAAGTTATTTGGATAATAATATTCATTATTTTTCTAAAGTCTTATTTTCCTCAGATAACCCTAATTATTGATGTAACAAACATGAAAAATATATTATGGCAAACGATCGCTGCAGCTTTTTTTTGTTTGACTTTTTAAAAGGCTTTGGCTTATCTTATAGTCACTGCGTTCTCTAATCTCTCGTACAATACGCGAATCGGCTGACGAATATGTTACGATACGCCCTTACGATATCTTTCGGCTTTCCCCCGGCCCCGCGGACACGTTGGCACGATGATGAATATTATGCAATATATTATTCCCCCCCCCCCCCCCCAATATAGGCTCCGAGCGATCGAAATTCACCACAACCACCGGGCTTCTCGGAACCGTAGTCGACCGACGCGCGTATACAATAATATTATATACAGGAACATAATATATATTATATTATTATTCCATTTCGAGACGTGCCGCGATTCACGCGTGCATTATACACGGACATCAGTTCGGGCGGCCCCTCCCCTTCACCTCCCGCGGAGTCGTCGCTTATTTAAAACGCCGTGCCGTGTGCGATGTCGTCGTTCGACGCGAGTCATTAAATCATTTTTACACACTAAAAGGTCATAAAGGTGCTGCGACCGTTTCTTCGGGGCGGGATTGCGGTGTGTTAAGAATATTAGGGATGAAATCGCGCGTCATTGTATTGTATTTTAATATTATATTATATAGGTACCCGTTTTTCTCGCGGTGTTTAAAACATTATTCAATTCATTATCGCCGAGAGACTGTGCGAAATACAAGAACGTATATAATATTGTTTGTATATACATAGATACGAGTTACTTATCTCCACGGATATATGCATTGCCGCGACTAAGATGAGGGCTATAGGAGATTCTGAGAACCCTCAAATATTATATTGTCACCCCTAAATACATTGATTAATTATGTATACTTAAACTAGTTTATTAATTTTTTTTTTGATGTTTCTTATCAATTTTGGAAAAACAGTTTGGTGCAAAATCATATAGCTGTATTAAACTAGCTATAATGATGATGATCGACACATCTACTTTAATAGTTACCACATAGTTTATCACATAATCAGGTTATTATAAAGAACTAAGATACAATCTTCTTTAGTTATTACCATACAAAATTTAGCAGGCCACATAAATTTCAATGTTTTATTATCATTTGATTTTGAACGTGACGATTGACTAAATGAAAACTTGTCATAATGCATATGTATCGTGTTTAATTCACCTATTTTAACATTTAATAATTTTTTCGTGTACTATTTTTAAATATATCATAATTTGGAACACTCAAGTACTAGACAACCGCTTGTTGATTGTACATCATCTCAGATTTGTATATTTATTGTGAATGAGTCACTTTCTCTATCAGTCTATAGTAAATATTAAAATAATATATAAGTATGAATGATCAGAAAATATTTCATATTTTTTAAACAAAAAAAAAGTATCTATTAGCTGCACAACAGCACAAGACGTATCAGTAACGAACAAATACATATGAAAACTTATAACGATAATCATAATTCAGATAAAAACATTCAAGTAAATGTGATCATTCCAGATTCATTTAACAACGTTTTGACCATATTATACTAGTAATATTAATGATGCTAATAATTTTGAGTCAGTTTTTATTTTACTGATACAGTTTCTTGCCCTATTATAGGAGACCTAATTTAAAGGGGAGTTATTTAACAACTAATTATTTACAATTTTTAATTTGGCATTGATATGCACAGATTGTTTAAAAATTTGACTGCATATTATAAGTTATAACCTTATATTATCAATAATTATTGCCAAGTGTTACTCAGGTTTATACTTAAACCAAGGTACAAGTGCTCCAAATACCTGTCATTCTCTTCAGATTTTTTCGTAAATACTTTGAATAGCTTGCATAAAGTGTATTCAAATGGTATACAGAATAATGTATTTTGCTAAGCATGTCGGTATAACAGGCAAATCTTACACCGGAGGTATTCTTTTTAGGAGGGGGGAGGGGTAAGATTTTTCTAGTCATATTATTTTTACCCTTGGTAAGATATTCTTAGGTTATCTTCACCCCCGGTTAAAATATCCTAGGCAAATCATACTCCCTAGGACCTGAGATATTCTTACCGGGGTAAAATATGGCTAGGAAAATGTAACCCCTCACATGTAGTAAAATTATCCGGGAGTAAGATTTGACCACGACACCGGGATTGACTATATCTCACGCATTCTCGCCTATACAGCTATCTATACCTAATATTTTTTTCGCGGTGAAACATTATTACAACATTAAAACCGTTATGTTGTTCTTGTCGAGTTCGTTTACACTTAATTATGAAGAAAAGCCAAACGAAAAATAAGGGCGGAAAAGCTTTCGACGTTATATTATACGCCCTTCGCCATCACACAGAACCCTCTCGAACGCCATCGCGGTTCTTATTACAGTGCTAAAAAATAACGATGTTACAATAATTGGTAATTTCTATAAAGTAATTTTACCCCCACCGAACGATTCCCCAAAGAAACGCATTATGTTATTAATTTATAATTATATTAAAATAATTTACTTGGCCGTTCCGTAAAAATATTTCAATGACGGTTGTCTTCTTTATAATTATGTCGTGTCTGATAGTTTTATACTTTATTATTTATTAGTTTAAAAAGTAACTTTTTGAATATTTTTGGAAATAATTAAACAATAACCGTAAAACATAATGTTGAAGAATATTGCATTGTAAACAAATTGAAATACATACTGATATACTATTTTGTAATGTTTATATTTTTTACTCTATAAAATATTATATTATTAATTAACAATTACCAAAAATGAAATGTCGTATAAAAAAATTAATTATTGATTTAGTTTAATTTGTTACCCGTAGAAAATATATTTGAAAATATTACTTTCATTATGTAATTGGAATTTTGTCTGAGGAAAAGTAGTTGAATTCGTATCAAAAACAACTGGATTTAGAATCGCAATTTTTCAAAAACCCGAAACTTCTCATATTTTTTCAAGCATCAAAACCAATATTTTGAGGTACCGATAGAAGTTTTTTTGTCTATTTTATTCAGACCTATTTGTATTTGTAGACGAATATAATATGCTAATGGGTACAAGTATTGTTAAATTCTATATAAACCTAATAATATCAGCTATCATTACTTTTAGATATCAAATAAATACATCATAATATCTTAATAGGTAATTACAAACATATTTAGAAAGATAAAAAAAGTATTAGTACATGTTGATTATATTTAAAGTTAAAAATATTCATTGACTAAAATGTTCTTGTTTATTTAGTTTTAATACGTTTGCATAACGTTAAATTTTAAGTTTTTCAGAGCGTTGTATAATAATATATGATTATATTTTACAATGTAAATGAAATTGTTGTGCTACGTTACAGAAGACATTATATTATTTTTAATTTTGTTTACGTACAAAAGTCTAGCAATTTACCCAAGATGGTGTTTTTTGTGACTCTGGGACCAAAATAAAAGTGTCATTTATGTACTCTCTAATATAGCATGTAAAACAGTCTCAAATGCTAAAAAGGATTAACAGCAGACAGTATTTGAGACGCGAGTCTTCTAGTACAAAAACACAGTAAAGTTGCTAATCCTGGTGATAAATATCCGAGTGTAACTGAGTTAAAAATAAGTCTCAAATTGCTTCAAACCTCCAGAATACATAATTTACTATAATTTTATGCACGAAATTCTATACTTATATATTCAACACTTTTTAAGACTTGACGTTTATTTTTAGATTGTATAAAGTTTATACTATAAACTATCGCCCAACACTGCATGACCCAATATTTTGGTCCCTAAGATGTCCCACTATTCCAACCTAATTACTTAAAATATAAAATAACGAAATAATTATGTTTGAGACGGATGTAAGGTTCGCCGTATTTTTGTCACATTATATATTGTAGCATAAGGATTTCTGAAATAATATTATAATTAATAATATTATAACAATATACCAATTTTATAAGTTTTGATCTATAATGTCTCTGGACGAATTTTTAAGAGTAGACACCTCTTCCATTCAACGATTGCCGGGAACGGGCTATATCTAAATATTCAAAGAACACCAAATACGAATATTTGACGGTTTTTTGTTCACAGGTCGCAATTTGCTGCCGTACCACGACTTTGGCTGCTGTTATACAAGAGACGATTCGGTCGACCAAAAAACCATAATATGACAACAATATTATCGTAATAATTATATTATATACCTACAATAGTATCGACCACGACTGTCTCGTATCTTCTACTAAACGGTCGGTGTACATAATATTTTGTCATTTATTTTCATCCCGCAGACGCGGCAGCCGGGTCCGTCGCAGGCCCGCAGTCTTATCTCGATCTGAGATCCTCTCCATAACTATAACAACATTATTATGTTATAATACAATATAATATATTATCTATAGGTGTACACTTAGAGGCCATGTTTCCCCACTCGGCACAATCAAAATATTCGTTCTCGGGCGACGTCAGGGTCGCGCACATTATATAGTGCTGGGGGTTGGGGGGTGACGCAGCCCCGGGCGGCACTAATGTGGGGGTGGAACTTTTCTATGTGTGACGGACGTATTAATTGCATTTCTAACTATATTACAAATTTCAATAGTATACAATAATATAATATAATTATTATTCAACCCTCATATATTGTAGTCTGAGATATTAGAAATTTGTGTTTATACTGTATAATATGTCAATACATACCTAATACATTTCGTATTGTAATAATAATATTATTTCACAGTATGTAGGCACGTTAGATTTATTTTTATTCCAATATTATTTCTTTACTTTCTATAAATTGTACGTCGCATTGTCGCTGCTAAATAGCTTATTGGAATGCGGTGAATGAGTATTAGTTTTTTTTCTCCGTGGAATTTTTCGTCCATATTCTATTCAATTATATTGCGTAACGTCAAACACGTGTACAGTTAACGCGTTTACTGTCAAAAAAAAAAAAAAAAAATGAGAATTATAAGCAGGAGGGGGTGGCCGGAGAAGAAAAACCATAGTTGGGGTGCGAAAACGCCGAAAACTCTGGGTACATATATACGTGACTGGGTCACGGTATTTCGCTCATTGTATAATATATATATATCTATATACACACCGTAGGTATAATATAAAATGCAGTAAATGCATACACAGTATCACGCTGCGTCTTACAATATAATATGTATATAATATATATTTTCCTTTTCCTTTCTTCCGACCACCGACCGGCGCGGCTCGCGTATATATTGTCGCAGCTATTATATACGTGTGTGTACGCGCAATAATGTCGTGTATATATTATGATACTGCTGCTGTTGTCGTCGTCGTCGTCGTCATAGTATAAGATATTAAATAATATTATATTATTGTTGTACGCGCCCGTGTACGTACAACGCCGAACTACACGACGACGACTGTTATAATAGTCCGTTCGCGGTGCAGTGTGTGGGCTGCGTATATTATTTGTCGCGGAACACCGGCCATAGGGGTTGTGTCGGCGGCGGCGGCGGCGGCGGCGTCGAATTCGCCCCGGGGGCGAGGTGACCTTCTCGGGTTCTTTTTTTTCCACTACACCCCCTTGTCAAAACACGCCACGACGTTTCGGGTTCCCATTGTTCGCCAGCGCTGTGACTTTTGTGACTTCTACGCGGACAACAATAATAATATTACACGCGTCGCATCGCTCGCATAGGTGGTACACACGTCGTCGTCGTATATATAGGTATAAACGGTCGCGGTCGTCGCTTATTATATTAATAATAATAATAATAATAACACAACGACAACAGTGTAATAATAATAACGCGACAATAATATAAATAATAATATACGTAATACGCGGCGTTCCCGCAGAGCGTCGCACACCGGGCCCAAAAATCGTCTTCTCGTTATGTTATATTATATTGTACAATATCATATTATTATTATATTCTGTTTTGGTACACCGCGCTAGTGTGTGTGTGTGTCTGTTTTGTATATTTCCTACGGACATGTGTGCGTATATTAAATGCACGTATGGTGCGACCTACGCGCACGATCGCGTGTCTCTTTTTTTTGAAACGGACGAAAATCGTCGTCTGTGGTAGGTATATTTCACGTGTCTCGCGCATCACACGGCGCTTTGTTCGATTCGGCTTTTATCGCGCCAGTATTACAATAATATCATTTTATATTATTATTATTTTTTTTTTTGTAGTCAAAACGAGCAAACGCGATAAATCCGCGTGGCGGCGACCGCGGAGTGTCAAAGCGGACGTACTGTGTGTGCATAGTCGTTGTTGTGATCCGTCCCTCCCTCTCTCTATATATATAATATATAATAATATATTACTTTAACCTGCAATGAACCGTTTACAATAAGACACAATTACACACAATACCAGCTACAACTGCTGCTGCAGTGCTATAATATATTATGAAATACGCGTGTGCATAATGTGTGTTATGGAGGCGTATACCTATATAATATACGAAGCGCATTAAAATATTATTATAACGTGTGCGCGCGAAATCCTGTGGAGGTGCAGCAGTGTAGTATTGTAGTTGTATCGTGTGCAGTCTGCAGCGTAAGTTATTTAAGAGACATAAATCATTAGTAATAATAAATACGCGAAGCCACCGCCGCTCGGGGAACCGACAAAATATCGCGATACCCGTGCCCACCCCCTCCCCTTTTGTCGTCGTCGCCGCATTCTTGTAATACCATGTAATATAATATATTATTATTATTGTATAGAAAGGCTGTGGCTCAGGTCTTTTTGGTCCCGCGAGATTCGTCATCATCGTCGTCGTCGTATGTCGTCGTGTTCTTCCGACCTCCACGACGCACGTTCGTCACGATAAATCTTCTTCGCCCCTAATCATTGCACTATTGTCTGTGTGATAAAGCAACCAAATTTGATATTTTATTACGACGTGTCCGCTTTCGTTTGTCTTCGAAAGCGATCTTATCTCGATTTGCCGGTTCGTTATCGCGACTAACACGTTTACCGTCAAGCCTAACTAAATATTTATTATAATATATTATTACATAAGTGGTGGTGGCCATACAATAGAACATAATTCTTGAATTTGCGGGTGTGAATTGCGAAACGCTGGGGATAATTCTGGGCATTCGACAATACTAACTATCCAAATCCTAAACCCAAAACAGGATACACTCCCCCTCTCCGCCACACCTTATTCACAAATGAACAGACTCGTGTGATTAACACCACCGAGCAAATATTTTGTTTGATTATAATAATACTCTTAAGACACAATATACGTAAATTATTCAAATATAGTTATCGATATGACGATAATATAGATATTATTTGAAAATAAAAATCCTCTTTAGTTTATTGTTAAATTGAATAAAAAATTACAATTTGTACCAACTATATCGTAAAACTAGGTAATAGCTTATGATGTATGTAATTTTGACTTTGCGTAGTTATTGTCTGCTAAACAGCTATAATATTGATGTATATAGTGGCAGTTAAATATTTGCCATGTGTTAATACTTTTACGAAAAGGGTAATGATAATAAACAAACAATAAACTTTAATCAATTTTTTTTGTGGGTGCCTGTTATTTAATATAATCATGCATATTATTATTTATTAACAAAAAGTCATGCATATATTCCACTGTTACACTTTTAATTAAAAAATATATATTTATTAATATTGTTTTAATGAATGAAAAAAAAAATGGTACACTGTTCATTAAATAATCACTAATCACACCGTGTTTTATTAGAAAATAAAAATTAATAAATATCCCACGCTGAATTTAAACACATTTTTATAGCTGTCACCATATAGCCGTACCTATAATATAATATAAGATCTTCGATAACGCGCATTATCTATAGGTACGATACAATTTCATTAATGGATATTGAAATTTAAATTACATAATACCTATAAATTACATTATTTTACTTATGTACATAATATTATGGTATAATAATTGCCGAATAAAAGTTTAAAAAAATACTTTTCTTTATAGTATTTTACATTCGGATGCGGCGCGTAATATATCTCAAAGAATATCTCTAAAATGTCGCTATATACACATACAATTTCTTAGTCCGACCGATCGATAAGACCGCCGAGATTTCATAATATACTGCGGATTAACATAATTGTACGATAAATTCCTATTTGATGTGACTTTATTGGTATATATCCTTGTGTTAATGTATTATGGTTTTATGTTACGTAAGACGAGACATCGCATTGATTTTATCGCGTTAGATACTGTAATTGATCGATACAGTCGGGAAGCCATTTACGAGCATATAATATCGTGGAGCAATTAAATGACCTCCCGATTATAATAATTGTACGGATTGTAATAAACACGGCAATCGTGCCCGACGCGCGATTCAAGAATCTCAACCAATGGTAAACGTAAATTCGAAAATTTATAAAAAAAAATGTTCACATTATTCCCTTGCGACATTTCTGAACCAGTCACGACGAAACCGTATGCACATAAGAAACGGCTAAAGTTTAAGACTTATCGACGAGTATCGTTATACATGCAAATTTAACTCCAAGCACAATATAATATATTACTATTTTACGATAATACGTTCACAGTGCAGACCATAATATAATATTATATTCTAATGAATTACATTTTATTGACGCACATATTATTATTATTATTATTATTATTATTATCACATAACGGTATATAAGAGACTACGATTGTAAACCGCGAGCAACACGAAATCGTTATTGATTTTTAAAGTTATTAATTCTCATAGAACGATATTATTATGGTTCACATTATGTATTTACATCGCCCGTTCGTGTGAGGCGCACGCACATCACTATATAATAATATTACGAATAAAATAACAAATCAAAGTAGGCAATCGACCAGCTAGGTACTATAATATACAATATATATCAGCTGATAGTACACATTATAAAATAATCTCTACTAAATCGTGGTCCAAATACACACACTATAATATAGTCAATTGTTTTCACTCGACGTTTGTATAATATAATAATACACATTATATAATAAATTTAATGAAAAGGCGAGTAAGTTTTTCGTTCTCGAACCGCATCACGATTCGTTTGCCGAAATATCGATTGGAAACGAGTGTTGCGAAACGGTATTATATATAGCTATACATAGAGGTGTATATATACTTACGCGTTGGCGGGGACGTTAAAATGAAAACAAACATTGACGGTATATACGGCTGTAACCATATTTATATATATATATATATATATGTATGATATAACTAATATTAGCTGATATGGTTTACGGTCGAATTTCGTGGCTTGCGGGACAGTATATATATGTATACGTGCACAACAGCGCGCGTGCACGATTCGCCCATTTGTCTATATATATATATATATATATATAGGTATAGTATATATAATATTATATCGTCTACAATAAAAACAGTCAGTGTGGAAACTGGAACACACAACTGTGACGTGTTTGGAACATCACAGGTACATAATATTGTTATTGGTATTAACCTCGAAAAATTTAAAACTATTATTGACCTAACCTAACCTACCTATACAAACTATTGCTAATAATATGGTCCTACTACGGTATCCAGCTATGCTGGAAGATTCTAATCTAAAATTCTCCGCATTATCTCAAAAGCTCCATTCTACGTTTCCGATAACACTCTTCGATCACCAGACTTCGAAACACTCTCTGTCGCCGAACTAGCAAAGCTTCTATACATTTTAAGCGCTTCGTTAACTGCAGACTTATTCGCCATCCCGACCCTCTTATCACACAACTATACCGTCCGCGACTATTCCAGAAAATACCAAAAGACGGCTAAAAAGACAGTAGTGTCATTATAATATTTTATGAATATTTAACGTCGAATAAGTGCCTTCACGTAGATAGGTTTCTTCACTCGGCTGTTGTATCCGTGTTATTTTGTTTAATATCAAATCAGACCATTGTTCAAATTTGTAACAGATAGTATAAAGGAGAAACAAATATATATATTCGTATTGTGTGTGTGTGCACAATAATAATAATAATATATTCGGATATCTAAACGATAGGTATTATATTATATTATATTGCTGCGGCGGTGCAGGTGGAAGACGGACGGTCGTCGTGTAGGTGGCGCGAGGCTATAGGGACGGAGAGGCGGGCGGAGAGTTTCCCCCGAGCGTCGCCGCGCATAATAATGTATCAGCTACTCCTCCGAACAATCCGATGGAAACGACGACGCTAACCGTAGTTGCGGTCTCTCGTGACGTGCATCATCTCGGGGCGTGTGTGCACACACGGTATAAAACATTATATTCCTATACGGAATATATACACGACCGTCACTGCTGTTGTATGCACACGAAACTGCAGCATCACCGTCCGTCCGGTTGACGTTTCGCGAGAGCGTACCTACGTATATACATACATATATTATGAACGGGCACCCGTCGCAACAGGACCTTGTAGGACGCGCGGAGAGAGAGAGAGAGAGAGAGAGCTGACGGAGAGACAGGGAGATCGAAGTAAAAAAAAAAACCACTCATATTATAATAATGCGCGTGTATACGGCGTATATTATAATGTCTACTGTTCTAATGCTTTTGTCGTTCCGGCGGACGGTTTAAAATATTGCCACGACCGTCCGTCTCGCCTTACATGGGGTAGTCGTCGTCGTCGAACATATTTACATAGGCCGCGAGACGTCGTCGCGCGATTTAATTAGTCACCTCGACGTGGAATACAATATATAATATAATATAATATATTGAAACGGTCGCACGCGTTCATCGCGTCCGTCGTCCTCGACGGCCGTATCCGACGGAGAAAGAAAAAAATGGAAAATGGTGAAATGACATATTTTTCAGTTCGATATAATGAATATTATCGTGTTGTAACCGCTTAGACTTTCACCGTGCGTCGTCGTCGCAGGGACGAGTGACGTTTTGGCGTCTTCTAGATGATATATTATACGTATTGTATTATATGCGTATAAACGTGCGTCGAGACTTCTGAACGTTCTCGAGAATTATTGGCAGAGTAGAATATTACTATACGATTGTGCGTATTACGAAAAAAACGCGAAATCGTCGTCATCAACTACGCGTGGCACAATATCGGACAAAAGGGAACAAAATTAATAATCCGTTTCGGGGCCGGGTCACGGAAAAATGTTTAAGCGTCGTACAGGCGAAATAGGAATGTCACGGAAAAATGTAATTTCGAGGAATCCAATTACGAAGGAACAAAGCATATTGTGTGTGGCCGCTGTGTTATATTATTATTAGAAAAAATAAAATAAAAACGAGGGAAATGAAAATCTTCCGCCCAGTCGACAACATATATATATTGACCGTCCTCCGGCGAAATCCGATTATTTTGAAAAAAATAAAGATAAGGCGTGTACACTATACATAGAGACTATATTATACACATCACAACCTAACATTTTTGACTAATTTTTTTGTCTCCCGTTAATTTATTTTAACGGCCACCTAACGAGAAACATTAGGTATGCGCATTATATGTTTATATGCACTAATTAAAATATGTAGTGCATCCTATATACTTAGTAAGTTAAAATAACGACAGGCCACCTAACTATAAATAACCTACCTATAACGATATCCACTGCGATCGTAATTTATGTGCTCGCCGGTTTTGTTTTTGTGAACCCCTTCCCTTTGAACTGTTTGTGAACGTTTACGCCCCACTAAACGGTTAATGGGCATCGCAGTGCCAGAAAAAAAAATATTACATTTTCGCCCCTTATTCATTTTTGACTTCGATGACTACAAATAATATTGTATAATTACACGCGGGGGCCGCGAGGTATATATACAAAGGCTTTGTTGTTCGGTAACGCAACAGTATAATATATATTATAAACTGCTGCAGCAGTGCGCTTAGTAATAAGAGCGACAAGACGCACTCGGTTATCTCTGTTCTGGAAGGGGGAGGATCCTTTTTGGACCCCCAGTCAACGCCATCATTACACGAGACCCTTAGTCGTCTCGGAGAAAAAATAACCCCCACACACACACACACACACACACAGGCGGCGTGGCGAAGGGTTGCGACCCTCTCCGGTTATTTCATTATTTCTCGCTCGGGCCCTTTAAGAACTGCGCGCTGCAGAAGCATCACCTCCACCGCCACCGGCGTTTGCAGATTTTTCGATGGAATTCTCTCGTATATACGAAACTTCATTTCAACGTCCTCCGCCGCCGCCGCCGCCGCCGGTACACAATAAGATAGACTACATCGACAAATTAACGGGCCGCCACCGACCTAACCGCCTGTCTCTTGTACCATTTGTTTTTCAATAATTGTGTGTGTAGGGCGTACTATACTCCTCGGAAGGGTCTCTGGACGAGGACGAGAACGATAAACGAAAGCGATGAAATAACTGCGGCTGGCAGTGGAATAATACAACAGCAGTGCAACACTGCCTCGTCGTCGGTCATAAACGTCGTCGTTCCTCTTCGGATAATGAAATAGTTAGCTGCACTCTTGCAGTATCTAATCGAGCGCTATCAATTTTATAAGATTTACCGTCGCGGGGTCCGAAGAAAGCATAACGGCCTTCGAATATAATAAGGAAATGCCGAGGAGATAGCACGCGCCGAATAGCGTACGACTACGCATATTTATTTTGTAAATATATTGCAAAATTCGATTACGGCCGCCTGACAAACGAACAAGACGTGACCTATAATAACTACGTTTAATAATAATAGGCATATATTATGGGTACCGTGTAATTTATTTTATTGAAGTTTAAGTCATGCCTAAATTTACACGCTTGCCTTTGAAAGCCTTTGTTTTTTTTTACTAGTATGTATTAAAAAACTATAACGATTATGTGCCGTACCTATATATTTCCAGCAGGTGACTATGACAACGGAACCGGCCACGACAGACGGACGCAACAAAATTATATAATTTATTCTATAAATATATAGTGTTATAATATATTATTTTATATGGAGACGTAAAATACAAAATACTATTAGAATTAAATAATATTTCTCGTATATTTTTTCCTGTTTGAGCACGGGACATTCAATTTTCATAATGCATTCCATCAAATAACAAACAATTTCGAGACCAATTCGGTTTAATAATAATATATAATATTATAAAACGTGTTAAACGAATACAAATTATGACACTGTAAATGAACTTACCTATTTATGTAGTAGAGTTAGTTTTTAAAATCCACGGAAATTAGCGTTGTATTATTATTATCTGTTTAAACATCGAAAATGTAGGTGGGTATATTAAAATATTATTTTCTACTGCGGAATAATATATGGCATAACGCAATATTATTACGTCTTTATAATTTTGGTCGCTTTGTTATATTTTACAGAGTACGACCGACCACCTACGATATATTATTTTACCGTCCAGACCGCGCGTATTATCATACAACTGAATATAGTGAATACTGAATAGGTAATGTACAGTTGTTATTATAAAAACGACGTCCATTCGATACCATGTATAGGTACAATATGACACTTTAAGTAAAAAATACACAACGACCACATGATATTACGGCGGTTTTGTTTCTATTAAGGGTTGCGTGGTTTGACGTTCAACATAAACAATGAGAAAAAAAACTTATTAGCGGAAGTCGATTAAAAAACTTTTTTCATTAAACTTAAAAACAAATTAACCATATTATATACTCTGTCGTAGGTTTAACTAATTTGTTTTAAATTGATTTATTTCATAGGGAGGTGATACAAGTACATATTTTAGTATAGGTACTCACAGAGAGAGTAGGATCCACCGCGGAAGCTAGTACCTATACAAATATGTTTTTTTTTTTTTGTTAATTGAACTTGCCGACTTTTTATTCAGTTAATCACTACTACTAGTGAATCGTAAAAAAATATTAATTGAAAAAATGCGTGTTTCGTTCGGACATATTTTATCGAGATCCGTAGTATACACGCTATATAATATAATATTATTATTTGCGAACGATAGTTCTCACGTCAGTTTTCAAATAATATTACTGTTCGTCGTCCACATACCCGCCCAATAACATCGTCGACGCATCATTTTTTTTTTTTGGGAAAATCGTGTCGTTTCGATCGGCGACTATATTATATAAGCGGGAAAACTTCTTGACGTGGGCGTTTTGCGTCGTAAGGCCGCCGACGCCGCCGCCGCCGCCGCCGCAGAGTGTGTCAAAGCTCGTCTTTTCGGGCGCGAACAACCGCAAGTTTTTAGATTATACGTTTACCAAAAATATTATAATTACCCGAAGAGTCGTAGCGGCCTTTCAATTATTATTATTATTATAATTGTGGCGTTGCACTGTAATTTTGTCGAATCGCAGACTATATAATTTAGCGGGATCGTCTCTCGCCGTGCGCAATACGTTCAGCAGAAGACTTTATTCGTATACCGCTCGGGGGAAAACGCACCCGGCCGGTTATTCGAGCACTTAATAGGCGGTCGGTCGGGAAACGCGAGTCGTCCCGAGTCCCCCGAATTCGTGGGTATAATTTACAAACCACATTTAACGCGTTTGACAAGCGCTCACTTTTCAAAGAACCCGCACACGCACAAGCCATACGCGTCTCGCTATAATATGCCAAGCCCGAAAACGGCTTAAAGTTTTTCTCGACAACGCTACCTATATACGAGCAAATTAACTACAATTTACTACAGCTGCAGTAACGACACGATGTCGATTTTTCGCAGTTCGTATCACATAATATATTATAGTATTCATTTATTCGTTCGTTTATTTTGTAGGTACTCACAGGCAAACGCGTTTTTTACAAAAAATTATAATAACTGTTTGAACATTTCCGAGATGTATTTATTGTATGTACATTATAAGAGACAAGTATATAATAATTGTATACTATTTTATCACTGCAATAATTAATATTTATATAATAATAAAATAATTAATACTATAAAGTCTTAAATTTAAATACGTTGCGAGGTAGTTCATCTAAATTGGCCAAAACAATAAAGCTCTTGAAAAAATGTATTATTTCCACTGTTGGTATATTATTAGGAATTATACGAATATAGATCAAAGTTCCTTGTGTTTCTACATGGTATACGGATACCAATTTCAGATTATAACTCAGGACCGTCGATGAGATTGTTCATAATATCTGCTAATTATTTACGTCTTGTACTCACTGAGAGTCAAAGTTCAAGAAGTTTTCAACAACATTAACGGTATCTCGAATGGTGTGTATATATTAGAGACATATTATGCGATTCGTTTCAAAAACTTACATTGGACATTCTCAAGGTAATTCATATATATTTTGAGTAATTGCAAGGCAAAATGAGTGAACCGAATTCGAAGTTAGATCTTCATAATGCCTAATGACATAATATATGTATAGTGTTTTTAACTTCTTTCGTATTCCTGTTGATAAGAATAAAACCTATTATTTTAATGACGTTTTGCATTTTACTGCATCGGTCGCCGAATAGTGCGATGCTCTTACCTAACCTATCTCGAGCGAAAAATAATAAAATTTCCATTTATTCTATGAACTATAGAAACTCGGGCATATAATCCGTGCCGTTCTGGATCATAGAGCAGTTGAAAAAATATCACTTTACAAACTACAATATTCCGAACCGGAGGTTACCGAAATAGGCTCGAAACAATAAAACAAACACTGCATCAGTTATTTAAAGCTAACGAAATTAACTCATTGTTACAAACTATAATCATTTAAACGTAAGATCATAATAATATTATATTATACCGTTACACGATGATAATAGGTATACAGAATTAGGTACTTAGGTCTACTGTACCTATAGTTCGATGAATGATGTAGGAGCTCACACTTAATCACATTTAGAGCTTTTTATAGTGGAAGAGAAATAATAATGTCGCATAATCTTTTGGACGTTACTTTTTATTTTCCGAGTTTCGTTTTTTATGTATTATTTTACTTTGACATTTCAAAACTTGTAAACGTTAGAGAGCTGCAAATCCACGCAGCCGGTATACCTATCCACGTGTTTGTTTATAACTTTTAAATTAAAGAATATTATCAAAGAACATTTTTTTTTTTTTTTTACTGCTGGCAAATCAAATACAATTATACGTGCAAATAAAGCGTAAACTAATATTGGTGTATAATTATTATTGAAACAGCGTATATTTACAAATTTAAAAAGTATTCATTTTTGATAAATCAGTTAATGCGGGTCCCAAGCCGTTGTAGTACCTACCTATTATTTTGTACGAGTCCATCGTTTGAAAACGAGTAAACAATAATATTATAACCATACAATTTGAATTCATCACTCCATTGTTTGTTAATAATTATTATCATCAACAATTATTCGATTCTAAATACCTAATTACGTCGAATTATCAAGTGACAATGAATATAATAATATCAAATATACATAAGACTACCAATTACCACACTGTATCTGTGTATCATAATATTATATAAATATATAATATTATACATAATATTATATATTTTTTAAACATAATATTACATATTGAATTGTTCTCCAATGCGCAAAATATAAATAATTGCATTACATTTTAATATCGTAATATTTTGTTAGACGAACACTTTTTAATACTGAAACGTAGGAATTAATTGTTTTATTCGTGTATGACAGTATACCCACTAATAATTATTGTTTGAAGTTGTTTTTTTACATTGAAGTCATAATTTTTCTATTCCGCCCGAATAAAACACCGTTTTATTATTTTAATTATAGATGATTTTTTCATATGTGCGCGCGCGCTGTGCCTCTACGCGTTCAACAATATAACCATTGTTTCCGGTAATAAATGCACTCAATGAATATCGAGTGCAATCGACCGTATTAAAACATTTTCCGCGTTGCTCGGCGTACAAATAAGGGTGAGGCCTATCCGAGAACCATTTTTTAATGGCTTAAACTTTAACCATATAGGGTATTCCGAAAACTTTTGATCGAACTTCTGGGCAATATTCAGAATGGGGGTGGAAAGGATTTTGGGGTCAAAAACCTCCCCTGCAATGTCTTCTCTAATTCCCATAATTAAGTGTAAGTACTTGCGGCTGCCATGCCCATCTGCATGTATATAAGTAAAACACACACGCGGAAGGTATTCGTAAACGGGATTTTCCTCCTGATTTCCTTGGGAAAAAATGCGCTTTAATAGTTTAATGGTTATTCGCCGGTCTTACCGTGTCACGGTTTTAGACCCTAATTTATACCATTAACGACCGTTAGATTGACTGCCTGCACTCATGGCTCATTTAAATGGGCATTTTAAGCACGTGTATTCGATAAAGTGTATTCTATAGCGTGTTCTGATCTGCACGATAAACGATTCTTTAAGTGAAAATGATCAGAAACAAAAAAAGAAATATTTCATAATTCGTTCTTTGAGTGCGAGTTTAAACCAATAAACCACCGACTTGAGCATTCTTCAAGCCCACATAGTAATATGGTGAACGGCTGTTTTAGGTACTTGCCTATAGACTACTGTTGGTGAGTGTATTTGCTTTCGTTTTGAATATTTGAAAACGACGAATCATTATTGTATTCCAAAATCGATTCCCATCGCCTGGTATTTGAATAATAATTGTAGGTACATTAAAACGTGTAATATAAATTACATTCAATACATTTTAATAACACCGGATGTTTTTTTTTTTGCAACATTCATTAAGCGTGACATTTAAATTCAAATCAAAATTACAAGTGTACCTACTGTAAGTAAAACCAAAAAAAAAAAATTAACAAATACGTTTAATTTAAAATAAATTATTGATAAAACTCAGGTATTGAATATTGATATAACTATTTTCTTACACAAAAATTATTGTTCACTAGAAGATCCAAATTTACCTACATAAAAATATATAAAATTAATAAAATAAATTCTGATAATTTTGATTTTTTTTTGTAATTTTATCGAATTCAATGTACCTACCTAATATTTGATTTTTATTTGTAGTTTTATTTGGTTTAAACTTTTACGTTTGTTTAAACTATAAATAGTTTTCAATGATAAAATGTAATGCGAGTAGGTACTATACGAACACTCTTAAATGCATTTACACTTTACTACAGTGAATGCTTGTAAAATAAAAAAAAATTACTTAGTCGTAAATCTATAATTTCCTTACCCTGTTCATAAACTGAAATTACATTTTTAATACGAATGGCTGAACACATTTTAAATATATATATATATTTATATTTTTTTTCATCACAAACTGTACATATAAATTCTTTATTTTACTATTATTATTTTTCAGAAGTATATTGTTTTAAAAATATTTCTCGTACAAAATTGTACTATATACATATCGTCTTGTATATTATGCGCTGCAAAAGCGATTATTAAGTGTTTTTTTATGGTCTAGTAAATGTGCAATTGGATTTTTATTGAAATTATTGTGACATAGACCGGCATAATTTTTTTTCCATCATTTTAATAATAATATATATTATATTCTCTCATCGTCTGTTTGCAGCATACAAGCCTCCGTAATGATTAGGTATATTAAATTAATGATGTGATGAGCTCAAAGTCGAATATTATTCCGATGTGCACTGCGGTGAAATTTTCAACAGTCGTCAACGACCAGTTTTCCAAAATATCAACGGACTGTTTGGTTTTCAGAAAACTACACAGGACACACCGAACCCTGCGATGATAAATTAATATAATCACATAATATTATATTATACGTACCTACCGCCGTGTTTATTATACATTATGCAAATTTCAGCGATGTAATATCCGATGGCCGAGGGATCTTCCTTTCATTAAAAAAAAAAAAAACAAAAATAACTAATACTGCAGGTACTATTATTTATTATAAGTATCTCTGTGCACTAAATGTCGTTCGTGAGGGTATTTTTACATTACTCGATCCGACCCGGTAAATTAGGTACCTATAACGTTCTTTTATGTACGTTATATTATATATAGGGGGCCGGAAAAACAACAGTTTACCCAAATTATATTATACGCAGTACACGTGGCCCGGTCCCCGGCCGTCCGCCCACTCCCCTTCTCTCGGCGGTTGTGAAAAACCTCTATTTTCCCCAAAATCGCATAAACCGAGCGAATAAATTCGGCGGCGCGTACGTGCCCGTATTAATGCGGTCACGTGAACGATATCTAATAAAAATCCTCGTGCACAACAAAGTACATATTATTTTAATCAAAGATGATAATCAGAAGCCACGTGTTGGCGGTGTATATACATAATAGTATAATATTATATTATATATGTACACAATGATCCCATGGCTAATAAACGCATCCGATTTGCCCTTACAAAATATGCACAGTATTGGATACATATTTAATAGTTTAATAATAATAATATATTTTTATTATTCTATACAGCGGAAGACCGGATGAAATGAAACTAATTTTGTTCTAAACCATTGCTTTTTAATTTTGTTATTATATATTTAACTTACAGACGCTTGCGATAAATACTCGCACAGTACACAGTACCTATACATTGTTTTTATTTTTTAAAATACAGAAAATATAACATTTTTAAATTGAAAACAGCCAATTTGTAAATCTAATTTTTAGAAAAATGTTAACGGTAACAACTCTTACTTCTTACTTCTTCTCTAGTCTATTAGTAGTTTATTTTTTCAAAATCTTTAAAAAAAATCAATATTTTTTGGAGTTAATTAATTTGAAACGTAATGGCTTAATACTTTATCAAACATGAATAAAATCTTAAATTATTTACCATCCGTATAACTTTCATCATTTTCTTCATACGTGTTACAATCAATTTTTCGATTTTATTTGTCAAGTCTTTCTGTTAATACATATATATATATATATATATATACTAGGTTTCGTTTATCGTTCGATATCGGAGTATACTTGCTGTTCTCGTGTTTTGAGTATTATTCGATCGTACAAAATATACAGAGTAATAGACAATAGCTTTTTGCGTGGACACTAAAACACAAAAATAACAAAAACAAATCGACAAGAAAAACATATTTCTAGAATAATAATTATGTCGACACGACACTATCCATTAGAATAATAATAATATAATAATACAATAACCCTCTCGTGGTCAGATAACAATAACCATATATAATATGCATACAACGCGCAGTGGCGAACGGTGGTCTATAATAATAATTGATTAAAGTGCTCAGTGCATGATGGAAATATTATATTGATTTACTGTTTAAACAATTAAATTCAGACGCGGTGCGGGGGCAGCAGTAAATGATTGTAATATGCTACGGAAATATTTAAACGGGCGGAGAAATTGTCATTGGGACAATAATTATATTGATGAATATCGTCAGACAATGGATTTAAATGAAATTCCGTTTCACCCTTTGATTGAACGAGAGCACTGCGCACGAGGCGAGCGCGTTTCGTTTGTTTATAAATCATTCACATGGCACAATTGTGTGTGTGTGTGTGTGTGTGTGTGTTTAGACCAGGATTTCACTTATAAAGTATATTATATAGGGACGATAAAGAAGAGTGGCGTGTACTCTGTATACACACGTACACGCATTTTACAGGATTGAATTCCGCCCGGTTCAAACAAGACAAGACACACACAGGTTAACACGAATAGTATTGACTTAAACTGGTTGAAAATTCTATAGTCTCATTGTTTGCCCGTATTATAATATATTAATATCCTCCGTGTACTGCCAGACTGGTGTGTATACGACTGTCGTCGTGTATAGATGCACCTATTATATACCTACCGTTTTTGGTTGTATATAAAATATTCTCGAAATAATATCAGCTATAATATTATATAGTATACATAGAGTAGAATTTTTTTGAAAGATAGTATAACAACTTAGATAAACTAGATTATATAACGTTGTATAGTACGTCTTACTTAAAGTTTTTATTTTCAACTGTATCAGTTACAAATTATATAGTACAAATCGCAGTATTGTAATACACACTATACAAAAGAGGAACTCAAATTTAATTTATTTCGAAAATATGTTCGTTTTCTTTTAGGATAATTATTATTATAATATTGTGTGTACTTACACCGCGACGACAATAATGATATTAACGTTTGATAATTAAACGGACAATCTTTATTGCGCATATTAGACTAATAACCGACCTGCAGAATGACATTTGGCTGCACTATTATTACATTACCTACCCACCTACCCACCTACTTTATTCTTTATCGCGTTACCCTTCCCTCCCTCCTCGTCGTTAATTTCCTTTCGGCCGTTCCGTATTTTCCGGTGACGTTTTATAATCTTTTCCGCCGGTGTAATAATATTCCGCCTGAGGATTTTTTTTTTTGCCTTGTTCCAATTAACGATCCTTACCCCCTTCGTCGTCACCCGCCGTTCGGCTTTTCGTCTATGGAATTTCACAAAAGTTTCACGCCAAATCACACCCCAAAAGCTTTTGTCCGGGCAATTTATTATTCTCCGTCTGTTAAATGACCCTTTGCGAAATGCCGTCTGGACACCGTAACATTTCAAACAAACCCTCATACATTTTCATTTTTTTTTTTTTTTTTATTTCGTCCATTTCAAGTAGAATACCGACATTTAACTGCCGTCACCGTCCCATTTATTATTGTACATTAAATTAAAAAAATACTTATACATTTGTTGCGAAGAAGTGGAAATAAAAATACAATATGTAATCATTTATCACTTTTTAACTCCTCGCGATAGCAGAATATAAAAACTTTGTAAATAATATGCGCAGAGCTGTTTCAAACTGTTTGAAAACATAATAAATAAAAGTAAAAATAATATATACTTTTTTTTTGTTCATCTCGTGTTGAATATTTAAATAATAATGTCCCAATACATTGACTTGGAATTTTTTTGCCAAAAATCATACTAACACAATAAACAAACACCTAGCTACAGTTATTTCTTTAATGATAGGCTAATTAATATTTACTAGAACATATTTTTATTGATGCACAGGTAATTGGTTTTTAATGAAACTTTCTTTTTATGAATTATAATTTTTTCCGAGTTTAGTTTATTTCTTATACATATAGGTACCATATAGCATACAATAATATGCTATAAAATATAAATTTGCATTTGCATTTGCATGTGTATCCAGCAGTAATAATGTTTGAAATTTTGTTACAACTTCAATTTAATATATGTGTTCATTGTCGCCACACTATACAATATTATTAAATCACGTACTCGTAATAAAATGTTCACATCACATAATAATATTAAACAAAACGATTTTATGTCACTGCAGTTGTTATAATATGCACATTGTCACAACGTCACGTTTAAGTAGTAGGTACCTATAAATTATATATATATATATATATATATTATATATATATAGTGTATGCAGTGGCAGTCCGACACATCATGAGAACTCCGTTCGTTTTTCAAACAATATCATTATTAAAAACCAGTAAATATAATTACCACTAAATACCGGTGTATCTTTAATTAGTTACAAAAAAAAATGTTAATTTAATTTTTGTTTCAGATAAGAATAGTATGTATACTTGGCAACAAACGAGTGGCCGGTGCACGAATGAATTTATTTTGAACCTTATATTTAAATCATCATTATATTATAATTGGGTATGCCTAATTCTACATTAAAATAATTTAATAATTTAATAGAAATGTGTCGGCCGCCTCTCGTTAATAGTAAGTTGTTATTATTATTGTTAAAAAAAAAAAAACTTTATCACAAAATAATATATTATGTTATTGTAATCCACAAATTAATACAAACTATTTAAATGATTTCAAAGAATAATTTCCTTTTTTTTACACTTGTTGAATAATGATTTATTTTTCATAATATTTAAATACGGCAAACTTACTTAAAATTAAAATGTATAATTCAATTGCTCGTTATTGTACTCGAATAATAGGTTAAATATTTATTGATTAAATTATTAATCGTTATAGAGACAATTAAATTACTTTACTAATTACTACACAAGTATTTCCCAAGTGTTCAATTAATAACTATACAATAACATTTAAAATACAATTATTAATTTGCTGAACGTTTCCCATATTTTAACTATCGAGATTTAATTGTGCGTTTAACTTTTTTTTCCGAGTTGGTTTAAGTGATTGTTTTATTTTTCAGAACCAGTGATCATCAATATTTATAATTGTACTTTCGTAAGATTTTTTGGATAATTTTCTCGTTGCAGTTCAACATGACGTGTCAGTCGATAGTTACTATATAGATATGTATAATGTGGGTAGAGATACCGGAGAGCTGTTTTGTAAACACACATAGTATCTATATTATAGTGGTTTGTTTTTGTAACGCAGTTAATTATTGTTATTTTAAACTTACGGTTTTTGGAAATTCAGCAGTTGAATTAAGACCACCCAGAAAAGAAACTAACGACGCATACAGACCTTATAGCGTGTGACGACTATATAATATTATTATAATATAGTTGCTTTCATGCTGTCATTGTTTTTCATCTCTATTAAAAGCACTTTTTTTTATTTTAAATTAAAAAACAAATGTCGCGTAAACAAACTACTCGTCGCAGAATAAAAAGCACACTACTACATGGTCATCACTTCAATTCTATCGTACAATATTAATATAATTGCCTACCTATGGTTATATTATTACAATATTAAGTAAAAAGACAACTGCTGTGTGTGTGGTTTTAGTTTACTGTAAACACTGATAGATGGCGTAGTGGTTTACGTATTCCGTTGTGTACGTCGTAGTGTAAGTGCAATATTATTCACAATATTATTATATTCACACATTGTCAGTCGTAGTTGTAGGCTGCCGACGACAAGGTCTGGCGGGTCGACAAGGCCAAAATAAAAAGCAATTCGGGTGGATCCGTAGGGTTGAAGGTGAAGTTCAATGTTCCACACTATAAAGGCTGTAGGTTAGGTATATAGGTAAACGTAGAATGATATTTTTCATTTACAAGGAAAATCTTTCAACCATAAATATGTCCGATTGTCGAGTATCAATAATACATATACTCAAATACAAATAACAAGCGATAAAGTGTTGATAAGTAACCGCGGTGATAAAAATCTTACAAAAATTGACCTAGCAAAAAAAAAATTCTATTCAACCCAAAAACATAATATTTATGTTAAAAGAAATGTGTTGTCTCCATCTTACACATGTACCATATAGCAAATCCGTTCACCAATAGTTCAATAGTGTGCTGTTAGTTTTGATATTATAAGAGTGAATTTACCTATAACACAATTTAGAGGTAAGATTATTATCTAGGGCCTTTATCGGTATTTTTATTTTTAAATATGTTATGATAATTTTAAAATGACGTAACAGTTCCAAAAAAGCCATATAACTTACTTAAAAATAATAATATCGATAAAAGACTACACGGGGCCCTAGATAATAATCTTACCTTTAAATCGTATAATACACCGATAATTCACCCTAATATCAAAACTAACAGCTGCGCACTATTGAAACCGGTGAACGAAAATGTTGTATGTCGTACGTTCAGTGTAAGACTGTGACAACACATGCGGGTACGACGTCCTCTTAACTATAATATTATTATCGTTAGCCCAGTGGCGACGATCCCTATCTTCAAGTCGATCCTTGCAGGCAGGACATCTTTTGAAAATTTAGTACGGGGCGTCATCATATTTTTTACGTGTAGGGGGATAATACCACTTACCCCAGCCCCTCAACCGGTACGCCATTAGGGCCAATAATATTAGACGCGCTGTGCCCTTTTCAAAAATATTTTTCACCCTGCCAAATTTTTAGGACTTCAGTGACACAGCAGATTGTTACGACGATGCGTATAATAAAATATATACTATGTGTTATATATTATGTACAATATAATAGTATTTTGATGCGACGACGACGACGCCGAGGACGCCGCCGCTGCCGCCTCGCCGCGTTTTCGTGAATATTGCATCACTCGAAGTCTCCTCGGCGAAAAACAAAACTTTTGCGAAACGCCGCGCCGTCCGGGACTTTACCACGAGCGATATATTATATACCTCTATTATTATATATACGCACGGCGACGACCGTATTTATATACTATATAATATATAGGTATAGCTGGTACACAGTTACAGTTGCAACCACCGGGTATACATTTATTATAAATACGCGAGAGAGTAATATATATCTCTATATATATATATATATAGTACGATACCTATCGTCTACGCCGTCTGAATATTGTATTGGTCTCCGTTAATTCGTTATATTATATACGGAGCGCATATAAGTTTGCTTTTAGTGGGAAAACGATGAAGCTGCACGCATTGGCCGGTTCGAATCATAACATATATTATATCTATATAGAACATACGTGTATGTGTGTGCGTATATATATAATATATATAAATATACATCTCTCTATATTATATATATACTTCTATATACCAACACCCACGCGTGGATATAGAGGACTTTTGACCGAGTTGGTATAAATCACGCGTATATATATTTAGTATAGTGGTATATATAATATGTACAAGGGACGGACGAGGTGGCGGGAGACTGCCGAAACGGCGAAATAATAAAAGGTGTGCGAGCGCCGTCCTGCAAAGGAAATCCATTATTATTTTATTATTAACCGGGGCCGCCGCTGCCGCCGACGACGACGACGCGATGATTGTCGTGAGAAAGATGCCATTTGGACCAGCGCGAGCAGTTTCGTCGACGCCCCCGCACGCGGTCCATTATAAAGGTTTAATGCACGCGAGCCCGATGCAATGCTGCTGCAACTCTCTCGCAAAACGGCGAACGGAGAAAACGAAAAAAATCGGAAAGCTGCAGATTACTTTTTTGAGGGACGACAAAAAAAACCGTATACGCGCGCGTCCCTCTTCGAACCACCGCCGCAGAGATATTTTGTGCTGTGCCGAGGTGCGGCGTATTCGGGCGATAATATTATAATAATATTATACAGTCGACTCTCGATAATTCGAAGTTGACGGGACTGTTGAAAAACTTCGAATTACCGAGAGTTCGAATTGTTGAATAGTTCGAAATAACGATAGGGCAAAAAAAAATTCGAATTACAGAGTTAAAAAAATTTTGTTTTTTATTATTGTACATATTAATTATTTCAGTAAATTAGGTGGTATACATATCATTTATTGTTTTTAAATTTTAAATTAAACTATATAATAATCATAGGTACTATGTAAATTAAATTATTATTATAAAAGATTATTATTTTTTGAAGAAATCTGTAATGGTTTTCTGCTACATCGAATTTAGTTTCATTTTTTCAATAGCATTTTCTATAGTAAATAAAGCATCAAAAACCTCAACAGTGACGTCTTCTGACTGGAGAGAAAAGTTTCGTAATTTTTCCAAGGATGAACTGGCTAAGAAATCTGGATAAGGTTCTTACGATAATAATTTTATAGTTATCGAAAATAATAAGCTAAATTTCTACACGATTCTATATTAAATTATTAACAAAATAATTATAAGAATACAGATAAAAAACATTTGGTGAATATACTTCGAATTGCCGATCGTTGAACGAATGATACTTCAAATTGTCACGTGTTAGTGGCTAGTTTTCCCAAAATTTAATTTCGAATTACCGAGTGTACTTAAATGCACTGTTTTTGTTCGAATTACCGCGTGATTTTCAAGGAACCAAGTATTTACTTTGAATTATTGAAGATTTGAATTATCGAGAGTCAACTGTATAATATACGCGTATACTGCGGGAAAAGCGAGTTTTCCAGAGCGACTCGAGAGTGTTCGTTTTTCGCGTAAAAATTCGTTCGCCGACTGCAATCCGACACTGACTGATTACGAGATTTTTTACGCGGATGTTTTTTAATTTGGTTTCTGCACCGAAAACGTTATTGTCATTACTATGTACAATATTATATTCTGTGCGTACCGACACGGTGTTATAATAACGTAAAATATGAGAAGCATCGCGTTGTTTACGGTCTAAAACTGGAACACTGTACGGTATATAGATAGTTGGCCTTTTAATAATAATTACAAACACGAGTGATCGATTTTGTTAAAAAAAACGAGTAGACAGTTTTCGACAATCAATAACGAAATAAAAATAAACTGTTTGATATGTCATGGTCGGTGAACGTATAATAATAATTATATACAATAAATTATATATATAAGTCATGACATATTGTAAGTATAGTACAGGCGAGCAATAACTAAACAAACAACGATTCGATAAAACAAATAAAATAATCAAAAATATTTTTTTTTAAGAATAAAAAAAACACGTTATCAACTAAAAACTCGTTGTACGGTTTTCTTTCGTCGGTAATAAAATAAATAAAATTATCAAACGTAACGGTTCTTTTAATAATACGATTCATCGCATACGAGATTTCTATAATATGTAATTAGACGTAAAATATGTATTTCATTAAACCCGTATATGATATAGGTACCTTATGAAAACAATAAAATCGCGTTGTTTTTCGCTTGAAGGACAATCGCGATTCGTGCACTTGATAGTGGATTTTAAAATGACTATTCTTTCGTGTCGTAAAATTCTCGAACAAATTTCCAATTACGCGAAGGTTTTGCTACGTCGAGTACGCGCATCTCGTATAGTATGTATATAGTTGGCCGAGGGAAAGTCACGGGTGATCGTTATGGATTTTATTACCGATACTAAAATATAATAATAATATACAATACAATACAACATAATAATATATATATATAAATGCTGTTTAAGGCGTTTGTCTTCGATTATCTGACCTACATATTACTCGTGTAGAATAGTCGCTGCGCAGTGAATGGTCGCGTCGTGGTATATATCGGGACGGAATGATAAATGAATAATATTTCAATTGTCAATATTGGCGAACAAATCGTACTTTATTTTTACGATTATTATTGTGTGTGTGTGTGTGTGTGTGTGTGTGTGTGTGTGTGGTACAACACGAACCTATGTAATTGAATTCTCTTTTAATAATCAGTACTACATATAATACGACTGCGCAACAATGTGTAACGATGTGCGCTGCACACTGCGTATATATATGTCACAATAAGTATATAAAATATCGTAATAGAATTATTATTCGTCTCGAGGACTTGGACAAATTTTCCGATCGAAAGTCCATCGCCGCGCAGCTGTTATCTGTAATATATACGAGAGCCGGGTTGCCTTATATTTACCAGCTATTACGTACGTCATCATCACGCATGATGCAGGAAAATGCAATAATCGCATAATGAAATACAAAAGCGTAATATTCAGTTATAGGCACTGCCGCCGACGGTGCGGGTGCGTGCGACGGCGCAAAAGGAAAAGTATACGCGTACAACACTTGCGCAATAAAAAAGGAAAAAAATAAAAGGAAGAAATTAACCAGACGAATAAAACTTCGTATTTGGTCACGAATGCAAAACGCGAACGGGCACGGTACCCGCACAAACAGAGTGCAACACTATCGAGTCGATAGCGATCTGCGATTAACTAATAAGGCCGGCCTCATAATAACATACGTATAGCATAATATAATAATATATTATACGCGCTCATTTGAATTGTTCGATTTCAAAACAGCGAAAGAAACTTCATTAAACTTGTCGAGAAAAATTTTAAAAACAAAACCAACATTTAAATGGAAGCGTTAGATAAACATCTGAGTGTAATCTTATTGATTTTTCAGCCATGGCTTGCGAACGTTATAATAACGCCGTTATAGACAAAAAAAAAGATTGAAATTCGTATACGTATTCAAAACGGAAAACAACAATTATTAAACAGCACAAAACAAAGCATAACGTAAAACGTAATACTATATATTGAACTTAGTTTAACGAAAAATAACGCTAACGAAATAATTTAAAATCCATTTACTTAAAAGTTATAATAATATTATGGTTTCGTATAGAAATATTTATTCCACTCGATTTATTTTTACCATATCAATCAATCCGAAAATTTTTATATTCCATTCCACTCATTCGATTTTATTTTTAACGATAAACACGAAAATTGTACAACGTTTTCAAATAAATGTCGATTGTATGAATAACTCGTAATACTAAATCTTTTTTTTTTCAAATGCAAGCCTTGCTTGCAGTCCTATTGTCTTCTTAAAATCTTTTTGAAATCTTATCGCATCGAGTTGTCCATTTTTTAGCGTACGTCACACCTACAGCCTATCTATTTTCAAAATATTGGACGTATAGAGACGTACGGACACTGCAGCTAGACTACTGTGCCAAACTGCCAACGAAAACAAACGACATTATGAAGAGTAAGAAGAATATTACTTACAACTTTGCAGAGTTTTGATATTACCTATTAATAGGTATATTGCGATATTATGTGCATATCAATAGGCAAAATAACTCGAGTGGCGGTGACGTCATATCGTACATGCAAAAACCCTGCACAGACCTATTTTATCAACGAAATGATTACGTACGCGGCAATGATAGGGCTGCACGTGATTTTCTGGCGTTTTCGTCACGAGTTTTGAGTGTAAGTTTAGCGGACTTCGCGCGCAAGCAAAACGAACAAGTCAAAATCACTACCTATACATATTATAATATATAATTTCAGGAAACGATAAAAAAAAACAACTTCTCATTTCCATTATATCCTGATGACGAAAACCGCGTTGGGCATTTTTTCTCTTCGCATTGAATAGTTTATAATATTATAATACATTATACCGTTTTGCCCGCTCGCCGCCGTCCGCGTTAAAATAATAATAATCGAATATTATGACGCGGTTTTACGAAAATCGACGACGGATAGGTTCTCGCGGGACTTTACGAGCGGCGGCGGCCTTTTGGATTTCCGTGATGTCGGGCAATTAACACACACTGCGACTGTGCGGGACGTAGTGGGTCGTGCGTGATTTCCATCGCCTGCGCTATCGTTCATTCCTATCGGCGGAGTTTTCCGCACACACCGAAAACTCGCGGCGGCGGTATCAATTAAATAATAATAATGTGCGTATATACCTATATATATATATATATATATTATTATTATTACTAATATTATACGTATATAGGTAGGTGCTGTATACGCGTTAATATATAAAGCGTACGCGATAAAACGTCGTCCGGGTCCCGTGTATAAGCTAATGAGGTGCAAACGGGTGATTAATGGTCGGATATGTGTGTGTGCGTGCGTGCGTGTGTGTGTCCGGGAAAATCGTGTGACGGCATTTCGGTCGAGAAACGACGGCGCTGTGTATCGGGAAAGCGTGAACGGGTCGCGTAGCGTGACTCGGCCGCACCGAAAACTTTAATGAATAAAATAATAATATTTAATATAATATATTCCAAGAAAAACCTCGATGTTATAATATTATTATGTCAACCTCTTTTCAATATTATATTAGGTAATATATAATGTCATTATATGTAGGTACCCAAATTATTATTGTAACACGATTGAGGATCGTGTCGCGTGTCTTTGAGAATTTGCACGGTGGCCACACATATAATACCATACAATATATTGGTAACAAGTGCGATAAAATGAAATAATATCTCGTTTCCACGTTTTCTAGGTTGGAAAATTGACATGACGATACATTGCAGTAGACGATGTATGTTTTTCCGATTATACACGTCATATTTTTTTGATATTGTAACTGAATTGTTTTCAATTATTTTAATGTCCTCGGACATCATAACCCAAACAATATTACTTTTCAGTATTCGTTTCGTTCGGAGTTCTCAATCTAATCTAGTGTAGGTATAAGTATAGATAAATCAATCCTGCAGATGTGTAACGCATATTGTGTGTGGCGAGCTTCTGAAAACCGTCAGAGTTTTACAGATTCACAATAAACTAATATTATACAGCTACAACTAAACTTATACCCCGGTTATACCCTGAGCAGCGTTTTAAACGTAATTTTTGTACTCTCGTCGCGACACTGTATTGTAATGGGTATACTTGTAAGCACACAACACGCTCATATATGGGGGAGATCCGGGCAAAATGAATAATGTGAATAACATTTTATAATATAACAGTTGATTAAAAAGGCGGCCGAATGGGCACCGCTCTGCTGTACAGTTGTAGTTGTAGGTGTCGAGTGTGTAGTAACTGTTTAATGGTCGTGTTAAATTTGAATTCAAATCATTGCCAACGAAAAACGATTCCGACCGAAAACGGTCAGAATTAAAGCAATTTATTTTACTATTATAAGGTTAGGCGACAGTGTATTATAGGTTGAATTAATTTCTCCCTGTTACAATCCATATGAAAATGTCATAGTGCAGTGATTAAAAAATAATAACATAAACTTTAAAAGTTTCAACTACTCCCGTTAATAATATTTTTTTAAATAACATCAAAATAACTAAAATCGTTATTCTCCGTTTAAACATCTAATTTCGTCTAAATTTCGACTTAACATGTCTATAAAACAAAAAAATTGTGTTTATACAATATACATAATATACAATTTAAACATTTTTGGTTGCATTATGCGGACTATATAGGTATATCGCTAGAAACCTTGTATTACATCATCATCTTAGTCTCGGCTATAAAAATCGAACGTTTTCTAAATTTCCAACTACAAAATAATTTGCAAACGTTCGTGGAATTTCGTCAAAACAATACACGATATTATTGTGTTTTTTAAAGTGCTGCGCGTTGTATAAAAATACGTTCGAAAAACCCGCGGGAATTTAACTGCTCAGAGTGAGCTTTCCCAACTCGTTTGCTCGTACGGAGCGATGATAGCAGCTCGCTGTACCGACAAATTCGCAGTGTTTAGCTCGATTATGCTTCCCGGGAACGAGAGGAGTCGCGAGATGACGGCCGACTCGAATCGCGTTATCAAAATACGCGCGCTCATGTCGGTCGGTCGAATTCCGCGCACACTTCTGCAGGACGGACGCGCATTATAATAATAATATAATATATTATGTGATACGAAGTCTTATTCGAATACCCGCCAGTCAGTTCGTGTACAAACATTGAATAATTAATTCTCGGATTATACCACGACGTTCGATTGTATTCGTACCTATGTGTTATGATCAAATATCACCGATCCGCCGATGCTATCAGACACATACACACACACACTCAGAAATACACTTAGGTCCGTGTAATATACGCACACGCACACACGATCGAGTATAATAAGCCCACAGCCGTCGGCCGTCGGGTCGGAGGACTGGAGCAGTGTTTAAAAACAAACATTCGGTCATTAATCTCTCGGCGTTACGTGTCAGGTTTATAATTACACCAAGTCGTTTCGTTTTTAATTTTACCTCGCCCGATTGACGGTTTACTCGGTCCTCCGTCAGCGCGCTCGTTTTGATGTATTAATTATGCCGTGCGGGGCTTTAATAAAAATATTATATTATTATTATTATTATTACATATTATTTTATTATAACATCGGACACGGCCGGACCGAAGCGATGAGTATATTATACGACATAGACGAGACGAGACTCGACGGCCGCGCGACTGCAGCTCGGTTCGTCGGAATTTTCCGTCCCGCGTGCGATCGGCAACGTTTTAGATATGCGTCCGAAACGCATACAACTACGTACCTATATGAGAAGGAAGGAAGGTATATAAATTGTTTCGTGAAGAATAATGCACGCTTAAAAAAAAAAAATGTAAATAAACCATCGTCGTTATATTATTATATTAATAAGCCGAGTGAAAAACACGCGCTCGCGGTGCGTACGGTGCGTAAATTATATGACGTTATATAGTACCTATAGGTATATGTATATAAGCGCGATGAGATGATACGACGATACCATTATAATATATATTATAAACACCATATGACCTCTTTGCATTGACCCGGTGTCATTGATTTATACCTCGCGACGGCGTTCGTCGATTCTTATCGACATCGCTTAGGTAATTTTCCAATTCTGGCTCGGACACCCGTTGAAAAATAAAAAATATAAAAAACCGAACAAACTCCGCACACCATTAGTGTACACGCGTTATTTAACGCTACAATACAGCCTTATGGTGGTCGTGTTATAGGCGCACATTTTCAATATTATTACGAAATCCAGCAAAGTCTTCAACCCCCCGCCGCCCAAACGGCATCGCGCCGAGTAACGCCGCCGCTGCAGACACTTCAATCGCCGCACAGATGTACGACACAGATACGGAATATATTATTACGCGCGCATAGATATATATATATATGCGCGGCGTATTACGGCAGGCAGGTATATAATAGTGTAACCGGGTAGGTATATAGGTAAACAGGTATAGGTATAGAGACAGGTATTACGGGTAACCAGAAATAGGTATATACAATAATAATATATATATACATATTGGGCATATTATATTATATAGTGATTTATGCAGCGTGATTATGCAGCGTGCTACTAGTTTTTCGACGACGGTCGCCCGCGAGTGCTGTTTATCGATATATTATAAATATTATTATAGGCGATTAAATGAGAAAAAAAAAATAATAAACGGACATTATTATTTTTATTATTATTATAATTACTCTCCGATTCTCGGATCTGCGTGCATACGTAAATGAGGTGGTGGAACGATGGCTTTACATACTATAAAGCAGTTGCCAGAAATATTTAAACGAATATTTAAAAATATTTGTGTCTTACGCAAAAGACCAATCGTTATTCTTAAAATGCTTTTTTATAAGATAATAATATATTATTGTCATCAGAGATTTTGTGGCAAAAAATTGTTTGAAACAGCCTGTATATAAATGTAAATCTATACGTATTTTGAAACACAAAAAGCATTTAAAGCAAAGCAATAAAACTACAAATCTCATAAAAAAAAATGCTTAAAAAATCTTTAAAAACGGGGTCTTACAATTTTTTTTTTATTATTTATTATCAAAAAAAGAGTTATAATAAAATAGATTTATATTCACAAGCCTGCTGTGAATTAATTTTCTTCGATTTAAGATAACTTATAAAAATGAAGTGAAGTTATATACCTAGTTTCAAAATGATTTACCTGTGTCGTCGGTGTTGCATTAGACGATCAAAAGTTTTCAAACGAAAACCCCTTTTGATTTTTTATGATTAAAAGCCGTTAAATAATGAGAATTGATTAAAAGGCTTCAAAAAGGCACAAAAGGTAACAAAAAAGCATAATTCCAAATTTAACGAGAAAAAAAATCGAAATAAAATGTTGTGCATTTATTCTGCGTTTTGCGAATCATGTATTTTATAGCTTCGTTCTGAACGGATGAAAAAAAAGAAGCGAATTCCATCAAATTTCGTACTATAGTTAAAATACATATAGCGGGACGCGTATTTGTACATAATTAAATCGATAATGTTCCGAATAATTAGTCTGGTGATATGGCAGAACGAGAATGATCACCTGCTGCATCGTCGCCAAAATAGCCGAAACGGTCGGCTGACGCTCTTTACGAGCAGTTTTCTCAACTGTATATTATATAATAAAGGCATACGTTAGCATACGTTTTTTGCATTAGGAAAAACTATCACATTATAATAATAAAGTGCGTGGACGAATGACAATAATAATTGAATATATTATTAAACTATTAAAATATTATATAATAATAAACTTGTATATTATTATAATTAATACGTTCGAGAATAACGATACTCGCAGCATATTATAATATAAAATTATGGAATAAAGTATAGGTAGGTATACGCGCCGCGCTCTGCGTACGACGAACCGATAGTTTTGAATTTTTTTGTCCAAAAAGGCGATATATGTAAATAATTTATGTTAATAAGCCGCGAGTCTAGCGCGCGAGTTACGAGTTATTATGTAAGTGAACTGTGCGGCCGCCCGGGGCGTCCCGGTCGAGGGGTACTATATATATTATTATTATTATTATTATTATTGTACACACATATAAACGATATTCAAGAAATTCAAAAGGACGAAAATTAATAATTTAATAACATAACGTATGTATATTGTTTACCAAAGTGTACTCATACATAATATTATATTGTATATACACGTCGGAAAAATATGCATATAATGCCGGAATGCATCGCTCTAGAGGTGTACACAACATTGTTCGGCGATCGATTGCTGCGTGCGCGATGCGACCGGATTTCGTTAATGCCTAAGACGCATTTTACTAGTGCGCGGGAGTGTAATAGAATTTAACTCTCACAGCCAACACACGTACACACACACGCACACCGTATAGAGTTTTCCGATATATCAGAGTAGAGCTCGCCCGGCCGAGGAGAACTCGCGCGTATGCGTCGTACGGCGAGGATATATTATGTACAAGCGAATTTACGAGGAAATAAAAAGGCACATTTTGAGTGTGCGAAAGTTTCCTGCTATTTTCTCTCTCCCCCTCCCTTTATCGGCTCCCGTCTTGCCACCCCCCGACCCCCTCTCGAGCTTTCGGATTTAGGACAATTGATGGGCTAACGAGGGATAACTGCGGCGCGCGGACCGCAGAATACGAGCCACACGCGTTACGGGCAGCTGCAGCTGTAGCTTTATTAGCGACGCTTATCTATAATATTATGAAAGTTCATAAAATCGGTGTCCGACGATATTTTGCCGTCAAATCCTAAACGCCTTTCTTTCCGGTCTTCCGACCGTTATGAATATATATATATATATATGTATATATAATACTATTATGTGTACGCGTTTCTCGTGTTATAGTCTTCGACGTAGTACGCGAGTTTTCCCACATCACGTCACGTTTAAATCGATCGATGTTTATATTTGACGCAAGATTTGATCGTCGACATTTGATAAAACAAAAACAATACATGGGAAATTAATTTAGGTACCTATATATTTTTAGAGTTTGTAACAGTCGTCAAATACGCACGGTTTATTTATAATACAAACGTTTATGTAAAGTTAACGAGAAACATTCATAATAATAATATGAACTTGGAAACTTACTTTAAGTTTACCCGATAGCAATAATAATTATTTGTAAATTACGCGCAATATAGTTATTTTGAAATGTCGTTACTTTAGAACGTATACGTTTATAAAACAATACAAATTATACTATAATGTTGTTGACGTAATGTATTTTTTTTTTTTTTAGACAAAGTTATACGTTTTGTTTTTATAAATAACGACTGAAAATTGTTTACTAAAATACATCGAGTGGTTGTTTACGAGACGTTTACACGCAAACTTTGTTTTTACGACCAACTTTTCAAATTTGGTCGGAATATGCAAACACGAGGTGTTTATAGTAATAGTATTCATAAATGACCTTACCGTAAATTTATTTTTCACCGTTCACAGTACCTGTATATATATACATACATTTTATGTCATTTAATTCTAGCCCAAAGGGAGGTTTATTTATATGGACATATTTATTCGAGTACATAATATATCCTTTGTTGTGTTTTTTTTTTTTGTCTGAAAACTTATTGCAAGGTCCGACGTTATATATTACATGTCCATCATACGAGTGCGATGAATTCTGTCCAAAGTAATGTCGTGTCGTGAAATATTTCCTTGAAATAGGTGCATATAATATGTAAAAGAATTTTCGAGTAAAAAAGTGTAGGATAAAAGGAAATGAAAGTTTTTTGCAACCGTAAATCATATGTAAAAATTCATGAAAGGAAAAATATTTTCCTAGTCGACTAAAAGGTCGGCAACAACAATTGTTGTGTATAAAAATCTTTTCCGACCGGAGGGCTGTGAAAACTTTCATTTGTCCCGTGTTTTTGGGTTGAATCAAAAAAAGAAATTATTTAGTCGGACAAAATGTGGAATTAAAAAAAAAAAATCATTATATGATATGATAAATAATATATTTGACACGTTTAGTAATTATTTAAAACTAAACAAATCGAAATATTTAAATTGAGTAAACCGAATTCGACAGCTGTTTGCATAAGCTAACGATATTTTATGGATATATAATATAATGAGGACGTCAGAACCGTCTTGGCACGACTCAATAAGTCAGTCATAACGTATTTCTACGTCGCACGTCTTGTTCGTCGAAGAATATCTTAAAATATTATTCACTTTATCGATGTTTCGGTTATCGGTCACAATATTATATTTTTGATCGATTATAACTTATGAAAACTGCAGCACACCTATACGAGAACTACTCTTACAGGTAGTCCGAAATGATAATATTTACACGGAATTACGTCTCACGATCTGACCCGACACGAGTTTGTTTTTGGATTTAAACACACTCGAAATCGCATAAAATATTTATGATGATACTTCGAGAGAGAGCGGAAAAAACGGACAACGCGCGCCTATATATTATAATGTATATAGCTTTATATATTATATACTTACTCGGTATATACCGGATGCGCGTTTCCGCGGGGACCTTTGGCTGGCCATCGTTCAGTCGTCGTCGCGGCGCGTGTAATTTCCTCGAAAGGCGGCTTATATTATTATATTATAATATCGACATGCTCTTGAACCTATGATTAATATTATACAATATAATAATATATTATACAGTATTATTTTAGGATATAATCGCCGTGGCCTTTGCGCGGGCTCGTCCGTCGGCGCTTGTAAATCACGAAACGACGACGACGACGACGTTACGCCGACGATGGGTTATGGGTTAGGTCGGGGTATTTAAACACGCACACACACACACACACACCATCCGAGCACAGCAAGCACGCGGAGGCGGCGGCGGTGGTGGTTGAAGCTCGCGGACCGGAAACGGCCCGGGAAAACGGCGGAGCGGACTTTACGGGGACCCGATCGAGGCTCTCTCCCGGCGGTGATGGAGGGCGTGCGTATACCTCCATATCATGGGAACCGATAATATTCTATTAAAATATTAATGCAACGGCGCGCAGTACACTATGCGTATAAATATTATTATTACAATACTCGCGCTGTTACAACAACAATAATAATATAATATATAATATACACCCACTCACGGTTTTCACTCGCGTCGTCGTCATAAATTATTACCGAACTGGCGGCGGCGGCGGTGGTAATGTTATATTGTGTTCCGACCGTATTATACACACACACACATATTATTATTATTATTATTATAATATTGTTGTTGTATTAATATATAATATTGTGCGCGAGAGCTCGCGTGTGTGTGTGTGTGTTCGTGTGCCTTTTCCCCGCTCGCGCCGCCGCACACATCACACGGGTACCTACTATATATACCTATGTACAATATATTTATTTTATTATTATAATAGACTGTGTGCACCACCACCGCCGCCACCATACGTGTATAGGTATATACAACGCGTTATTTCTTCTTCTCGGTTTTTTATTTTTTCATTTTTTTTTCACCTTTCCCCGGCTGCAACAAACCCGAATAAAATAAATAACGAAACCGCGTTCGACTATATTATTTTACGGCACACACACACACACACACACACACACACACACACACACACACACAATTTATATATACATAGGTAGGTGGGTATAATATTATAGGTAGGTACCCGCACGAAAGTCGGAGGCGCGCCCGAAACGTCACGCGTTATTAATGCACTTATATCATGCGCATAATTACAAATGCACCGCCGCCGACGATGACGACGACGAAGACGATGACCGCGGAGGACGACGACGAGGTGCATCGTCTGACGGTCGCGAGACGACGTCTTCGGAGGAGATGTCAGTATATTATTATGTTATACTCGTATAATAATTTAATAATAATAATAAGCAAACAACGCGAACACGGCGACCGGTCGCGGAAAACGTGGTCGGACTTTTCTTTCTCTCTCGCTCTCTCTCTCTTTCTCTCTCTCTCTGCGTGTGTGTGTTTTTATTTATTTATTTTCTGTTCGGCGGATTCGGTACACAGCTGCTCGCTGCACGACATGCACCCTGTAGTTTTTCGTACGGTGCAGGCACGGCATTAAATTCGAAAACGGTCCGACGACGACAACGGCGCACACCGCTGCACGCGATAATTTTTTTTTATTTAAACGTCGTGTGTTTGCCGCCAAAGTGTCGCGTACGCCGCTGCGCGATGCACCCCGCGACAGACGACTTTGACGATTCAATCGAAAGAGTTAATATTATTCCGGAGGAGGTTTAAAACGTATACGGTCACCTGTACCCGGGTACCGGTAATAAACACTATACACACGTTATAATACCACGATATTCACGTCGGAGACACCCGAAACACGCGCGGGACACCCACGACAAGCGTAATATTACTACCGTCGTCATTAACAAAAAAAAAAAAAAAAAATATATATAATTTATAATACCTACTAAAATGTTAATATTATGTTAAACGTGACAAAATACAAAATATTCTCACTTCGGAGGACGAAATTATTATACAACGAATGAAAAAAATATTATATCGTGCACAATATTTAGAAAACGGCATTATAATAATTCTTCTGTATTTATTTATAAATTACAACATTTAAATTGACTCGAGTCATCTATCATATACAACATTATAATTAACCGACTAAAACATCGGGATTCGCAATTTTTCGGTCGTTCGTATATAAGTTGTAACACTATAATATATTATGAAAATATTATACGCTGCAGCGCTGCGTACGCGCATAAACTCACTCCTCGTTGTCTAAAATATTACGAGAATGTTAAATGGCAGTCTATTAGATTTCACTATTTTACTTTGGGATCCACGCGGTGTGGTAGCAGTTAAATGAATCATTGTTTTTTTGGATTTATTACATTACTCACCCGAGCATTACACGGAAAATAAAACGAGTATAAATAAAAATACGAAATACGGTTCAAACTGTAGTTAATAATATTCATAATATTCTGAACATTTTCTAGTATTACAGAATCCCCACTGTGAGTGAAACAAATTATCAAGTAAGTCTCGGGGAACAATATCTCAAGGCTGCTGTGGTATTATGTTGCACACACGACTTTACGACATGTCATTCTAATGCCGACACGAAATCCAACGGTGTAACTGATTGCTTTAAAAAATAATACCAGGAGTACGTATACCCACTACTATGGGACTAAGATCGAATGCCCAACAATGAGTTCATTCAGAATACAAACATTGTTATTTAATGATAAACGTTCGAAACATTGCTTGAGCATAGACTGGGAGCCCACTACTGAATATTTATGTTTACAAAAAGGTATTTATCATCTATAATAATACAATAATAATTCTTCTAATGAAAAATATATTCGTTTGAATATAAAACAGCGTAATATTGTTTAAAACAATTGAAATAACGAGTGAAAAATTACAAAACCCGATGACACGCGAAACAACGTTGATAATAATAGTATAGTCTCCTCACTGCCCTCTTTGTATTTGTATTTAGGTACACGCACTATAGTTATTAATACTCGTTTTATAATAATAAAACGAATGATGTACATTACTATTCATAAGTGTTTGGCTACGGAGGGTTCCACTAATCAGACCATATAACAAGGTTCGTATATTATTATTATTGTAAACGCATAACTAACTCGAATGAACATATTTTCATTTGTAATTATGACTAAGCAACAGCTTTTTTTTAAGCAATTCGAAAAATATAAAATAATACGCCGCCATACTCCTTTGAGCCGAGCTCGTGTTATTAACTTTCGCGATGGGGTAGAACGCCGTTCTATTTTTCATCCCCCCCGAGTCCGCGCATAATATCGTTTACGGTTGTCTCTTTTTACGATTTCGCCGTCAAAGGGGGTCGGAAAATTGGAAATGTAAAACCGTGAAATCCACAACGGTATTCCTTTTATCCTGCAGCGTCACATACGTATATTCGTATATACCAAATGTGCATATACATATATATATATATATTATGTATTTATACGCACACATAATATACAGGCATAAAGTCGCGAATGTGCAGGCACACGGCGTCCGACCGACCCTCGCGCCCGTCCGTAATAGTTTTTTTCTTCCCTGTTTCTCGTCGCCGATTGCACGTGGCCGTCAGTCTTGTTCCAATTAAAGGAGCCCCATGGCAAATAATCTCTGTCTCGCTGGGGGGTCCCTACCGGTCTTTCCCTTTTGTTTCGTATACAAATAGCGGCGGCGGGGGTGTGATAATCTTTCGCGATATTAGCGTTAAGCCTTCGGGTGGCTTAATATTACCGCAGTGTACCCGGAAACTCGGAGCGCTGTGATAATCATCGCCGCCGTTTCGCCGATGATAATTCGTCTACGCATAATATACACGTGTTCGGAAAATATCGCTACTTCGACGAAATCGGGTTTTCCGATCCGCGAACAGATATTCTTCTCGCAGCTCACGATATCGATCCACGAGCGACGTGGGTAGCGACTATATTGTGGGGCACATCCACAGTGACGCGTATATCTCCTTTTTTCTTATAAATGTCAAATCGAGTATTCGAGACATCGAGTATATATAGTCGCGTACAAAAGGCATACATGTAGCGAGGAATAAATAACTACAGACAAATATTGTAGTTGTTTTTCTTAGTGACTACTTTTTAATTTGGATTAAATTTGTCTTTTTTATTATTTCAGAGCGCAGAAAACATATTATAGACTTCGCAGAGTTACCCGAATGAAGCACTAAATGAATACAACTCCATGAAAATCTTAAATTTTCTTACAAAAATTAATATTGTAAACAACCTTTGACCAATATGTCAATATGTATTCACGATTCATAAATGTTTAAATGTTAAAACTTGTACCTTTTTGAATTTAATTCTTAATGTAACACACACAATGTAACGTATGTACACAAGGATAACCTTATAGGTTTTAAAGCCTTTCCTTTCTTTTCAAAAAAAAAGTCATCTTACTGGTGTTGAGTAAAAACAAAAATCGAGCTCAGACATTGAGTTTTCAAAAAGTTTAATTTTTAATAGTACCTTCGTAGTAATACTATAGTTACTTATGTATACAGAAGTAGTTGATTACATTACATTTATAGACAATAAATCAACTATAAGTGTAATGTATTAGACATAACAGAATAGGTAACTTTTTGTAGCATAAAAAATTTGTAATAAGATACAATATTCGTGTATTAAAGTATTTTTTAATCACGTACTTACTTCATATATTTTGTTTACGTTAACCGTTAAATCAATACTTATAAATTGTTAAATATGACGTGTTTATTGACTGACTGCAATACAGACAATATATTCATTATAACGTGTTTGATCAAAAGAAAAACAACTCAAACAATATATATAATTATAGTTGACAAATTTCTACACATCACCTTTATAATTTCGGTTTGCGTCTGAAATTATAGTCGAGTTAGATTATACACTGCGTACACCTACCTATACGTATGCGTATATACTCGCAGCTATACCGTCTCGCGCATATTTGTTAATCTTTAAACTTTGTTAAGGGCAATTAACATAATTCGAAAATCGTTAACATAATATTATTAACAATGTTGTGCGTCGTACGAAACTTCGGGAGAGCAGCGCAGTGTGACACTGTACGCGACCAAAAGGGTAAATAGTTTCCAAACTCGGCGTGCAGGACTTTGAAGCCGCACCGCCGTCTTGACAATTGTCAGCGATGATGATAGTGTACATAGTAGACGAGCGTTTTGGAGACGCGCAAAATTCCGATCTCCTAATTCCTCGAAGACGGCGACGACAGCCGACTATATACCTAGTGCGACGGCTATAATAATATATTATGGTAGCTGCCTCGAATTTGCGGTAATTCGTCGTCATCGCATATTATAATATTATATCCTGCGACATATTATATTATAGTGCTCCGACGACGAGTCGAACATCGCGGGGGTGAGCGTATAGGCATACGCGTACTCGTACACGATAACATAACGTCATTTGTACTTAAAATTATTGTACTTGTCGAGTTTTAATTAATTTCCGGTGCACTGTCGAGAGTACTAGGCCGCGCGCAGCTGACGTTTATTATCGTCCGCGCGATAACAATATTACTATACAATAATAAAAATACTATGATATTTTTGTTTGTTATAAAAACCGACGAGAGGACTACAATAATAATTATTATTATTACTACTGTGGCGTTCTTCTTATCTCTACGGCGGCGGGGTGGTAAATGGACTGTGAACGCGGCCCGTGTGCGCATATTATGATGCGAACGGTGCTCGTGGGGCTAAAGGGGAATTAGCAAATTAGAAAAGCCAAACGTCTCGTAAATACGATAATTTACGGGCGGCGCATCGACGTGGTAATAAAAATTTGTCGTATAATATTGTATAATATTTTATGTTTATGTTGTTACAATACAACTACTGTGTAATCACGCAAATGGCATCGATACGGACGACCGCGACGTGTACAGACCGCACGAATGACGTTTGCCACGACCGACAATAATAATGTACATATTATTGATGATCAGTACCTATATATATGTATATTAATATCCCGAACCCGTACAATTTAATGTCAATTAATAAACGATAATATAACATCATGAAGTTTCGACGATACGACGGTCTCTCCGGCGACGTACAGTTTACATTGATATAATTGAAATTAAATTAAATGTTTGAACTGCGATACGACGGGAGGTTTCAAATTTGCATATACCATGTTATTATATATTAAATCGTACAATAATATTATTATTATTGGACGAGTAAGAGAACGGCGGCGGTACAGCCGAAATTATTAATTCATACAATATTTGCCGTTTAACTACCATGATAATATCGTGCAGGACGCAGTAGTATCGTATCATTTTTATTCGTCCGAACAAATAATTTCTCGTGATTCAATATTTACAACGGTTCGTATGCATAATTGTAGATTATAACAATATTATATTCATTTTCCGACTACATTACAATATTTTTTAATCTTCGTCGGCTAATGCAAGGGACTTATTATCATATTGATTTGATAATATAGTGCATAGTAAAATAATGATTATATATACTTTATATAGCCTTTATAATTTTAATACGATCAATATATTGATTTGGAATCCACCATCACTTGTTTTTCAGACTTTTAAAATTCTCTAAAATTTTCAAAAACGCTATTATGAACCTTCTTCAAATATTACTTTTCATAATTCAAAAAAATCGAGCATAATATTATTTATCTTTATATATAACGTATACGTTTTAGATGGGTACATGTGCTACATTTACAATAAAAATATCATATACTCGAGTATTCTTGGTATACATTCCTATTATGATAGGTAGTTTATAGACTTATAGTTAATAAAATCTTAAATATACTGTCGTATACGCCGATGACAGACGTACACAAATAACTAATAATTAACAAATTAAGCACTTTTATTAAACTCTTTACGTCCAGTGGCGATCGAGTCCCACGATCACCACCTGGCTCTAACACTGGTGGTCAGTGGTAGTCGAGTCACACGACCACCGCCAACTGACCATCCTTCTGTTTTTACATCTTTCTTAAATATAGAAGCACTAACAATAATATTGATATTAAATTTAACCTAGTTACATTATACTTACTGACTATACTTAAAATTATACTAATTGTTAATTGTTATTGTACTACACATATATAATCATATTACATATATTTTACCTATTGCAAATGATTGTTTAGTGTTTACTTAACCTAGTTAATATAGTTATAATATTTTTTATATATTATGCATATATGCATGATACAACACACCCTTATGTAACATAAAATATGTCCTCATATTTTTAAATAATTATTTCCGTTGAGAACAAAATTTAAATTATATGAGTTTTGTATATAAAATAAAATAGTATAGTTGATGGTGTTGTGTTATTATCAAAAATACTTTTTTTTTTATTGGTCTTCTTCCAAAGAAGTGGTGGTTGAATATAAATTTAGTAGTTTTCATTCTAGTTCTTAGATTGGTCGAACATTTTTGTGTATTGGTGTTTCGGCAATGGGGATGAAAATGATGTTTTGTTTGAATCCTTTGAACTATTATTTCGTCACACGCATTTAATCATATTACAATTATCAATGCCAAGGTTAAGTAAAAAAAAAACAATATGTAAAACTATGCAATTCTACAAATAATTGATAAATAAAACTATAAAACCTAAGTCAACCATAAGGTAAATGGTAAATATATGATAACATGATTACAAATGAACAAAAAAAACAACAATTTTTTTGAATAGAAGTGAAATTTTACAGTATTCTGTATTTTATACAAAATAATAAGATGTTGTTAATGATGTAAAATAAAGGTGTTTTTTCAAAAGTTATATAATATAATACTTATAAATGTGTAATCACAATTCACAGCAATTTGCTTACATACCTACCAACAATTTAACAATCGATTTGAACTGATAATTTCATATTGAAAAGAGAAATATGCTACAACTACAAAAGCATAATAATTACAATTTTTGTTAGTTTTTATATTTTAAAATTTAACATGATGAAATTATTATAAACCTCAAAAATGTAAACAATGAACACAAAAAAAAAACAATGTGGCATTATAAAAAAATTTAATAATATGCAGTTTTAATTATTAGGTCAATAAAAGTATTATTGAACTATAATTTCACAATATTGATAGGTACGTATGTAACTAATTATGATATAGGTATGTTTAAAAGTTCCACTAGATAAAATATTTCGGTATATTTATGTAAATATTTGCTAAACACAATTATACATTTTTTTTAAAAACTAATAATTTTTATAGACAGAAAGGGGAAAAAACATAGATAATAAATGATTAAACTAAAGATAAAAAGGTATAATATTATACATTAAATATATCAATATAAGATATTATTTTTATTAACATTTTTTTTTTTTTATTAATCATTTGTTTAAGAAAAATGTTTGGCAATATTTGTTAAAATGAATATAGTACGATATTATTAAAATGCAATACAATATTATTTATATTAACAAATGGCCTCAAGTTTTTTTTTTTTTTAAAAAGGTTTGTACACATTATTAAATAATATTATACATAGATTGTTACTAATTGAACGACTAAGCTACAAAACTAACTTTTGCAACTCCAGATTTACACTTTATATTTTACATAAGGAATATATTATTATTTATTATTAATCAAGTATATGGTTATTTTCTACATATTTTAATGTCTTTAAGAAATTCTATAAGTAATGAAGATATACTACTTTATTGTTCACTTAAAGATCGGTCTATGTGTATTTATTAATTTTAATCATTATTTGTCTTCATTGTATATTATACGTGTACTAAACGTGTAGGTTCCTTAATGACTTAATCTATATTATTTTAATAATATGTAATTGTTTTGTACCTATAGGTAGGTACTAGGTAGTTAATATGTGATTTGAAAATTTTGTAGTATTAAATATTTCAGTTCAAAAAAAACGAAAAATAAGAATTTATAAAAATAAAATAATAAATAAAAAAATAAATAAATACTAAATACGGACATTTAAAGTTAATAGACATCCACACATGTGTACATTTATGTTGTACTTCGCCATAACGTAGGTACCTAATCTCAAAATACTCAATAATGCAACATATCCATTGAAGTACCTATTTACTAAAATATTGAATGCACACGCCTGCACACACATGCTAAATCAAAATTCGCGCGTATTCACATTATTTATACATCGGTACATATATGTACGATGTACCTAAATCCAAAATATAATACATAGGCACACAAATAAAATCAAAATATAGGTATATACCTACATACACACACGGACGTTGGACACACGACACGCCAAGTCAAAATTTCGCTTAAATATAAAACACATGTCAAGTCAAAATATCGTAATCAAGCGCATTTACTCCAATAAACTCATAATATCGTATTCACATACTTACTAGTCAATACCCACGTAAAAGTGAATCCAAAATATCACCGATTCATGGAAACGCACCTAAATGTTTGGCTCAAAGACCTTTGAATCGTGTATGTAACACACACACACACACACTCACACAAAAGTCGTAAAGTAACGAGCCACTAGTTGGGCGCCACTTTGTCGTATACGCCGATGACAGACGTACACAAATAACTAATAATTAACAAATTAAGCACTTTTATTAAACTCTTTACGTCCAGTGGCGATCGAGTCCCACGATCACCACCTGGCTCTAACACTGGTGGTCAGTGGTAGTCGAGTCACACGACCACCGCCAACTGACCATCCTTCTGTTTTTACATCTTTCTTAAATATAGAAGCACTAACAATAATATTGATATTAAATTTAACCTAGTTACATTATACTTACTGACTATACTTAAAATTATACTAATTGTTAATTGTTATTGTACTACACATATATAATCATATTACATATATTTTACCTATTGCAAATGATTGTTTAGTGTTTACTTAACCTAGTTAATATAGTTATAATATTTTTTATATATTATGCATATATGCATGATACAACAATACCTAATAAGAAATAGTTTCAAAAAACTATGACTGACTTTTTTTTACTATTAACGTGATAAGATTTGACACAAGAAATTTTATAAAAGTATTATGAACAATTTATATATTGAAAAAAAAATATCACATAACGTCCTAGCTCTGTATAGGTGTTATTTAAAAAAAATATATACAATGTCAAGAGGAGTAGCTATTGACGATTTATGTTAACACTAATTTATAGTTACCGCTGAAAGAATTACCTTTTTTCTTTAATAAATTCATATCACAAATATGATATTGAGCCGTTGTGAGTACGGTCGACTTCAAAAGCAACCCAACAGTCAATGCTCATTCAACAACTTTTTTTTTTTTTATTTAGGTACAATACATTGCAATATTTGAAAAGGTATACCAAAATACCTGTACACCATTATTGTTTGGTCACATATTATGTGTTATGTGTATCAAATTACTGATTTGTATCCAATATAATATTGTGTGATACGCGTTAAGTTTTCATTGAAAAACGATTTGTAAGTATGAGATAGTGTAAAATGGTGAAAACAAAACCGTTATCAAAGAATTTAGCATTTTCAACTGCTTTGGATTTTATCGTTTAAAATGCCCATATGCAAACAGAACCGACGTCTAACCGATTGAAAATCGGATAAAAAGGCGTATACTATAATAGTTGTTTGAAATATCAAAAGTACATACCTACAAAATACACGTCATTTCATAATATTATATGCTTTTCTAATAAATAAACGTTTATAGCCTTGTACCTATTTTGTTTATAATATTGTAACCGTCATTATTTTAACTACTATAATGCATTTTCGAGCCCCTTTAATATTTGTTCATTGACAAGGCCCCTCAAATCGTTCTATCTAGGCATTTAATCTTTTCGGTCGAATGAAATGGGTGATATAAAGGGTTTGAAATTGAAGTATTTTTCAAATACTTGTATAGTTGTATCCCATTTATTCGAATTTTTTTTTGATTGTATTATATTAACATATCACATGTTAAATTTATTGTATTATATTGTATATTCTTATTTTATTTGCAGGTATCGACATAATTTAAATAATATTGAAAGCTCTTGGAAAAAAATGATTACCTTAGTAAATTTCACAAGAACAATACACTTCACTTAAAGTAGCTAACTATACCGTATTACTGAAAACTATATATTTATGTTTCGAAAATTAGTGTTATCGTGAAGTACCTACATAATATCATTAATATAGTATAAAAATAATCTGTTTGTAAGTTATAATAATATAAAATATTTTAATAATGTACAATATTCATGAATAATATTATATTTTATTAACGGTCAAATAAAAACTATTGATTACCAATTTATGCAGTAGTGCAGCGCATATAACAATATAGGAAATATTTTTTTTTATCAAAGCTTCTACTTAATATACGTCATACTAAAGAAAATTACTTTTTAACATCAAAGAACTTATTATAGACAATTCGTAAAATGAAATCTACTTTATAGAATAATACATTTTACAAATATAAAAAAAAATTTGTAAATACTTAAAATCTGCTTGAATTGCATTCGACTTTATGTTCACTATAAATAACCCTTCAGAACGACAATTTTACGGAAATTCACTATGAACGTATTGAAAAACAGCATAAATTAAAAAATGCGTTAAACAGTGCACAACGAATATTATACCTACTTACCTGTAACTAACATAATATTTTAGTAATCCGTATGATTAGTCTTTATATTATGTAATAGCGAATCGATAGATTTAAATGGTTTGTTTTATTGACTAGGTATAATAACATAATATATGGTTAATCACAATACGACGGACAACCGAGGGACCATAAAAACTTAATATTTTAATGACATACAATACTGAAATATAAAATTGTATATTAAAATATTTTTAAAAAAAAACTAACATTATATCGTTATACGCACGGCCGCGATATACTTAAAGATTAATTATTAAGCTATATAGTTGTTGTTCAATATATTATTAATATTATATAGGTACTAATATTATTGAAACACATTCATGGCGCGTAAAATCGATGTTTCGTAAAAATTACAAAGGAAACGAGTAGACTACATAATATAATATTATTGCTTACGTAGGACTTTATGTACTCTCTCTCGAAACTCGATTTATAGTTTTAATGGAGTTAAAATATTATAATATAATTATATGCATAACGAAGAATATCTGTAACATCTGTTGCTTACCGCCGCCGCCGATGCTATACCAGTATAGCATAATAATAATATACGCTCGTGTTTGTAGTACTGTTAACGGCAAGTTTTTTTTTTCGAGCAATGTGTACGGAAGTACGCGAAAAAGGGGATACAACCGTTTTAAATTTATCGGATATTATGCATTTTTTTATTATTATTATTATTATTATTTTTACATTTTCACCCCCGTCGACATTAGTCGCTCGCTCTGCAGCGTGACAGGGAAATCATCGTCGTCGTCAAGCCTATATATAGGGGTACCCCTCGCCCTCCACCACGTCATCGGCCGCGAGATCGTCGTGCGTCATGTTTCGATTTTCGTATACATATACGCAGCGATATCGAAATTGGACTATTATTTTTCCGATTTCGTTTCGACACGGTTTGGATTTGCCGGGCTTTGGTGTTTTTTTTATTTTTTATTTATTGCGCACTCGTCGAAAGCCGTATGAAACGAGACGCCGCCGCCGGCACGACGGTCAGAACTGCAGCATTTTCCGGCGTGTGTTGCAACACGCTGCACCGCTCTACGTCGCGGCGGCGGGACGCACTCGGGCCGTAAATCTTCATATAACTATGAGCATCCAATATCGTTGAGCGTTTATTATTATATTGCGTATAATATTGTGATATATATATATATATTATGTGCAGAGCGCGTGCATGTGATGCGCATCATGACGGCACTTGTTTATAATATATTATATTATATTGTATACGCGCGCAATATTGTATATTATTATGATATGTGATTTGATATTTCTTCAAACCCTCGTGAAATTGGAGATTTTCCGATGGAAAACGCTATCTCCCGAAATTTCCGGTCCGCTTTCCCCGGGGGCCGTATAATTATTACATTCTGCCGGCGATGTTGCGTGCCCGTGTTTATGCCCCGCCGCCGCCGCACACGCGTACAATATGTATAGTGCAACTTTTGCCGACGAGCGCGCGCGATATCCACCGCCCCCCTGGAGACTCGGGACTTTTCCAGGATTTCCAGTGCGTTAAACACCACGCGTAATTCGCGAGCCTGGACTTCCGGTGCGCCGCGCCGTCAACCCTTTCGCTCGATGGGGGAGAACGACCCTCCGCGAACTAAACTTTGGGTCGGTAATAAAAAAATTAAAAAAAAACCCAAAACCAGAATTGTCACTGTTGTAAATGTACAAAGAGACCGGACCGGACGGGGGTGAGTCCCCAGTGGGCACCAGCTGTTGTGCTCTAGATGCCGTATTCAGATATCAATGGTCATCGGAGACTCGAGGGTACTGTTCGTTAATTAATCTCCGGTCGAATTTCCCTCCCCGAATAATAAATATCTCAGGACGGCGGTCTGCAGTAGTTTAATCGGTTCGGTAGTTAAAAAAAAAAAAAAAAATTATGCACCGCTATATTCGATAATGGGCCTTTGTCGTTCGAATTAATTTTCCGAAAATTGTAAAACAGAAATGTCCCGTCCAAATGAATTGGTCAACAATATTCATACATATTATAATATTGCTTTTGTTTAAGTAATGAACATAAAATATTTAGTTTATAAACTCTGTAGGAATATAAATATACAATGCAGATTTTGAGTAAGTACATATTTTGACTTTATGCGAGTTGTCATTGATATAATATTAAAGTTATGAAATATTTTGTAATATAATACTTTTGAAAATGTATTTATATATTATTTCAACTTAAAAGTTTGGTTTGAATAAATCGAACGTTTTTGATTTGGTAAAAAAAAAATGTCTTGGTTTTGTTGATGTGATATAAAAAAGTTACAAAACATAAAAGTATAGTGAATGCGTTATTGAGATTGACTATACAAAACATTGTTCGGCGGAATATTTATCAGCAATCGTTTGATACAAAACAATTTTAGACAACACATTTTATCAAAATTGAAAAAAATAGAAACAAAGTGGAGCCAATTTCTGAAATAAGGTAAAACTACGTCTCGAACGCAATATTTGTTTAAAAGAAATAAATAATAATACATTTTACGAGAGGTGTAAGGAATATGAAGAGAGAAACGTACGACCACCAACCAACATATAATATATTATTATATCGCAGGTGGAAAATGTTTTTCGTTTATCTCCGGTGTTTTCCTTTACAGTTTACGATTCGAACGTAAATAAATAAATAAATCGTTTATATACTACCTATGTATTATTATATAGTATATTTTATAATATTATGTTCTCCGATCCTTAAAACCAAAAGAATATCTCACTACGTTGTGTGAGTGTGTGTTTGTGTGTGTGTGTGTGTGTGTGTGTATAAAGCTGCAGGTGTGTCACCGGCTCTGTATATAATTTAAATACGCATTTCAAATGTGACACGATACGAAGTTCGTGTAAAAGAACCGCACAACTGCGCAAGTATACTATTCCCACGTTCGACATTGACTCCGTGTAAAGTTTGCGATTTAGGTGTAACGCGTTTCGTCTTCGTTTATTATACAGACTACAGAGTGACTCTCAAAGCGTATTAATCAATTTTTTCAAATATTCTGATTTTTGGAAGTTTTAAATATACTAGAAGACTTCAGAGATTTTCAAATTCTTGAGATTTTTTGTGCTACGGAAGGAGTGCCTTATGGAGACACAACCTTTTGTTTTTCAAAATAAAAACCTCTCTTTTCAACAGTAAATTATTAAGCGGAACATTTTTCTTAAAACTTTGAAGTATCAAAATCAAAATTCGATCGAATAGTTATTTAACTTTGTGTATTGCAGTGTCATTGAAATAGTTTTTGAAGATTTAGGGGTTATAGAAATTTAAAAAATGTTATTAATTAACTATTATTTATAATATTAATAGTATAGTATAGTAAATACTAGATCCAATATTACATATTATATTTTATAATCTTGTAATGCCATAATTATTAAGGATTACATTATCCTTAGTATGACAATTTTAATAGCTGAAAAACTACTCATTTAAATTTTAAATTAAGTAACAATTTCAAAAAAAATTCATACTGAATAGTTTATAGTAAAAACAGGGGAGATCTCATTTGAAAAACAAAAGTTGGTATAGCAGTAGGACACTATATATGCTTAAGTAGTACAAAAAAATCTCACTAATCTGAAAGTATGTTCTTGGAGTATATTTAAACATTTCGAAAACCAGAATTTGAATAAATTCATTAGGTACTAAATTAAAAAACGGGGGATGAGCGTGCTCGGTGAATCACCCTGTATATGTGTGTGTATAGCAGCGTATGTGGAGTAAAACCGGCTCGGGCGACGGGAACTTTCAGTTCGAGACTTCGAGCAGAGAACGAAAAAAAAACTGCGCATTATAAAAATATAAAACTCCTAGGCGCAAAACTCTGGCTGCGCGTGGGAGTGTATAGGTATAAAATGTACGGTCTGGACCAAAACCACCACCACCGCCGCCGCCGCAGCCGCCGATGGGTTTTAAAAGCGGTCGCTGCAGACGGGAAACCGATACACAAGTTCACACGCGACGCGTATCTCATCCTATATATATCGGCTCTCGTATAACTTTATACAGTATATTATTATTATTATATATACATGTGTGCCTGCACATATTATATACACGTCGTCGCACACTCTCTCTCTCTCTCTCTCGCACGCTCGAGTATACGTTGCGAGTTTAACGGAGTTTCAGGGACGACGATTGGGTGTGTGGGTGTATTGTCGCGACGGCCATTAATTGGACCTTGGGAGTGGACCAGCTGCAGTCCGGATCGCGAGCCTAATGCGTATTTACTGCTGCCGCTGCAGCCGCCTGGACGACCGGATAGCACCTCGGCGGGGGTGAAAGTCCATATATACCACACGCGCACGTAACGGCTCCTCCGTCGCGTCGGCGGAAAATCGCACGACGGGCTTTTCGACGATTATCTGCAGTATCTTCCGCGGTCCGCGTACGAAATACAATATTGTATTTTGCGTGTCCACGACCTGCTGCAGCGGGAAAAACGACTGACGATCGGCGAAAAGTCGCGATCTACGCGTAATATGGCCACTGCGAAAACGCCTTATATCCGTGTCACCGCCTCGTCGAAGCGTAGATTACATGTACCTGCGATCATTGTTATTCAACGGATTTTCCGGATTTCCGGCGCGGAAAAGCTGTTTTTCAAACGTCTGCCGCACCTGTCGCACGTCACACACCGCGTTTTAGCGACGATAGCATACGCGCACGAGCTCACACATACTCGATAGGGCCGCCGTGAAATATTCGACGAGGAGTTTTTTTTGTTTTTTTTAAATCCTTTTTTCGTGAGCCGCAGTACGGTTTGACGCACACAATATTTTCATTCGTAAATCGCCGAGGCGGCGTCCCGTCGCAGAGAAACCAGATTTGTTTTCCGAACGTTTTTTTTTTTTTTTACATTTATTTTAATCCGCCCATGACGTATAAATAATGACGTACTGTCGTCACCGTTTCAATTACCGTACGGTCTATTTTTAAACATCAAACCGATTCCGGTGACACACGCGTGCGATAATAATATTCGTGTCGATGTCTTTCCGTATTTTATGCGCGTACCTATATAATATTATATATATATACGACGACGTCGAGAGTCGTCCGATCTCTGTTTACTCATGTGCACGCCGGCTTATGATATTATTATCAAACGACCGCGTATTTTGATTATTTTATCTTGGCAACGACTCGTCAGAAACGTGCGAGCATCACTCTACGCTTGATGCACACACACACAAGCGATGCACTAAAATAGTCGATATATTATAATATTACTATGCATCTACGCCGCAGCCTAGCGTTTTCGTGCGTACGATTTCAATATTTCATTTCTCCAGAATTCATAACTTATAACGATTATGAAATTATAGTAAAAAAAATATATAAGACACTATTTTCAGACTATAAAAAGTGATTTAGCGAAATTTAAGTACACACTGCCGTCGATTTGACGTATTATAACGCGCATGTAGCGGCACTTAGTGGGAATATTTGTGTTACCTTTTGTTTTATTTTTTAATAACAATTCAAACACTAAGTACCTTAGTTGATTTTTATTTATTTATTTAAAGATGTGAACGGCGTTTTAGTAGCACGTTGCTAACAAGCCAGTTCGTAGTAGACTGGTTAAAATAAGCGGCCAGGTAGGACAGAGCCGACCTGTATCGCTTTTATCGTAATGATTATGATGATACAGTAAATTTGACACAATAAAATAAATAATATAATATGGTATTGAACTGCGCATGTACCGTTTTTGCTTGTGTTTTCAATATTTTATAACGTATTGTAGTTTATATTATTATAATAATAATAGTTTAGTTTATTGTTATTTCAAAATTTACAATTTAAATGTAATATAATATAATGCGAAAAAATTTGTCTCCAAAAGCCGTAGCTTGTGCGGAGACAAGAGTTCAATGCTTCTTAATTTAATGGATTATCCTTAACAACACTATTTACAGATATAAATACAGTTAAGCATAAAAAACAAAAATAAAATAAAGATAAATAATAACATAGTGATATACAGTATTGTATTAAGAGACAATTGTTCAAGTGTTCATATAGAAAAGTAACTAAAACTAATTGTATAGTTTGTTTTAATTCGACTAAACGGTACATCGATCCAAGCGAAAATAATTGTTGAAAATTAATCGATAAAAAAAAATACAACAGCAAATATAAACTATTTTTGACTGTACGCGTACCTATATAGGGTTCTCGTCGCGTAAACGAGGCAAGCCCATCATGATCGTTTGGTCTGCTCTGCCGTCTAACTGTTTTTTCACGACTATTATTATTGTTTTGGCAAATTACTCGGTTACCGCGTTATAACCTCTATATGGTGACACGCGTAGTCACGGTGACATATTAATAATATTATGTGCTTAAAACTCGTGCTCGGCAGTCGTCGCGCGTAAGGCTGCAGAGCTGAAGTATTCATAATAATAATATAATCCTCTCCGACCAATTATATGGAGACGTGACAACCGACAAATTAGATAAATTCCCGCCCGCAGATATCTTAGCAGATATATATATATTATATTCATTTTTTTTCCTGCATCAAAATTAATCGCTGGAACAGCCAGCAGAGTAATGTTTATTGCCGACACTGAAATACACAAAAACCGCAATAAATCGCGGCAAATTAAATGTACATTCAAATGACCGTAGGCGGATATGATTCACCCTCGACGAATAACCAATTTTCATTTCCCGATTCACGACTATATTAAAATATTTATCTTTTTGATTTCAAAACTGTTACTTAACCGTTAAGCGCCGTCGATATATTTTACACCGATAAATATTTTATGAAGTCGCAAATGCCGTACATACACGCGTACTGCACCATTACACCGATAAAAACCTTGTCTCACTTAAAATGAAAAAGGGTTATGTTTAAGTCTTGGCTCAATAAAGCCGGCCATTACGTTTAAATTATGATATGATTTTTTTTTTTTTTATCCTTCCGTGCACGAAAATGTTGTTTTACATTGGTCAGGGGACCATCAATTTTTTAAAAGTCGTAATAAAAATGGGTTTTTACGTCCTCTCTCAATGATTCAATATTTGCAGCATCGAATTGAATTTTTATTCGGGTTCTTAGGAACACACTAGAAAATTCAAAACCGGCTACCCTAATATATAATTTACCGTCTGAAAGAGGAGTCTTATTAGAAAAAATCCTCCTCTCAAAACTGTTTGACTTTAAATAAACGCGCGTTTCTCGATATATAATATGAATGTAGTCCATCTGTTTTGCGAAGCCGACATTTTGCTACCGCTAGCACGCGAGTAGGTAATAACATTGCGTTACATTCGTCACACTAAAAAATAAACCTTTATTATAATAATATAATATAGACTCTCCTACAAAGCTCCTTATATAGTTGCACGAATTTCAAAGTCCCTTCTTTTTCATCACGTAATAACTACTATACTATCCTTTCCATATAATATTATGTCTCCTATGTGCACCACGACAAGATATACGCTGCTGCTAATGAGCCCCTCACGAGGATCGCCAATGTATAGAACCATATATTTCTCTTCTTCGTAACTATTTACACATAGCTAGGTCGTATACTAAATCTTGTATACATTTTCTCATTTGTTAAATTATTTAATTATTTAAAATCGTATACAATATGACGTATAATTGTAAATGTTATTATACTGCAATGAAACAGCATTGGGCTACCGCCTACCAGCCCGTACTATTAATAAAATAAAATAAGTAAATGAAATATTGTACTGTATGTTTACGATCTTACGTCCGTAAGTGTTTGATAATATGGAATCCTCTACGAAATTTCTCAATTTTAATTCATAAAAACTGTTTTGGTATGCTTACACGAGTTGCACAGCTGATGAATTGAAATTGCGAAATTTGTCTAATACGATATTATAATTTTATTATTATATTTTACACAAGAATGAAACAATAATATGCTGTTTCGTCATAAGAATGGAAATAAAACAGATTTATTAAAAAAAAATGTTCAGAATAACGTACATCAGTTATTTTCATTTTTATCAGTTAATATAATAATATGACGTAACAATACATTATATTTATTCTAATTTGTCGTGTAAAAAATATAAACATAATATTGTAATGGACAAATTTCTCGGTTTGAGTTTTGGTCTCTTGGAAATCTACCGGACATCACAACTCGCGTGACACATGAAAATCTACCCTGCACGACTCGTGTAACCCGAAAAAGGCCGCGGAGGGACACGGTTCGGTATATTATTTGGGGCACTACTATATTATATCGTTTGCAGCCACGGAATCAAGAGTATAATAATAATAATATGTTTCCGTGTAAAATAAACGTATCGCGTAAATAATATAATATAAAACATCTCCAAAGTAAATGCGGCAGAGTTGCAGTGTACTCTGTTCATCGCGACCAAGTGTTTTTAAATTATTATTATTATTATTCGTTCCCAACCACTCTTGGAGTCTCCGCGCAGAGTATCTTATTATTAATAATAATAATAATTATTATTATATTATAGTCGAACGCGTTTAAATTAAACAAAAAGCAATAACGCGTTCCGGTTTTATTATTATATAATATTATCTCCAACGGCACAAATATAATTCACACTATATTATGTACACGTGTGGGCGTATATGCTTCCACTATTGTCAGCTACCGATTAATCGCATTTTAATAATATTTGTGAATATCATTAAGAAAATATACAACAGACTACAGTTGTAAGTCGTACCTCGAGTGTATAATATTATTATCATGACAATATAGTGTGTGATGCAGGTATATACCATATACTGACACGCTGTTTATGTGGTAATATTATAAAATAAAAATTATTCCGTATTTCAGCGACCTGCGTTTTTAATCATCATAATAATGTCTAATTAATATAGAAGGGCGCAGTTCGTGTAAGATTTTTTTTCTCGGGGTGGGGGGGTGTATAAAAAGTCGGAAATATTTTGGTTATGACTTATGAACCGTATTGTTGTGAAAACCCCCCCACGGGAAACACATATATTGTCGGAACTGTATTTTTATTGAACCATATTCCTTTGGAATCGTAATCCGTTTGGAATATATTATGTCGGAATAGAAATTCGATAGCAGATGTATTTTTTTGAAAAATATTGTGCTTGAAACTAATAATAATTATAATGATATGTTAGAGGAACTATAATATACTAAATAATATTTTGTTGTATTATCTCAGAAACGTATATTGTCGTGGAAAATATTTTGTCGGAAATGATGTACACTACTGGGCTACGGTAAACGGTTCCGAAAAAATTGCATTTCCAACAAAATACGTTTCTGAACTTATACACTATACTCCGAGGAAATAAGTTTCAATCGATTCCAAAACCATATTTTCCAAAGGTTTAAATTCCAAACGCATCGTACGTTTCCGTCAAAATATTTTTCAACAAACAAAATACATTTCCGACGAAATATGTATCGAATCAATACTGATAAAAACGATTCAGAAAAAATGGAATCCAAAGTTTTACGTTCCAACCGATTATTTTCAAACAAAAGACCTCCCAAAACAGCGGTACTATGCACAAGTATATACATATAATTATATCACGCAGCATATATGCACCATTATACACTGTGGTGGATATTATCACACACACACACACAAACACCGTCAACGGACGGACAAGCGAACCTATACACGTAATCGCTTTTGCCACCGAATAATATTCTAATTCATTGCGAAATGGCTGTCGCGCGGGACGACCCCGGTCGCTTCTATATAATATATTATGTATAGGACCTGTGTACATGTTCTATACCTAGTGCAGCGTGTATACTGTATATATATATATATAACGGGGAAGTATATATAATATAATAGATATATATGTATATATTGTTACTGGATTCAATTAGCATAAACAATTCGGGTCAACGCCAGCAAAGTATGTAGGTGTGTTCATAATATGAACTTCTTATATGTATATATATATATATATATACTATACATTTCTTATACATTTGAACGCCGCCGTCGGTGGTTCAAGACCTTCCGGTTCGACGTGCCTGCTGCAGTTGGGTTGTGGCCTTTTCGTCCGAAAAACGTACGAAATAACACTGTTCGCCATTAATGGTGGTGCCGAAACAAAGTGTGTCATAATAACTATTCGTTTAGAACGTAATTATATACGCAGGTATACACGATTGTAGTATATTATGTTATACGCGTATACGCAACTAACTAGCTGTAAAGTGAACTTAAACATTTTTTTTTCTTTTTACACAAACGCATTAAATTATTAAGCGCCTACCTACATACAAAGGATCGTGTGATTTAATGAAACGTTTAAAAGGTCTTTTGGCAGCATTATTATGCAATATACGACTTCATATTTTATATTCGAGTTTTTATCGTGAAAACTAAAAAAACAGCTAAATATAATTACCAATAAAAAAAAAAACCTTAACATTCGTCTTTGACCAAATAATTTTTAACATAGCAGTACCTATACCTATATAATAAATTAATAACAAACTGCAACTTTCCGCTTTAGGACCTATGTTTTAGTACCCGTTTCATAAAAATAATATGTTGATTGTGGATATTTTTCGTGAGCGCATCATAAAACACAGACATTCAATTATTATTCGTTAAATTAAAAAAAGAAAAATTTACATTTTCGTCCACACACACACACACACACACACGGCTACGTTATTAATTTAGCGAGGTAAAAAATGGCACGGAGTACCGCTGTCTTCGGCAGTAAAACGCGTTATTTTACGACGATCAAACTAACTATGGGTGGTGTCCGGAGTCGATTATTATAACGCGCTTTCCCGAATCGATCGAGCCCGTTCGTCCACGAGACGACTGCTTCGCTCAAGCTCGCGCTGTTTAATGTGCTGCTACAAGACCTATACGAGCTGCATAGATATATCACTCGTACACGAAAAAAAAAACTACCGAAGTCTCTTATTGGCGTACACATAATAATAATAATAATATAATAACGACGAACGGACGCCTATCCCGTGTCGTATAAAAATTCCTCTTTCGCGGGCCCGGTCGCCGTCGGACAACAATAAAATCGCGGAATTTCGAACGGTTCCGATAAAATATACCTACGCGTACCTATGGGACATGCGCCTAATAAACCGTACGAGAATATTATTATATTATTACGTCCGCAAACCGGTTCCCGGCTGATGGAAAATAATAATAATTAGACATATTATTACTATTATAATAATATACGCTGTTGATCAATAATAATAATAATAATAATAATATATACAAACCTATCTGCGTTCGTCCCATATATATACGGCCGCGGCGGTTAAAATGCCATCGATCATCGAAAATCCTCCTCGCGCAGCGTACCCATACACAATATTATAGCGGTTGCTTACCGATAATAAGAAAATATATAAAAATGAAATAATATATTATATTATTATACCGCCGCACAAACCGGTCGGAGCAAACCTCAGTTCGGCGACTTTTGGCGACTTGACTAACGACCGCGGCCACCGTTGTATACTATATATATATATTATATATATATAAGCAACGCGCTGCTTTGATGATGATATTTTACCCCGACAACAAAATAATATAATATTAAATTATATTATGCTCGTCTCGATGGCGCGCAAATGTTATTTCTATCCTTTTCGGTTTTTACCGACAACGCGGTATACTGCACGGTATAACAACTATATACCTATATGATAATGACATCTCCGCGTTACCGGCCACTGTTGTACAATATTGCTTCTAGGTATAATATAATATTATATTCTATTCGTCGAAACCGAACGGAACTCGCGGCGTCGTCGTATTATCCACAAACGCGATGCCCTGCGCCGCGGCGGGTACGATTATAATTTGAACAGTAAGACATTCATGACCCATCTCGAAAAGTGTGTCTGTCTGAGAAAAAAAAATCAATTTTTTACCGTTATCATATTTTATTAAGTTGACTTTTTTGAACGATACGATGATGATATCAAAAATACATTTTCAATTTCTTATTCACGAGACAAAATATTCGACGAGCCAACAATTTCCAGGGTACTTACCTTAAACGACTCCGTCCGCTTGCTGTCTAAACTTTAAATGCTCGTTCAAAATTCGATTTTTGTGTATCGTACGATTCTCAAAAAAATAATTTTTTTTGGAATAAGAAATTTAAAATGCATACATTTTTTTAAAAAGGTAACTAACTTTTTATAGACAATAAAAAGTTTCAACGGTTTTGATATTATGTTATTTGAGATTGTGTAAAAATAATTATTTTCAAAAATGTAACACTTTTCGAAATAAAGAGTGCAGTTAACTGTTTAAATAATCACCCCGAATAATATACCTAATGGCTAATAGCATCAGTGTAATAGGTTTTACGTTTCGCTGTCGATCGATTCTCGTCGTGATTTATAACTTTATAAGTATTTAAAATTTAAATTAACATATAATATTTTTTTTTTATTATTATTATTATTATTATTATTATTATTATATAAAACAGTACGCAGTTTACAAACCACACAATGATAAAATTATACCTTATAATGTTGATGGTTGACGAGTGTGATAATACGTCGTTCTAGCGTTATTACCGAAAATAATATTTTACAATAATGTATATCAATGCGTAGTATCGTGTTACGTCTCGATATTGTAATCCGTTCCACGTGTCTATATTGTTTTTATTTTTGTAAATAATAAGCTTCACCGTTAAAGCTTACGTTGACGAATAATCTCATATTATCATATACACCATGATTGGTCTTATAATTCATAAAATCGATGGACGTATATTGTATAAGTCACTTGAAAATTATTAATTTCCGCCCATCAGAGAGGTAAATAAAACAATATAACTCTGTAATATAATATCATAAACCAAGTCATACCCAATTAAACCGTATATAATATTATTATATTCGTCATTATATTACGTGCTTATCCGAAGAATCGCGAGTTTGCTCGATGAAGGTACCTTCTATACGCGTTTGTCCCTCAAACGCATTTTTTATCCGAAAGATTTCGACATGACGACTGACGACAAACTTTGATAAATATAGGTAAACTCCTAGGTAGGTGGTATTTTTTGTGCGTAGAACCGTATAGTACTGTACCCATATACAAACTGAAAATTTTTTATTGCAAAGCGTACACAATATTGTAAATAATCATAATATTGTACGCCGAACGTGAACCGTATATTCATTAAAAAAAAAAAATAATAATAGGTATTATATGTTTTGTTTAAATTTATTTTTTAAATCTTAATAATCATAATTTTTATAAGTCTATACGGTCTCGTCCGCATTGAACCCTTCTATCGCACAGTAGTAGTGTATTATGATATTATTGCAATAATTAGTATTGGAATAAACGTCAAGTCCAATTACAGTACCAGCTATGCCATAAAATATAAGATATCAATTAAAATATTATTTTGAATCGGTACGTTTGAACGTGGAACGCGAGAGCTAATGATATTATATTATAAAACTTATTAATAATATTAATTAGTCTAGTAGGTATTTGTTATTGAATTAATGTAATAATTTAACTTTCAAACGGCTGTGCAGGACTTTCAAAGAAAATCATTTCTACTTTCTATACAGTCGAAGGTATACAATTCTCCGTAATAATTATTACATTATTTATTTAACTTGAGTTTGCACATTTTAATATAAGCTTATATTATAATATAATATACAGGAGACGTATTGTCATTTCACATCGAAACTTAATTTTTCCCGAGTAAAATTGCAGTAGACGCCAGCTCTTTGTGACCGGAGAGAGTTTCAGTTTTCCTCCTCCCCCTACCAATAAATTGGTCAACCGTTTTTAAATAACGATTTTCCAGAGAAACCGATGAAATAAGCAATACCTTGAATATAATATTATTTTAGAAAATCATTTTCATTTGAAACTCCTTTCTCAGAGTATAAATATTTTTGTAGGTGCGTATACTATACTCAATACTGTATATCAATATTCGATTTAAAAAAAATACAATTATTAGTCTTAGTGGAAATAGTATATTTTTTTTTTATCTCTATACAGTTTACCATTTTTTGACTGCGTGTAAGGATATATTATGTGGGTTAGCAGCATAATAGGAATGTTAGCTGCGATACTTGTTTTATTTTTCTAGATCTGATTTCCCAAATCTCTTGTTATCATCGGTGCTGTCCGCCCGACGACGCCGCCGCCGCCGCCGCCGCCGTATTGCCTGCGTATAATAATAATTATTCACTGGGTACACAAAAAATTGAATTTAGAATAACGCGTCCTGCACTTTCCACTTATCTCGTACACGCATACACAAACGCCTACGAATGGAACAAAATTTCCACCTACATAATATAATACATATATAGGTACATATATACTATATAGGTACCTATACAGCGTTTAATGACTACTGCGGTTACGTTCTTGCAGGATGTTAAATGATAACGATCGACACAACAATATTCTTAAGAAAAAAAAATATATCTATTAATATAATAAAAAAGCATGAACACGTGTGGTGTGTGTGTGTGTGTGTGTGTGTGTCTACCTATCTACCTACCCACCGCCTAGCTGCCTATGTATGTTTATTATTTTAATATAATATTATAATATGTTAAAATTTAAATAGGCGTTACACGTTTTTCGTGTGTTCGTTGAAAATTATTTTCCAAAAGTAAACAGTATTTTACATACATCGATTATATATTTCAATATTCAGTGTTGCCTACCGATTTTATATATTTGTATCCGAACAGTTATAATATATTATATATAGGTACCTACATATTATTATAACTCGTGATGTGTTTTCGTCGAACAACCAAAAAAATAACAGAATTATATTATACGTAATTTATTCCGGTGGTCTCTAGAATTATTGTTATGGTATATATATATAATGCAATACTGTTTCGACATTTGTCAGATTTTATCTCCCGACGTGTCCTTATTCTTATCACATTATACATATACGTGCATAATATAATGTATATACCGATACAAAGGTTTGGTCCGCTTAAACGGTCTCTCTCATGTTTATTGCAGCGTGGTCGATCCCCTGCGCTTGTTTATCATATTATTATTATTATTATTATTATTACTACAACGAAGGAGTCGTCCTGTGGCCATCCAATATTCGCTTCGACATAATAATATGCCGCCCGTAAAAACACTAAGGACGCACTTGTACGCGCCCTTAGGCCTTCGGGGGACTATTTCCCGCGCATCCTCTCGGTTTTGACTTATCGCGAGATAAACGCATATTAGGGCCGTGTTATGATAATACGTATAATATGTGTATACACGTTTCCATCCCTCTTATTCATTTATTCTCGGGGTTGTTTTTTTTTTTTTTTAGTTTACGACAGACATTTACACTGAACAGATTTCAGACGTAAACGTTAAGATTTTTAAAAACGAACCATAATTAGCCGCGCGAACACGTGTGGAAATTATATATACTACGGGTGTAAAACAAAAAATGTGTTCCATCAAAATAATAAGTAATATCGTGTCGTTTAATGGTCTTGTTGACTTAATGCGTGCACACACACCCGTGGTGTCACACCACCACATAATGATATTATTTACATCGTTAGAATGCCTGCAGGAGTAAAATATGTAAAATATGACCAAAATTGTGGTACTTACATCGTTTAAAATTAAAAAATTTAAATCTAAATAGTTTTTGAAAATAAAACTTTAAGGGCATATTATATTATAATATATTGATAATATCGAATAACGAATATGCGATGTATATACGTGATTTGAAAAAAAAACTTGTACATATACATTATTATACGCAAGAGTTATGATTTTGAATTTATGACAATTTATGAGTATATATTGTATGATTCTTTTAAAGAATAACTACGGTGATTTGAATAATGGTTTGACCGTGGATATTGTACTAACAAAGAATTTCCAATTGAATATTTGAATTATAAAATATATTGTTGTATGAACAAAATTCACCTATGGTGGAACTTTTGCAGAAAATATAACATCAAGTATAGGTATAATATAATAATAATAATATATTATTATAATTTATCGTTATTATTATTTTCTTTCTGGTTAATAATGCAAATATTTTAACAATATTCACATAAGTAATATATACGTTTTTAAAAAAGTTTCAAAGTGCTTCAAAAGAAAAAACAACTTTAAATTAAACGAAAAAAGTAATAGTATTTATCCATCTAAAAAATCAAAAGTTACGACAACGTTTTAAACGAACCACTGCAAGTGAAGAAAAAGTTTTAGCTAACTGCTGGGATATACCAAGGGAGTTAATTTTGACTTTGAATGAATTTCTTTACGAGATTAATTATAAATAATTAGGTCAAGTAGAACAGTATGTTAATATAAAAACATGATTTTCCTTAAATTAGTTTTTTTTATATTACGAAGCGTGTACACTCACGTATAAGTTAATAATAATATATTCAAAAATAAAACCCCAATATCCAAACATAGCTTAAGGTTTTTTTAGTCAATAAAGTTTGTTTTTCTTTGAATACTTTGTTTTTTATAAACATTAATACTCGTATACGCATGTGTTAGAAAATTAATATCAACACAATTTTTAACCGCTATCTCCTGTTTCTCTTGTTATCTCTAATTCAAAACTTTTCAAAACATTATTGTCAAATTGTCAACACCGGATTCATACGTTTTTGAGAATTAATATAATATAATATGAAAACATTTAATTTGATTTGTTTAATCAGACATTACTAGAAGCTCTAAGAGGATAAGAACATTTGAGTCTGAGCCAAATGTCTAAACACTAAAATGATAAATCGAATGGTACGCAATATAAAAAATGTTTTTTTTCGTTCAAACGCTCTAATTAATTTTAACGAAGTGATAAACTAGGAATAACTGCAGTGATAATATAATGCTCGAATACCCGATTATGGCGTGTTTAATATTTATATGTTGATTAATAATTGTCAAAATGCAAGTGCAAATAAAATTAATTGCTGATCGAACATCGGCACCACTCGTGATTTGTGGAAAAGCCGACCAAAGTGTCTGCGCTCGTTGACCCAGTTTGTCGTGTACGATAGAAAAACTGAAATAGACAGACTCTAACACGGCTGAGCACCGGAGTATTATACCATAAAGGGCAAAATAGGTTTATATCAATTATGTAATTGTCAATGCACTTTACTTTAAGGTTGATATCTTGATACGTAACATAGGTATAATATGATGACGTTCTCGTGACACGAAAGGTATATACAAGTTGTCAATATTATGATATACAGTGATATTATGCGTGCAAGGAGAGTGTTATATAATAATATATTTATTCTAAAAGCTCGTCACCACTCGACCTATATTTTACTGTGATTTTCCCGTGTAGTTTTTATACGTCAAAATCAACCTTGTTGACACAAAAATGAAGTTAGACGCACATTATCACTTTCTATATTTTAATACTGCCTTACAGAGTGTTTGACTATATACCTATATAATCAGCTGTTTGTATCATACATTATATTGTAACATAAATACTAGTTTTTGAATTATTTTTCCTTCATTTTTTTTTAAAAAATACTGGAATCTTACACCCAAAATTTTCGTTTGAATTCCATAATATCACTTTAAATCGGACTTTCGGGTCAAAGATAATTTGTCTATTAAACATAAAATATATGGATCGTGTATTCCCGCGAAGATAAATACGAATACTTAAACGCCATAATATTATACTATATAGGTAAGTATAAGTTCATACTACTACAAGATTCAAAATAAAAATCTAAGTCATGAGTTGCATCTAAATAATATTCAAGTTAGGAAAGTTCACTCTCTGCAAGCGTGCTAAGTTCCGGGTTATATTACAACCCAATAAACCATAATTCCATGTACAATTTAAAAATAATTTTGTAACCTTTATATTTTGGTACCTATTTTTTAATATTGCCTAGCAAGTATTTACTTTGAATAGAACCGATATAAGCTCTTAATACAAACAATCGTAACTATGCACTGGTAACTAACGAACGGACGGACTTGATGGGGATAGAAGGTGTTCTATATACTCGTGTTTAGAAACCTAAAAAAATTTGGAAAAAGTCATAAGTAATATTTGATATTTCATGTGCAACCGTGATTTTGTTCAAACATATAGTTGCGTAATCACGATAATTTTAATTTAAAGTTTAAATTGTTATAAAAATAACATGACGTAAGTACTGTAGGTTAAATTTAAAGGCTGTTGAAAGCGGGTCGTTATTTTGTGCATTCAGACCAATAAACGAAAGAAAAAAAATATACTTCCAGAAGTTTAATTTTAATTTCAAAAAAATATTTGAACTCGTTCGTTTCTTGTCTGTGTTTTGTAGGATTTTTTTTTTAGTAACCCTAAAGTAAAAGTTTTAAAAAAAATTTAATTTGTGCTATACTATACAACAAATCTAAAATATATTCTCTACGCAAAACATAGAAAAAAGAATGTAGAATATTCAAAAATGTGTTTTCAAAATTAAAATCGGGCTTTCGATACTGGGTGGATTTTTCTTTCGCTTTTTGGGACTTTCATTGCCACAGTGTAGTTAAAACTTTTTTGATCGCAAAATATAGTGACGTGTGACATATAGGACATATGTAGTACGCTACAAATTTCTAAGAATCTTAAACGTAGTTTATCTGTTGTAATATTACCTTAAGCGTTAGGGTAACTCAAGCACACTAATCATATGATCTGTTGCTACACACACGACAGTCACACAGCTGCACTCCAGGAGGATATAGAATATTGCCTAAGCCCAACTCCTTAAAACGCTTTCGGCAGCGGCCTTAAGAAAAATAATTACAGCCATCATAACATATAATATAAAGAATTATCGACTTTTGATATATATAAAATATCGATGTGGACAATTTTATGCAATACTTTGCCAACTCGCGTCCCCTATATCATAGTGGTCCACAGGTTGGCTATATTGAATTTAATACCGACTATCTCAACAATATTTTACTTTTTTGGGAGCCGTAAGTATAATAATATATACTTACATTCGTCTTATATATTATATAAGACGAATGCAGCGATCGCCTCGACCAAAATATCGTACTCGCCGTATGTGCAGCAGGACCAGCTCTATGCATCTCGTAATCCGTAAGTCGACGGTAATAGGTATATTATATACCGCGGTCGATCGTCACCGTAATTATATTAATATATGAGGTATCTATAATGTATATGATGTGTCTATAAACACAAGACGCTCGCGGTTCGTATCATTATAATATCGTATTTATACGTAAATTATTGTGCCGACAACGGTATACCCATACGTATATGATTATTATGATTATTATTAGATCGTACCACCCGCGAGTTACCGCGGTATAGGGCGGCCTCGGCCGATAACGTAATTCGATTTTGGACCACACGCCAAACGAGAGCGTCTCTGAGCCCGTCCGTCGGTCAACCTTCATCACTGTATTACATTATTCTCTCCTACAATATACGTGCGAGCACATCACAAACACACGACTGCGGCAGACGAGTCGTGTTTTTCCATACGCAACGTATAATTTTCTTCCGTTTTATTTTTATTTCCTCGGAAGGACAAACGTTTCGACGGTCGTTTTCTCTCGATGTACCTACCGTATATACATTGTTACAATCTTACGTATATAATATACTAGCTGTCCCACCCGGCATTGTCCGAGTCAGAGATGAAATAATAGTAAGTAAGTGCGATATCAGAAAATTAGGCACACGAAAAACACCGCGACGGTGGCCAAAGATTTGTTTTTTTTTTATAAATTTATTTGTAAAAAGTAACCATTGACAACCCTATAAATAAACAGAGATTATTCATATATATATCTCATCTAAAATAGCGCTTTCAGTTTTTCCAGAAGTTTTACCGTATAATATGTACGTAGGGAAAACTGTTACTGTAACTGATAACTAATAATTGTGACCAATAGCAACCATTTATAAACGAAATAAAAATTTTAAATTTTCATCATGAATTTCAAAATCTTTGTGTGAGCACCTCTTTAAATTATACTTGAATATACTTTTTTTTGCAATAGGAACCTTTTCCGTGATATAATCTTTCATTTAAAAAAAAAATGTAGACAATCGGTTGAGTACTTTCCGAGAACATTAGCATCAAAGGTTTCAATTTTCGGTTTTATATATTAAGATATTATGTATTAAAAGTATGAGCCAAAGTCTTTATTACGGATACCGCTTCTTGATGCCGTTCAAATGTCACGCGGGATCGACGATTTCCCAAAAGGGTCGGTCGCGATGCAATAAAATGCGCACACTATCGACACGAGCGCAACTGCAGCAGTATAAAAGAAGTAGTCACAAAAAGTCGAAATCGATTCCGCTAAGTCGGTCGACCGAACGATTTTCCGGGAAAGTTCTTGGAGAAGTAAAAAAAAAAATCGTTTCGAAAATATTTTGGTTTTTTGTTTGTATATTTTATTATTTTATCTCGGCTGACGACACGTCATGATGATCTGCATTTCGCGTAGACGCGACGTACCAATATATACTCTTTAGCCCGACCAGCACGTGGTGATAAGCGATTAATCCACCACCCTATATACGTATATGATATTATACGCTCATAAATATGTAACACGTGTCCAAATCGATACTCGTGTATATATATATATATATACCTGTATAAGATTAAAGTTGTAAATTATTCAATACTATATATACGCACTCAATATACTGTCTGGACGAGCTTTGGTAATAATTTATGAGTAAAAATACCGTGTACAACAAACGGTTTGACCGTTTCATAATTTCCTGAATCTTTTTACGCCCTCCCCCTATCAGTAGATACATGTATACATTCGGTAATGGACTGTATAAAATGATAAATCACGAACGACTGCTGCAGCACGACCCCGTACGTCGTTACGGGCAACGGAAAACCCTCCGCACCGGCCTCACATATATAATATATAACTTTTACTGTTCAAGTCCTACACATCGGATCACAAAGGCGACCTTAATTACATTTGCAATTTCACCCTATACACGACGGCGGCGGTCTCTTGATTCGTTCTTTTACCTCTCGGCGGCGTTCGCTGACACTCCAGAGAGCACTTCCGCGTTAATCTTCTCGGCGACTCTCGTGTTATACAGCTGCAGCAACTCTATAGCTAATTCCACGACGATCTCCGGAGAAATATGTGTTCGTCTGCTGTGCCCTTCAAATCCGCCGAATGACGAATACCGGCTAATTATTACACTGCAGCAGCATGAGATCTACTGCGGATCAAAGGCCACATTGCGGAGGGTATATTGTTAATTTTGTCTAATTATAGTATTATACTGCTGCAGTGCTCGATTCCGTCTGCATTGAGTGACATTTAATACCGTCCGCAGTTTAGTAACAATCAAATAATCCTAATCGTACAGGTACCTCTATATACAATGTACTTACTAGGTATACCTATGCGTAATATATTATATTATAAACTTACATATTATCATATTCCGCCAATGTGGTAATAATATAATAATTATGATAATATATAGGTATTGTATGATATGACGTACCGCATATATAGAAACCGGTACCGATTGAATAATGAGTGAAAAAAAAAAATACCGAAAACTAAATACACAGATATTGAAATGGAAATATATTAAATATGTGTATAATAAATATACTATCCGTATTACGAATGATAATACGCGCTATACTCTACGAATGAATTATTCATCTATTTGTACAAACGACAAACGACTATAATAATAATGTTAATAACACGATACTTTGTAAATTCTAAAAACATATTTCTGGTCTAACGCTTAAACTCTGCTCGCTTCTTCTACATGTATATTATGTGTATCGTTTAACATTTAGATACGGAAACGTGTATGCGATTAATCATATATGTACGACTGTATATAATAATATGTTCTGTGTTCAGAAGATACCGAATTCTGTATTATCGGACGACGCTCGTTTCATTATTTTTTTGCATCACAATAATTTCACCAAAACCGGGTTTTCGACGACAATTTTATCGTCGATACACGCGACCGAAATCTCTGTATATATATATCAGCTATTATTGTGCGCATACCTGCAGCTATTATACCATACACGTCTCGATAGTTTCAAAGTGTTGCGCCATCGCAGGGAATTTCAATATCTTCGACCAGCAGTCGCTCGTAATAATGTAGTAGTTGTATTATATTATTATCATTTATCGGCGGCTCAAAACGAGTACTACTCGTATTTACTTAATATTATTACGATAACGTCGCGAGCGAATACAATATCTAAATCTGCAGCGGACACGACGAGATTTCGAGACCACGTGGATCTCGGAAACCCTCCGCGATGCACATGTGCAACGAGCAAAACGCATGTGCAGTATGTTCGCCGCCTCTGACTACTTCCTCACACTGCACCCCAACCGGCAGTCGAGGGTACGAGGTGCCCTCGGTGGATGGCGGAGGCGGTGGCTGTGGCGGTGGCCTTAGCACTCGGCCCCGTTTCCGTATGTTTCGTACAAAATAATATATTATAATATATAATAATACGGCTCTGCTGCAGCGGTTTAACTCGGGATTTATCATTATTATTTTATTGCACGAAAATCGACCACACACGCGCATAATATAAAATATGTGTAATGCTCGAAATATGTATAAATATAGTATAGTTAAACGGCGTTTGGTCGGGCGTGTTTTATATTATATGATATCGTATATTATAATGGCATTGCGTCTAGTAGTAATAATAATAATAATATAGTATCACGTGGAGATGAGCTGCACATATGGGACTTGGGCCACGTAATTAACTGTATCGACAGTCGGGTTCGGTCGATTCACGTTAATCCGACATTTATCATATATTATTATTAACGATCGCCTTCTCTCCTCTCTCTCACTCTCTCTCTCTTCCACACTCTAGCTTTATTCTATATTATATTTCATTCGCCCAAAAACATAGATAATAATAATATTATACTATACCCTCCGATCGTCGTCGTCGGACCATTAACGACAAATGTCGCCGTACGTTCGGAACAGCAGATGTCGGCGGTGTTCGCGACGACGTAGAGAAATCGTCAAAACGCCGTTTTTCTATCATATTACATAATAAAATATTTAATAATCGTCGATGATGTTATTAACAACACAGCTCGAGCTTAAACGAGAAGCCGACGTGCCGACGAAATCGGCAAACTGTTTTGCTGGCTTTATAATATTATTATTATAAATTCATCAGTTAAAGGATAAGTAGCTACGGAAATGATATTATTTTCCGGCTGTAGGCGTTTTACCTTTTTTTTTAGCAACTTCGATACGCAACTAGTTTTCCGTCGTAAATATCGAGAAATTCCGGACACGCTGTACTATTTAGACGAGCGTTTACATATCGCTTTCTAATATTGTATGATGAAATATGTCTTGCTAAACTTGAATGAATGAGATTCGAGTTCTTGATTTTAAAAAACAACCCGTAGGTGCACATCCCAACAATTTAATATAAATACTAAAATTACATTAATTCGTCATCGCCGTAAATTAACGAACATTGACAGATCTGTCTCGTGTTTTTTGTCCACCACGACCAGGGCCCATATAGATTATAAAAATGTTGAGAAAATGCAGAGCCCCACATTCGCACACAAGACAGTGTCTACGATCGTTTCGCATAACTATGCATGGTAATTACAAGGTGACTATTATTTATTGTACATTATACTAAATTATACTTTGTAATAATAATAATAATTATTATCTTTGTTATATTATTGCGCACAAATCATAAATAATTATTTATTGATATTAATATCGTTCTGTCGTCGTCGTGTCGATTGAACTGATTTACAACGAGCGCCAACAATTTGGACGCGTATGCACATAGATAATATTAAAATAATTATACATTATATGCTTAAAGTCGCCACTGCCTCCACTGTCCAGCAGTGGCGACGACGTGCGATATCGCCACTGCCAGGTTGGATATAGCACGGTAAATTATTATTATTATTATGGAGTAATGTGATCGTTATTATCATCGTTCGTGAGAAATAATATATAAACGAACCCGACTCAGCTATTTTAAGATGATGCGTCCACGCACCGTTTGTTTTCTCTCTCTGACCCATCCGCTGTACGCGTTTGTGTGTAAGTTATGAGCGTGTAAGATAACACAATTTAAAATAATTGCTTATAAATCGCTTATAATAAAAATATTGAAAAAAAAACCAACAAACGCGACACGGATAATGTTTTTAACTTAAAGTTTGATAACAGGTAAATTCGTTCTAGTACTAAAAGAGTATAACAGTACAAAATTGGTTTTTGCTGAACGTAAATTTGCCATGTTGCGAGAGAGAGCAGAGAAGACAAATAGGTAATGATAAATATACGAAGACGCTTTGACATATTATCCTCTTAATTTGAAACGGACGGACGAGCGGATTATGATATATTATTTTGAAGATTTTACTGTGCAGCAAATACTGCTCTGTTATGCTATTATTATATTGATAAATTAAAATAATCGTCTTTAATTCGAACACTAATATTATAACAAAATATGGCCAATTATGTAATATGTAAAGTAAAATATTGTACAAGGTACTTGCAATTGTCATTTCAGACTAGGTCCGAAAAAATTTCGGCGAGTTCTATACTTAGTCGTCAAATCGATTAATGCGACGTCAACATTTTAATTCTCGAACATACATTTGTATAATTTTGGTTTTTATGTCAGTCGGTAAATAATTATTATTGAAACGATTGCGATGAGAAATATTTTTCTCTCACGTTTCGAATTCCACACCGTTGATTGTATTACACAGAAAAATAACATATATGTATAAAATTGCGATTGCATAAAACGAAAAACAAAAAAAATTATTTATCGCAATAAACAATAATCAATAGCTGTAACAAAAAAAAATTCTAATTTCGTGTCACGATATAATACGAATACCTATAAACATATTTTCACAAAAACGATCTGTTTTAATTTTTAACTTGCAATCTATATGTAATATTATACAGTATATTATGGTACCTACTCCTTTGCAGATTCGTTAATATTCTTATAAATTGATATTTCGTGTAGAAAAACAACATAATTTTTTACGTCTTTAAAATTGGCTTTTTCATTCGTTTATTTATGTATCTTACTCGTGCAATATACATAATATATTTTATAAACTTTAATTAACGTTTTATGAAAAATTATTAGGTAGGTACACTATAATAATGTTGCATAATATTATTTTTGATAATAATTTCTTATTATTACCGTTACGAAAAATGAAAACTTCAGATAAGGCTTCTCACAAATCATGAGAAAAATTTCAAGACTAATTTATTTTGTACGAGATAAATGTTATAAGAAAAATTGCTTTATCGAAAAGAATAATATTTTAACATTACTAAAACTAATAGGGGGTTAAAAATTATATACATGTTTATAAATATAATCCATTCTATGATATAAAATAACTGTTTTCCATCATCTACAGTATTAGATATTATAGTATTTATTATGCAATTTGATTTGTTTGATACATTTTCGAGAGTAATTTAAAACTGTATTTTTTTAGAAATGAACACGTCATTTGTTTTTTAACTTATGACCTTTTCATTAGCATTTTAATGAAAAATAAACTACATTCTAAAAAAATATCGACTGATTTACTGCCCGAGGTGTTGAAAGCCAAATCTCCAAAATAATATATCTCTTGAGATTTCAGCTGGACGAGTTCCTAAAAAAAAAAAAAAAATAAAACTAATGTCACATAAGCCGGCCATTGATCATTTTTAACAACATAATGATTTTTAAACGAAGGTTTAATAATATATTTTTAGTGACATATTCCGTAGTTAACGTTTTATAATAACAACCGACACCCAGACGCAAAAAAAAACACATTATACATCTGTTTACGACAAAACGAATGGTTTTCCGACACCGACCCATATGGAACGTACATATAATAATTATTAATTTCAAAATGACTAACGAACATTTTAACGCAAACGTTTATGCCAATGATTTATTGATTTGAAACTATCTCGAAAAAACGTATGTTCTTTATTAAAATATAATTATTATACCACGACAAAACGACATTGTTTTTTAGTATTAATATTCTATATTTTGTGTATTATATAAGTATATGATATCGGATTATTTGCATAGCATAATATAATATTACCAGCTATACTCAGATGCGTTTGGATTTCAAAATACCACGTATTATTGTGTCGGACATGTAATCAACAATATGAAATACCACTTACTCGGATAATAACTACAGGTGGTACACCTCAACTGCATACTCACAACATACAGCTGATACATGTTAAAAACATCCTTGTCCTAGTTTCGAGAACGAGAATTTAATGAGTTTGAAAAATAATATAGTTGTCAATAGATACAGTTTATAGTATAATAATTATAATTATAATATTAGTATAATGTTATCATTATCATTATATATCAAACAACTGCGTTATAGCCAATAGGTTGTTGAATTAATATGGTTGACAACAATCAATATTGTATTATTGTACAATATCCGTGCTCGGAGTGTTGTGCTGACGTTATATTTTACTAAATGACAATATCAGTCACAATAATCTAATGCTATTTTTTTTTTTTAACGATGTAATAAATAATAATATTTTGACCTATCTGCGAGTTGTTGGGTTACGACCCGTACAAATCGAAGACATTCTGAAACATCAGATAAAACTGCAGATGACTATCGTCGTGTACAACATTTTGTTTCTTAAAAAATGAATGTTTTCCATCTAATTTTTTTTTTTTTGGAAATCTGTTGTGTCATGCTACTTTAACGATACTTCAAGACGAGCACAATATTGTTCCAGCACCATGTACGATCACGTCTTATTGATTGTCTTATTTACTTTATCGACGCGCGTACACGCGGACAAAGTCGTCTACGGCGAACAAGAGTTTCAGATTCGAGTGTTCGTCGTTATCGAGGTTGTAAAAACAAAAAATAAAACAAAATCACTACCCCCGCGGCCCTCTGCAGCAGCACGCGGCGATCCGCTCACACTACAATATATTATACAAAACTGCAATTTACGATTTATTAATTATTAACGTAGGTATATTATTTCGTACGAATCGTATATGATAATAATAATAAAATATAGCAAACCACTGGGTTCTGCGCCGCACGTCGTCCGAAATTTTATGATCTCTACCGTTTATTTCGTATCGTATCGTTTCGTTATTATTCGTTTAGGCGCACCACACACACCCTCGACAGACGAATTCGTTGAGTAAATATTATTATCCATCCCGATTCTCAGCGTAGTGTATACACACAGAAGATGGGCCTAAACGTGCGTGCGCGTGCAACGATTGCAGTGCTGTTTGCAGCCCCGGCGCGGCGTTTTAGTACTTCGTCGTCGGTGTTTGCTATTAAAATATAATATAATATATATAATATGATATGCAAATAGGAAAATAACTACCACTGCACACACATATTATGCTCGGCGTAATGTGTAATGTGTAACGATGATAATAATAATAATATGTAACAAGTGAAAGGCCGCCGCCGAGCTTACGCGTACGGTTTATTTGCAGTGGGATTATAACGAAAACAAACTGATTAAAAAGCACGCGCTAAAAATGTATAATATATTATAAAACGGCGAGTCAACGCGGCGGCGGCGGCGGACAATCGCCCGCTTGTTATAGTAATAATAATATTATTGTTGTTATTATTATTATTATTATTATTACAATTAATATCATTAAACCGCGAGCCCGCGTTATAATGGTGAATAATTTTACTATAAGCCCTCTAGGACCGGAAAAGGGTTTAAGGTCGTTGTTTTTTTTTTTTCGTACCCGCAGACCGATAAATCTGTCGTGTACTCGATATTATTATAGCAGTGTACATACTCGCGTATATACATGGTAGTATACCATGGCGGCGGCGGCGGTGTAACGACAAAACAACAACCCTTATATGTGGGCACAGTATAATATAATATATAATATGACATCGCGCGGGCTTCGGGGAAGAAAAGCGAGAAAAAAACCGAACACGAAAAAATGTCCGGCTCGATTTGTTTTTTATAATCGAATCCGAACGCACAGAAGGGACGACGAATCCGCCGAATAACGACGACGAATAATAATAAAAAAATAAATAATAATAATAAAATACGATACCCACATGCAGCTATAATATCCGTGTTCTGTTCGTCGTAATCAATCGCGCGTGTCGCCCTTGACCAGGTAAACAACAAACGCGCTCGAGAAGAGCACAAGAGTTATTATAATAATATATTACATATTATTATGTACTCTGCTGCGGGTCGTTCCGCTGTTATGATATATTTTCTCGACATGTGAAATATAATAATTTGTTCGTATGAATAATTCTCGAATTTGACAAACGACACTGAAAATATAATATTACACACACCTCGCCGAGGAGCTCGGGATTAAACGACTATTTATTTTATACACACATGCTCTCTCCGGATAAAATATTTCGGATAATATATTATTATTTTTTGTTTGTTTTACATTCTATTGCTTATAATACGTCACACGGAAAGGTATAAAATGTTATTATTATTATAATATTATACGCACTGCGGCGCGTGTGCGAGACGACGGCACAGCCACGGCCGGCGTTTCTCTCGTATTTTAATAGCCCGTGTACTCGTATTATAGTGGCCCGTATGACAAAATGTCGTTAGCCTAATATTTCTAAGTCTCTCGTCGCTGTTGTAAGCGCGCGCACTCGAAAAATCCGAAAACCGTATGACTCACATGCCAACTCGGTGTAAATAATACTATCACAAACGCTAATAAAATCGTCATCACAATAATTATATATTCATAATAAGAAAGAGGTAATAACCACCGTCCCAGCTGATCCATACACTGCAAAAACGTATTGTGGTACTTTGGTTTTAAATTAAATGTAGGGCATTTATTAATTATTGCAACTTCCAATGTCGCTCCAATGTTTTCGTCGTACCAGCTATGCTCGACGATATTTCCATATTGCCTGAGTGTATCGATCATGTGAAAACTATACCGCAGGAAGAAAATCCTACAAATCTTGATGCGGATGGTACCGAATTGGTTCCCGATTTTACAGACTTAGGACCGTCAACTTTAAAATAGACTTGGTTAAAAATGTGCGTAATATGTGTTAGAAAAAAATTGACATAACATATACAATTTTAAATCGTTAATTTGGAAGTCAACTGGTCATCACTTAGGTTACGTGTACAAAATACGAATACAGTCGAACTTGGTTAACTCGAAGTTGAAAGGACCTAAGTAAAAGTTCGAGTTATCCAAAAAAAAATTTTAAAACAAAACAAAATATGTATATGAATTCCTGTGTTTATTATAAATAAAACATGTAATGTGCAATAAAAATTAGTTACTATGTATTTATATGTATGTATATGTAGTTTTAAAAAGGTAGGTAATGTATGTATCAACAAAAATGAGGTTAAAAAATTATTTAAAAAAGGTATTTATTTGAAATTAGTTGAAACAAACACAGAGCACTGAACACGAAAGTCATGCGTCGTCGTGTAGTAAACCAGTTAGATAAACAACTTATCGGTAACGATAACATTAATGACCTTTATAGATAAATGAGGGAAATTTTATCACAATTTTATAATACATAATATGTATTAATAAAACTCACAACTTCGAGTTATCCACGAAAATATTCGAGTTAAACAAGATTTTTTTACATTGTTTAAATAGGAAATTCTTGGGACCGGAGTAAAAGTTCGAGGTATCGACGATTTCGAGTTAAAGAAGTTCGAGATAACCAAGTTCGACTGTAATAATAAATAATAAATACAATTTAAAACCGTTGATTTGCAAATTTTCTTTAAATATTCAATTCGCTCAAGCTTTTCATTAATGTACTCGGTCATACGATTTTCAAAGTATTTTCCAAGTTATTTCTTTCCTGTTTGTTTGTAAGTTTTCTTGTATTATTACTTCGAAATTTAATACAATTTAATGTCTGTTTAAAATCTAAATAAAATAAAATATATATTTAGTATGGGCACTTGTAAATTCTTTATTCAGCTTTGAACGGAACGATTCGCAACTGTTTTACCTGTACACGAACGGGAACCAATTGGGCTCAAAATACCTTTTTTAAACAGGAACCGATTCGGCCAAATGGGGACCAATTTCGGTTACTCCCCTTGATGAGTGAGTTACGATAATATTGTTACACAAGTTAATCATTTTCCGTTTAAATTTAAATGGTTGATATCAAAGTTTAACCCAAATCATATTATAATGATATTACATGGCCCCTATGAAATATTTAATTAAGTTAAATAATAAAAACAAAACGTCATGTATGAAATTAAAATTCATTAACCTTGGACAACATTTAATTGCATTATGAAATATTTAACCGTAATTAAAAACACATGTCGATTTTATTGAACTAACAAGTAACATATATAATAGGTACTCGTTTCAGTTAATTGAACCAATTAACAATTACTGTCAATTTGCAAAGCCCATGACATCACGCGTATTAAAAATTGAAAGTGTGTGTATTGAAGAAAGTGGGCTTAACACTGAGTTAACACTAATACTTTTGTTTTTTTTATTCGAGAGATTCTTTAAACTACTCTAAACTGTAAATGTGCCAGTCTTATAGGTGGCCTACCACATAAGCAAACACTAATAAATCCAAAGTTACCAAATGTAAGTATATTTATTTATTACCAGTTATTTTTTTATTTTCCCAATATTTAAACCCTTAATGTTCTTATAATCGCTGTTTCGAGCTCGGTTTAATGGTTACAAACTCTACCTTTATAAATAAAAACGTAAAATAAGTCGTATAACTCTTATATACAACGTCTATTAAATCTCCCATACTTATTGCTTTTTCGAGCACATATTTTTTTGTAGAATATTTGATTGCAATGAACATAATATAACTTTATAAGTATTCATTATAAGTTTATGGCCTTATAGAAATACTACACGGGATTTAATACAGTTGAAGTAGCTAATAAATAATTTACTAATATAATTGGTTATGCGAAAATGAAATTCTAAAAGTTTTGAAACTTATAGGTACGAACTTAATATTTTAATCCTGAAAATCATAGCTGGTAACGTGAACAAAAACCGATTTTATACAATTTATATATGTACGATAAATATACTATATAGGTATATACTATTTTTTCGTTTTGTTCGTGTAAAGTAATAATTTAAAATAAATATATTATATACTCTAGACGTCTGTCACTATGTTGATTTTGACGATAAATATTTATGAGACCATTTTGTTGTACACACTTAATGTTTTTATATATACCGACTAAAACACTATAACAGTTTTTTTTTTAAGAGTTACAACGGACACGTATTTTATTTGGTTTTGTTCTCGCGCACGCAACGATTTGAGAGTATTATACGGACGTAATGTGACAGATGTAGGGTACACTTATTTTTAAATTTCCCCGTTCGTAATCCCTCGCGTGAGACTGAAGTCTGACGAATAACAAGAACGAAATGTATACGACATGTATGTGTACGTCGGAGCGAAACAAACTGGGGAAAAAAAATAATAAATAAATAAATAAATAAATACACAAACGAAATGAAACGAAATGGAATAGGCTTTCGAAACTGGTTTTGACCGAACGTGAAAAACGCTAATCTGTCGCACGAAGACCGTGACTAACGACGTGACATTGTCGGGGAAACGACGAGAGGGGAACGGAAAAATCCCTGCTGGGCACCGATCGCTTTAGATTTCGTAGATCCGTTTCGGGTCGTTACCGTTCTCGTGGCGTCTATTATATTATATAGCACTGCGCGCGCCTGCACGATATAATAATAATAATATAGTATATAATATAACGACGACGACGACGACGAAAATAATTCGATGGGGTCGTTTTCGGTTGTATTTTTTTAAAACATTTTTTTATTTTTTCACAAAATACGCGATTTTAAACACCCCAATTAGTGTGCCCGCGTGTGTACCCGGCCGGCGGGGTGCAGTGCGTATATTCTGCAGGTCTATCATCATTCGACATTATTAAATGCTATATACGCGGCCGGGGGGGGGGGGGGGGGAGTGAATCCGTAGGAATGTACGTAAGCGGTAAGTGCGGTACATATTATATACACAGTAAAACCGTATATACCGCGGTACGTCGATATAACATCATATTGGACGCCGCCGCAGTCATCTCGGTTATAATAAATAGTAACAACAAATTGTGAACGAAAAAAAAATAAATAGCAGCTGCGACGGCGACGGCGTTTCGCGTCTTCGTCTGGTGGTTCACCCTTTACCCCGGGGGCATAACCGCATCTGTGCAAACAACCCGGGGCGGCCCAATGCGGTTATTTAACGTACGGGGCGGCGGCGGCGGAGACGGAGAGGGCGAGTTACACACATATAATATACGAGTGTGTGCGTATTATACATATATAAATAAGTGAGCCGTATGGGACTTCGCGGTGCAGCACACGATATAGGAACGGGGAAAAAAGAAACTCGGCTACATATGTATATAATAATATAATATATCTGCACATAATAATAATATAATATATTATATTAATGGGTCGCGCGCGTATGGTTTCCCGTACAGGTGGGGCCCGCCGGCTAGACGCGGCGTATAATAATATGATAAACGGCGCGGTATAATAATAATGGTATATAGGTAATACGGATCCGCAAAACAAACACGACGGGCCGAGATCGGGCGGGTAGCCCGCGGGGCGCAAACCGCGCGGTGATCGGGTCGTCGTCGTTGCCTGCTGCAGCAGACGCCGCGCTCGCTCGGGGCTGTCCGTCTTTATAATATTATTATTATTATTATTATTATTATCATCTGAAAGTCCGACAGAAGACCCCCAGGCCGGAGGATTGGGCAAAACTATATGAGAAAAAACCACAATCGGAAGATGAAAGATAACATTAATATTATGTGATTTCGGCGTATTAGGTATATACGTATCGTTTGCCGTTTTTGTGGACAACTATATATTATAATATTATGACATTGCGCCCGTCTTGCAGTACTCGACGACGAGAGAAAAAAAAATGGCTACCGAATCGCATATAGTCCGTACAGCAAAAGGTTCGTGTGCTGTACATATCTGAACCCCCCTTTTTTGGGCCGATCGATTGGCCCGCTTGTGCCTCGGCGGTGCAAGGTATAGTCGCTTAGGTGCTCTAAGTCGGCAGGGCCAATTCATATTATTTTAATATAAGTAGAGATGAAATGGATCTGAACCAAGTTTTCCATCAGATAATATTGACAACTGTGCCTATATTATATAGTTTACATCAAATATAGGTAACACCTACCTAGCCAAAATTACGAATGATATATTATTGTTATAGCCATGATACCGTAGTATCGATAATAACGCACAGCCTACCTGTTGTGCTTCATAGGCTGTGAATAATAATGTTATCTGTTCACTGTAAAATCTGTTCAACAAATTTTATTTGACCGATTGTAAAAAAAAATGGGCTGCTTTATTTTGTATGCAGCTAGTGCACACCTATACATGATGCAGTACCGAATTTGGCCAGAAGACGTCAGTTTTAACCGGTTTTTACCGCTCTGCGGAAGGATCGTTTTTCTGTTATATAATATTATATCATAATTTATTATTGGTGTTACCGCGCATTGATCCAAGTTCGTATATAATCACATAATAATATAAACGATTGGTGTCCATCAAGTTGGCACCGACACATTATGCTAGGGCTATGCGACGGGTTGTGCCGTGGTCACTGGTCGTCCTTAAGTCCTTAGCGGGTGCGATTCCGATATTATTGAAACGGTATTTTAATTACAATGTGTGTTATAAAAAAATCAGCTATTCAGTTACTCGTTGACATTATTCATACTAAACATACGAAGAAAAGTTTGGGTACGACAACAAATTTAGGTAGGGCCCGTACTATCAAAATTAATGAAATCAATTAATCGTCTTTAAGACGTCTAAAAATAATGTTTGAGGTAGCCGGCAGGTATATAAATAATAATAATAGCCTACCTATTATATTAAGTTCACTACCTACTTTCTTTTTTGAAATCTTTGAATATTTTTAATATTTATTCTGTCCAAATATTATTTTTTCCATAATAGACGTATATCTGCCTCTGGATATACTTTAATCCTCGAATATTTCTACCGGTTCACATCCCGCATATAACGATTGCGCATAATTATTATTTGTTTCGTTTAACTCGGTGGTAGGTACAACGATTATTTTTTTCGATATTATTGGGTGGCGGAATGGAAGATCTACCGCGACGACGGTGATGTAACTACCTATAAGCATCATACTTTGCCACGAGTGATTTGATTTTCGTCTCAAGACCGTCGTTTTTTAAAAATAAAAAACAGATTCACTAACAATGCGCTATTACACTCGTTTTTCCCAATAATAACAAAGTTATTTAAATTCTGATTTTTTGAAATTCTTAAATATTTGTAGAGACCTAATTTTTTAATATTTTGATTTATAATGCTACTAAAAAGGTGTGGGAGCCGAAGTAAACTAATTTTAACAAACAAAAATCATCATTTTTTGTTGTAAATTGTTAATCGGATTATTGTTTTTTAAATGTTGATGTATATAAATTGAAATTTAAGCAAGCAGTTTCTATTCAACTGTTTGTTCCAAGGATAATAGATTTTATGGTATGGCGGCTATGATAATTTTAAAATTGAAGTACCTAATTACTTAATATTTCATAATTTCATAAGACTGTTGGAGTAGAATATAAGTGGATATAATACTAACTAAATATCATATAACACAGTTTATATTTTATGTAAAACCATTATCAAAGATTATTATCCTTATTCCTTAATATAGTATAAAGTTTAATAACCCAGAAGTTACTCGTTCAAATTTCGAAACAGATGCTTCAAAATTTTTGAAAAAAATAATCAGTTAATAATTCACAGTAAAAAATAATGGCTCTCGTCTGAAAATATAAGTTTATATAGCTACGGGCTACTCCTTAAATGGTTTCAAAAAAAATACAAATATCAAAAACGTGATCTTTAATAGTACTTGTATTATACTTCATTATACACATAAAGGTATGAATTCAAAAAATCAGAATTTTATTAAATGCATTATTAAAAGATAAATTGTGGGATGAGATGTATAGTGATCACTGAGAATCCTATTGTTGAACCACCGCAACCTGTGTCTCGTACTCTTATACCGGAAACGTAGAGCAGAAAAAACATATTATTGTTTGGATGTGCGATTTAACCCTCTCCCCTTCCATTAATCGGGCTTTTTGTATAAAAAAAATTTGAAATTATAAATTTAGTCACGGAAACCATTGATGTTAATCAATGTTATTTTTATCACCCCGTGTATTTCGTATGATGTACCTACTAACATAAATAATATAGTCATAATATATATTATAGCAGAAATGTGTAGTTTAGACGTAGAGTAAGAATAAGAACATAATAGATAATAATCTATAACGATATAATATAAAATAATATTAAATAAACGAAAATCAAAAATCGGACACACCGACCTCTCACACATAATAATATATGTATATATATTATAATAAGACTTGAAGAACAACAATCCTACTGCAGCCTGATGTGATGAACCGCTGACAATAAAACTGCGCATGGTCGTAGATTGTCCTCTGCCTTCTCCTCTGACAAGAATCATACGCAACCGCCCTTCGACTAGTTGGAAGAAGCACTTAGATAGAACATAAAACCCACTTAACCCACGGCTTTTTCGAAACTGTCGGTCTGGATACAATAATATGTAACCGTGAAAATAGCTTCAAAAATTGTGTAACTATGCTGTGAATCCAACAGGTAGTTGTTTATACACTGTATCTAGTTAAGAGCAAATAATCGCATCCATTAATGTCAATGTAAAACGTAATCGTAGGCCGATGATGACCTAGTTGTTGTGTGATCTCGATAAAATAAAAAACTAAAAAAATACGACGTTGACGAAATCCAGCCTCCGCGGGTTTCTGCGCGGTACTTATCGTTTCTATACGATATATATACATGATATTATAATGTACACCTAATATTATTATTTCGTCAGCTCGCTCGTTATCCGTCGACGATTGCAATAATAAGCGGTTTGACGGACATCTCGGCGATATAATAATAATAATAATCATTACCTAGCTGTAATATTATTATTGTGCGCCTTATAGTCGTTTACCTGTTAACACCTATTTAAATGTCTGAATCACGACGACGATATGATAATATGTTCGCGGCGAGCGGCTGCAGGTCGCCGGTAGGTACCTAAGACTTTCGTCGAACAAACCCATGGACATTAATCGAAACGCGAATATCGTTATTATTATCATTATTTTAATCGTCGGGCAATAATTATATTTTATATTATGGTCGTATACGAGATAAACGGTGTGTCGTGTGTGTGTTTACTTTGCGTCGGCACCGCTACCTGCAATACGAAACACCGGTGCGTTTTTTTAATTACACCTTGTTAACCGCTTTAAGTCGTTATGTTATTAAAAATATTAACGCCGCTATGACGCAGAGCGTCGACGTTGGGGAGAAAAAAAAATTCATCGACACGCCGCTAAACCGCGGTGAAAGGGAAAATAATATATTTTATAATATTATTATTATAGAATATACTATCATAACGTTATGGAAATGTCGAGAGCACATATTAATATAATTCTGCACAATTTAATAATATTATTTATACATTATTAATAGTATGTCGTACCTACGCGATATCTTTCCGCGATGTTAAGATTTTTAATTTTCAGATCACCTTGCACGCACGGACTAATTATTATTATTATTACTATGACACACGCCGAGCGCGTAAAATCGTACAGGTATCGGTGTACACGCATTATTATTTTTAAAATGTTTTAGCCATAATAATGTAATGATGTTATATTATACGGCGTATCGTATTATAATAATGTTTGCTCAAAGAAAACGAAAGTAAAAAATAATGTTATGTAGTTTATTTTTTCTTCTCTATAATCGGCTTGACCGTTATATTATATTTTTATCTTTCACATTGTACCGCTGCGGGTAACCCGAATACAGGTATGATTGTATTGTGATTATAACATAACGATCTTATAATTTTTTCGTTACACAATATATAAATATTTTAGAATATAAACAGCTGAGTAATAATATAATATCGTGTATTTTATAGGCTCGTATAGCACGCCTATATAAAATAAACGATATTGTTTCGTACCGTCCGAAGATCTTTTATGTTAGCGAATTTAAATCCTACATAATATGCCATTGGTGGAAAATACTGGAGCGATAATATGTAATAAATTAATTATAAATTGTAAAATCGTTAAATTACGACAATGACAGTCCTAAAAATGATTCAGAAGCACTCGTAATAATAAACGAGTTTTTAAATACTTCCGCGTTTAATAAAGATTTTTAGCAAAACTGATTTTTAATTTTTATCTCGACTACGTTTTTTCAATTATACTGCGTTGATTGAAATATTATTGTAAAGCATGATGGACTTTTAAGAAAAAATAATCAAATTATATTACATTGAATAATTAACAGCAAAACAATTTAAGATGAAATTACAGATTATGAGTTTTCTTTTTTACAATAATTAGGTATACCTATTAACAATAACGATGATTGTATTATTATTGAGTGAAAAATTAATATTAATATAAGTGATACAATTAATTAAACCCAAGAAACATTATTCAAGCTGCTTTAACTTTTTTAGAATGACATTTTATAATATGTATTTTAAGCAGTCTTTCTTAAGCGTATCAAATATGTTGAGTAAGGTCTTTTTTACCCTTTTTTACAAATTACCACGAAATATCAGTCTCAAGGAAAATTGTTAATTAAAAAATCCACATAGGTAGTGCATAACTAAACCGTGTCGATGCCTTTGCGGGAATAATATTATGTAAATCTCATTACATTTTTTTGAAATTAAAATCAAAATCGGTAATTATGACGTTATACCAATATTTTATTCTCAGATGTGTCAGGTCTTCAATATATTACGTCTATTTCAAAACACTTAAGATCATTAGTGTCGACACCAAAAAGATTAAAATTTTTATTACACCATAAAATATGTCTACGTAGGTAGGCTAACGAATACATTATGACAAAAATAGGTTTATGACGTAGATAGTTTCTAAATAATATGTTGAGACCAAAATTATGACCTCGTCCCTATGTCACGTGTACGAGAAATAATAATTTACAAAACTCGGTTTTTGCATAGTTACACAGAACCAACCGATAACGAGTTTTTTATTTTTCCACATTGACGAAGAATTTATGCGACGAATTTTTTATACGGGGGAGATTTTTTAATTTTGGATCTCATTTCGTCGTTTGATTTCTTTACGTAAACGGCTCGTTTTTTTTCGATCACAATTATTATTAGACTTGCGTATAACAGACAGACACGTCGCGCATCCGCTCGAAACACGATTTCGATATAATATAATATGATGGAGTCTCTCTTCTCGCTGAATTCGCGTCGTACGTCCCGCGACAGGATTGACATATTATTTTCTTTCTTTTTGTTGCTCTTTTTTTCCGCCTCTTTGCGAGACCCACTGCAGTCTGCACCCACCACCCACAAAGAGAAAATTCCACACGACTGACACACACACAAGCACGGGCGTGTGGGACGAACTGCGGCAATTAAAGCGTTAAATTCCGCCGCTGCTGCTGCTGCAGGGTTGGGGGCTGCACCGATACGACACGGACCACCGCCGATTAAACGATATAATATGTGAACGAATTAACAAGACGTCGTCGACACGTCACATTTTCGTGTGTCGATATTATATATTATTATTATTTTTGTTCGAAAACGTTTTGTACGCGATACTGCGACGTTGCAGCAGCACAGTGCACCTGGGGTTTCGGCCTGCACACGATTTCTGACAATGTAGTTAGCGAATATTTCGGGGGCCGCCGCCGCTGGTTCGCGTATTATTATTTCCGTTTTTCACCGACGATAAACTTTATAACAATGAGCGCTCACCTACATTATACAATATCTTTGGGACAAATTTTACGGTGCCGATGCGGCCCACCGGCGAACGACTACGCTAATCATACATGGGCCGCACGTGAAATTCTTACCGTGTCGAGACGTCCAGAGGAAATTACAATTATTATTCACATCGGATAACGTGTATGACTAATCGTTTAGCCTTTTTCACGCTCACGGTATTTGCGGAGGGTATTTCACCGCCACCGCCGCCGCCTTTGTGACGAACACACCTGCTGCTTCAGGCCCGGCGGCGGCGGCCCCACGCACATACCGCACGAAAAACGCTGCGTACAAGGATTTACTAGGATCTAAGACGGAACGCGTTTTATTGTATTATTTTATTATCGTCTTCGTCGATGGCCAAAAATGTCGGTTTATAGTATGGTTTTTTTTTCCACTGCACCCTGGCCGGCCGGCTGGTCCTGCGTGATCTCGTATCGCGCATCACTAAGCAGACGATATTACGTATTACTTCTGCGATTTGATAGAATATTAATAAAAAGTAATAATATAGTCCATGTACAGTAAATGAACACGTCATTATAAACTAAAACTGGGCGAGGAAATGATTTTTTTTCTGAAGTCAATACACAATATTTTTCAAAAAAGTGGATTTTTTTTGTTTATAACATTATAAAATAGTTGCAGATACTTTATTTTTTTATCAACTAGAGAGCATAATTTGTTTTGAACAGTATTTCTGTACGGTACGCTACATGAAGTTTTTCGTCGCTAAATAAAAAAAATCAGTTATCACCCGATATACTAAGTGTAAGTAACCGAAATATTTTTTGACATAAAAAAGAAATCGTTGCAATGAAATCATTTAAAATAAAATTGAAAACAAAATAAATTAACTTAACTTAATGAAAATTGAATTCGTTGATTTAATGTTAATTAAAAAACAATTAAATTAGATTAACCCAAAACTAAATAGTTAAATAAGTTAAGTTAAAACCTTAATATTTTTATTGCTGTACGGTTAAATAAACTAAATTATATTTAGCTGTTATGCGCTTAATGATATTTAATACTTTTATATAATATTATTATCATACCTACCATAAATCTTATACCAAAATACAAAAATGCAGCTATATCATTCAAAGGATCACGTCCACTTGATTTCAATTGTATTTTATTATATTAAAATTATTTATTGAGCAAAAGCGACAATAGTAGGTATACTTACAATTGGAGCACCTAACTAAAACTTTTAATTAAAACGAAAATATGCTCTTAACATAACTTTTGATATGAAGGCGACATCAGAAAATGTGTTTTAAAATAGCAATATCTTTTAAATTCGGTATAATATGCGTATTATAGGTACCTTAAATATAATTTATACTTATTATAAGATATAGTTGTTAAGCGCATATAGAATTTATTTCAAATTTATGCGCCTATGAAATTTGATTTCATTCCTATAAAAATCTGTTCTCATTACGCAAACAAAAATGAATTAGCTCAAATGTATAACGACGTGTTAGGCAAAGTATTTTTGAATAGTAATAGTAATGACTTTATCGTTTCATTATTCGAGCACACGTATCGTGTTTTTATAGTTTCTGTTATAGATTTTAATAGAGATACAAACAAATTATTTGCTCGCAGACGTCGTAGTGTATAGTATATATTATAATCTATCGGATATTATACATCAAACTACAGCAAATGTACAAGAGAGTATAATATATAGTTATATATATGTCACGCGTTTACGGAAAACGTGAGTGCGCAATATCGTTTTATTATTGCTGCACGCTGACAACCGTCGTTGCATTGGGCGCTGTACATTGCTGTATACAATGTTTCTAATATACTATCGCATATTGATATAATAATAATATAATATGTCGTGAACAATATTGGCTTGCGTCATTTGTATGTTCAACTTGAAGAACAATAATTCGGACCACTGTGCGGCTCGTCGTGTACAATCACGTCGCCCTGTCCGGTTTATTTTTATTATATTTATTAAAAAATTGACTATTGAACGAGGGCAGCGTACAAATTAAATTCACCTAGGGCGGCAAAAAACCGGCAAGGCCGGCCCTGGTAAAATGCATATGCGTCACTACGGCCGGGAAAACGCTCCATCGTTGGAGGGAGTGGCGAGTTTGAACTTGACCATAAATGCAATCTAAAAAGCGAGCTGCTGCTGCTCGTCAAACAAATCATGGACGGGTAAATCGAATTCTTCGCCATTAAGGCTGTTGGGTTAAGTGCATTTAGACCAATGAGCAAAAGAAAAAAATACACTTCCAGGAGTTGACGTTTAATTTTGAAAAAATATTTTAATTTGTTCGCTTCTCGTCTGCAGTGTTTTGTTGGAAATAATTTTTTTTTCTTAAGTAAAACTACAGCGAAAGTGTATTTCGAAAATAAAGAAAATTAGTTTGGTACTTACCTATACATACTTATTAAACAATCGGAAACTCAAAACGCCATTTCCTGAAAAGAAAATAAGGAATTCAAATATGATATCAAAATTAAAATCAGGCTTTCGATGCTGGGTGAATTATTCTTTCGACTTTTGGGACTTTCATTACCACGAGCAGGAATAGAAACTTTTTTGTTCGCGAAATATTGTGACGTTTGACTGCGGGTATGTACGCTGCGGTTTTTCAAGAATCTTATACGTATAGGTAGTTTATCTGTAATTACCATTTACTTTAAGAGTTCGGGGAACTCAAGCACAAATTATACTGCCTAAATCCAACACCATAAAAAGATAATGGTACTCTTTCAACAGCCTCAAAGTAAAATCTCGTTCGGCGGCTTTCGAAAGTGCGAAAACGTCGCGGTGTCCCCTGCTCGCATCGAATCGCCCTTATATATGTACATCTCCGGCTGCAGTTTGTCGCCGCCGCCGTCCGTCGCACAATGTGAAATAATAATAATAATAATAATATGATGTACAGTCTATATACTTCCGGCGACATCGACGTCGTATTGTTCAAAAGTTCGGCGAAGAATCTTCGTCGGCTGCTTGTTCGTGGAAAGTGTGCGCCCGAAAGGGTTTCCTCAGTGTAATACTGCGCACAGACTTCATGCTAACAATTGTGTGCGTGTGAGGGGGAGGGGCGCACAATGGCGCCTGTTCTGTCAGTGAAAACGGGTAGGACAACCCGGCACCGCTCGCACATACCTATATAATAATAACAATATAGTAATATAAAAGGGCGTGGAAAATTTAATTAAAAGCGTCATCCGCGCGAGAAAACCAGACAAAAACGGGGAAGTATAAAAAATACGGAAAAAAGAAAACTCTAGTCGTTTTTCGTTCCTCGTCGCCACACACTTCCGATTTCTCTACTGCTCTCGCCATGTACTATCTATTATATGATATCCGTTGTTGTTCTGCAGGTTTTGCGCACACGATAATAATATGATGTGAATGTATAATAATATGATATATATATATATATATATTATAAAATATTTTTATTGTGTTAGGCGTTCGTGACGAGTATCCATCTCCGACGTCGAAAACGCACAAAAGGAAAATACCTACTCGTCGTCGTGTTCGAAACCGTCGAAAACACTCCACGCATTATTTTATGATATCATATAGGTAGGTATTGTATATTTGTATATAGTGAAAAGGGGAAATGAGAAAAATTTCTCCTCGCACATCTGCTCGGAGGGTGTTGTGTGTTGCAGTGCGGGTATTGTGTCGCCGCTGCGCAGATAATAATTTAATATAATATAATTTAATGTATATAATATTTTATTATATTTTGTGTGTTATTATTATTATTGCAATATTATCATCACGCGTAGGTGTGCTCGAACCTTCGCGGTGGGAGGGCGACATTGTTTAGTTTGGCAGAAAAATTATATTTATTGTCGTCGCGTCGTGCGCGACTTTCATCTGAACAGTAATCTGCAGAAGCGCTCATTCCATCGTCAACCGCAAACGCGTTCATAACTGTGTGCAAAAAAAATATTTAAGCAATACTAATAATATGATATTATACAAACAAAAATAAAAAATGGCCATAGAGTTTAACATAATATCACGTATATCGGACCAGAGCAATCTCTTGCCCGAACGATCGACAAACGTGATAATAATATTATTATAATATATTTATTAGCAAACGATTTACACGTGCTTACTTCTAATGTAATTATTATGATAATAATATGCAATATTTATTATTATTTCGTTGTTAATCCTATATCGTTGTTCGATCCGACAAATAGTAGTAAAATTGATCGTGTGCCCGATGGCCGCGGTGTAACAAATTTCTGTATAGTACGATTTAAATTTATGGAAAATATGATTGCGGTTACGTACAGTACCTATATTATTATACCTACACGAAAACCGTCGAATTTAAATGCAAACAATAATTAGAATAAAAACCGGGATACTTATTTAGGTATGATGTATTGATAATAACTATTATATATTATTAAAACAGTTCTATGACCATATTATGTCATGGCACATTACAACTTTAAACCGTATTAACGTAGAATCACCGACAAAATATCGCCGGTAAAATATCGCGTGACCAAAATATCGCAACTAAAATATCGCGAAACCATTATATCGCATGGAATAAATATCGCCAGTATACATATCGCCAGCATGAAATATAGTAGTAATTTAATTATAAATAAATAATATATTTCAAGCATTTTAATATATAGTAGAATTTATAAAAATGATAAAAATATGTATAATTTAATAAAATTGATATAAGTAATAAAAAAAAATTAAATATGTATATTAATTAATGGAAGTATATATTCAATGAAATACCTTGAAGATAATCTTCAAACTCTCGATTATGATAATATGCTACTACTTTCTTTACTCGTTCAGCCCTACTGACTGTCTTGTTCTTTTTATTTGGAGTATTTGGATTTTCTACTATACTTTGACTTATTTTTATTTCCGTAAAACTGTATAAAAGTGTGAAACTGTAAAAGCGTCAGTCACAGTGACAGTACAAAGTATTACTAAATAGAAATTATAAAATGAAAAACTAGTGTACTTGAATGCATTGCTAGGTCAAAGGTGAATACGATTATAGATAAGATAAAGTTAAATGCAATTTACAGTCGCGATAATAATGTACGGCGGTATTATTTCTTTACGATATAATGGTTTCGCGATATTTTAGTTGCGATATTTTGGTCACACGATATTTTACCGGCGATATTTTGTCGGGGTACCATTAACGTATAACTATTAAACGAGTATTACACCGATTTCCAATCATTTTTTCATGCGAATATCGCGAATTAATTCTGGTACGCGCATGCAATGAATGCAATCTGTTGCATAAAAAATAGCGAATTTTTAATCAGTTCGGAAAATCAAATCTCAGTTGCAGATTACCGATATTGAAAACTCGTCGATTAAATTTAATGAATCTACTTATATATGATGATGTTTTAATCTCTAATCGTTGAACTGAAATTTATTATATAATAATTATTATAACTGAATTTTAGACGTCCGTGGGTGGTACTTATAGAACGTAAATCGAAAGAGATATAATATCAGATGATCTAATTCGAAGAAATATTCATAATAATATGAATATATAGTTTACGAAACAGACGCGCTAATATTATGTATAAGATCTGGCTGGACATTGTCGAGATAACCGAGATAACTAGTTAAGGATAACTAGTTCATAACTTTTAAAAATTAATTTTCCCACCACAGTAGGTTTGAGATGATTTAACTGTTATTGCTGTTGCAACAGATTTTGATTGAAATAAGTATTTCATAAATAATGTTTAGGGACGATCTTATATTTAGTATGAATTATAAATTAATACAGAATTCATTGTGTTATTGCTATTTTAAAACAAATTTTCTGATAATATTACCTTCGTATAAAAAGTTACGTTTAAAGCAGATTTTTTTTAATTAAAAATTGTAGTTAGATGCTTAAATTTTAGAAACTCATCACTTTTGCACCTCGATAAGCATTTTTTTATAATTTCAACTGATTCTATTATAATATTATATAATTTAATGATTTAATATCATCGCACGTACAATAGTAAACACATCTTATTATTTAACCACAAAAAAAAAAAAAGTTAAGACATAATTATTGAACGTTTATAAAACTATATTTTTTATAGGCGGTACGTGCTAAGTTTATGTTCTTTATTTTTATTGTGATGAAAGTGTATGAATACCTCGTGTGTGTTTAAATATACCAACGTTTATCTACCATACTAACGAATTATAGTGATTTTTATTCACGGGATAGGTCTAAATATTAATTTTTGTCGACTAATAATATTCTTATAGCGAGCATGATGGTATAGGCGATGCTGGTCGCGATAATAGTTTCACGCATGAATAGAGCATATGATATTTCCGAGTCCTTATTTTTTGTTCGTATTTAGTCGACGGTGGAATATATACGTTTTATAATGGGCAAAAGATAATGATTGTAATATAATATAGCCGCATCAGCTGCAAAAACAAACTCTGTCGAAAAGCGGCGTTCAAAAGCGATACACCTAATTATACGGCAGCAGTGTTAATTTATGTACACGACAAATTAATGTGTTTAATGACGAGAAAAGGTGGGCAATTAAATGTCCATTATGAACATCGCCGTTTTACTATACGGAGAGTAAATTATATCATATACTGCAATATTGATAATAGCAGTATATAATTTGAAAATATACGTAGTAGTAATAATAAATTGTTTGCGTTATTTTCATTCGCCGCGTGCGAAAATGTCTCTGCAGCCGGAAACTCGCGAAACAGCCGGTGTCGTGGGGGGGGGAGGGTCATACGTGGGAAGGAAACTTCAAACGTCGTCGTCGCCTCCGACGCAGCCGCCGCCGCCGCAGTCGTTCCGGACATCGATTGCCATCGATACAAGCGCGAATATAATAATATTGGGCGTTTGCGGTTTTCCCGTGGCGGCGGAACCGATCGAGTCGACGGCGGTCGCCACTGCCGCAGTGGTGACGATTTGCACACACACACACACCGAAACGCTATTCTCACGTATATTATACGACCGCGCCGGTGGTTTTTATATCGGGCGCGGTTATAATATTATTGTTATTATGTTGAATGGAGCTGAGAGAGAGAGAGAGAGACCGAGAGGAATATGTGATTGGAAACAACGCTGTCGAGGCGACCCTCTGGTTAAATAAATTACGTTGACAAGATATATATAATACGCGTGTACCGGCGGCGGAGGGCATCACGCACATTAGTAACGGACCGTTGGCGGCTGTTTTGAAATCGGCCAAAAATATCACATATATATATATATATATATATGTACTATACGGTGGCCCGTCGATAAACGAAGAGAGAAAAAGCCCCTTTAGGGGGGTGGTTGCGGGGGGGGGGGGGAGCCCGGTGCTATTTATCGGCCGTGTAGACACACAACATGTGCGGCGCGCATCGTCCCGGAACACACACACGCGCCCGCGTATATTGACCGCGCGAACATCCCCAAGAGTCGCCGTCGTCGTTTTGTGCGTATTTATATACATTATTATATAACATTGAATGTGATATATTTTATTATCATATTATTATACTACTTTACAGTATATATTATGATGTGCTGCACTGCTGCGTATAAAAGACGAACCGCGCGCGTTCGGTATAATATTATAATATACATAATACGCTACGCGTTATTACGGCACGTTGGGGAAGCATTGATTAGCTTAATGGACGCCCGTCGGCTCAGCGCGTACCAGGACCTCGACCCCCCCCCCCCCCACAATACTCGGCCGGCCGGATTAGAGAGCCCCGCGACTCTTTGCAGCCCGCGCCCGCGCCCTATCTGAAATTTCAATAGCCCTCAATTACCAGTGTTTTGACGGCAATCTAAGGGATTAACTTTTAAACGTGAAATATGGCGTTTTTCCTCCGTATTATATATAGCAGCACAGTGTGTGTGTGTGTTATATATATATAAGAGTACCGCCATATACTTACCGCAACCGGCCGACAGAAATCAATATTTACAATTGTCCTCCAAACGGCAGCACTATAATGCACAATAATAATATAGTATGACACGTTATAATATATTACGCTGTTTTGGTCGTCGTCGCACGTCGCGCGAACAATACGTTATATTATTATTATTGTTTTTTATTTTTGCCACTTAACGTTGTGTGCACGTGATGTGTGATCAAGTCCAACTCGTTCCCCGCAGTGACCCCCTTAAGGCCATAACTAATAACTTTAATACGTTATAATGTAGTAAATTAAATAAATGCATCGTAGCCTATTATATATTCGTAATAATATGTGTTTAGTCGTATGAACATAATATCAAAACGCATACTCGACCGTACAAATACGGTTTATAGACAGGTATGCGCGCTTACAAAATGTTTGCATTTCTGATGGAAAATTAAAAAAATAATCATATTCTATTTTATGATTTATGGTAATCCAATGAAATTATAAGAAAAAATTTTGTTTGAACAACAATACATATAATATTATATAATATACGAAAAAGTATTGCACCAACAAAGCATAATATTTAAAACATACTGGAACGGTCCCTTCTAAATTTGATATTCTCTATGTGATTTATTTGTTTTCACATCGTCTAATCGTTAAATGCACACATCCCAAAGTAAACTTTGAAAAATAATGTTTTATAAAGCACCCTTATATCATTACAACCCTAGAGCGTAAGGGGTTTTTTTTATTTAACCGTCGTGCTCTAACGAAAACCCTCTGGCTAAAACAAAAACATGCATTTATACATTATACATTCATCAACTATATAAAATATTATATGTATTCTATATCTTACCCGATAAAAAAAGTCGAAATATACGATTGGTAACAAATTAAAATCGTGTTTTGATAATGAATACAGAGTAGGTAGTACACAAGTTTTAATTAAAAAAAAAATTAAATTGTGCTAATTTACAGAAAACTAAACGTAATTAATTATACGATCAAAGAGCAATAAATTACGAAGATGATTATGACCAAAAGGAAATTAATTTTAAAATTAAATTCTCAGATGACTGTGTCCCTTTCAAATATGTCGAGTCATTTATTTCTATTTGATAAATTCGTATTAATTTCGTAATTAATCTAAACAATATGGAAAAAAGAGGTTTGCATAATATTCCATTCGTTTCGCTTTCACAACAAAGGACGACCGTAATGAAAAATCATTCTAGTGGGAAAAAACTGCACCCTTTTTCCGAATGAAGTGACAATTGACCTTTGAAAGCACCGACCGTGTAAACCAACAAAAAACAATCTGAAAAAGCACTCAACTTGTCTCTCCTTAGAACAACTTTATTCGATTTAAGTCCAGCAAAGGTACACACCAGTCCACTAGCTATAGTAACGAGAATATAGGTTCTGTCAATAATTTTCTTGTGCATTTTTACTCTTTAACTCAACATTATTCTTATCGTTTGAAGCTGTGTTAACGATGATTAATACACATTTAATCGACTACAATCGACACTGGACAATGGAATTTAGTTTTAGCTTTATGTCTCATAGGGAATATTATATTATACCCACTTCATAAAATAAATTAAGGAGACTTTTAAATCGCCAAATTATTTATGACACACAATGCATAATATTATGGTGTAACTTGATATTCATTCAGTATACTTTTTGGTTTTTAATATTATATTATTATCAAAATGTAATCAATTATGAAATATTGCATGCATCGCGGATTTAATGTGTTTTATAACTAAAGAAGAATGAAATTTAAATTTACAACAAATTATGTTCTTTTTATGTAAAATGTTTCATAACGTTTAACTTAATGGATTTGTGATGCTAAAGTTTTATTCCAAGGTTAAGGTATAAAGTGGAGTATTTTAAAAGGAATTTAACAGGTAGTATAGTTTTAGAGATTTTTAAAAAAAAATCCGAGATTTAAAGGTACTTGAAATAGATATATATTCTCCAGAAAAACGCCATTTATTCGGATCGGTGAGACATAAACAAGAGCACTAAATTTTGTCGGAGGGACTTGTGCAGCGAGGACACGCCGAAACTGTACCCTTAACATTCTTATTTTTCCAAAGTTTTCGACAGTAATAAAATAAGAAAAAAAATTATTGGAACACAAAAGAAATCATTGATGCGGTCCCCTTTCCGTACATAAAAAGTTATTTGAAATAACAGATACGACCGAAGTTTGGTGTCGTTGGCTTTGTATATCATAATCGACAGATATTTATTCGCCAAAATATGATATTCTGCAGCTGACCAAAGTTCGAGTTATTTTCGCTTTCTCTTGCGCTGTCAGACGCATACTGTTCCGCAAACTTTTTGGCCGCCGCCGCCGCCGCCGCCTACGTTTCCGCGTTTATCCGGTCGTTTGGGGAGAATTTTTAACTCTGATCTTTTTTCTGCTTATTTCTTCACCCCCACACACGAAAAAACTCGGCGTTTACGTGCGTCGCGCACACCGCGCATATATATTCGATATCATATTTTTTACGACCGAATCTCGCTCCCGCCACCATGCACACGCCCGACACACGCGCGCTCGCATAAAATGTGCACGAGGGTGCGCCCGCCACGGAAACACGACTAAGAAGAAGTAACCCAGGTGCCCGGGATCTCTTGGCGCATTAGGCCGTGATTTAATGCTCCCCGAGGGGCCACGGCGGACACCGCGAGGTGTTGTCATATAAGTAGTATTATACGCGTGACTTAAAAACGTGACAAACATCAGCCGCCGCCGACGCCGCCAATTCGAGAGGCGTCCAACTGCAGGCGTCGCGGGTCTCGACGGAAACGTCTTGTACGACCCTCGTGCGCCACCACTCTTAATATATTTTACAAGCGCGCACACACACACCCACACAAATTGTGTACACGAATTGTTGTTGACAATTTGTTGTTGTAATACGCGCGTCCGACCGGCAAAGGTTTCCTCCCTCACGAATAGGCCCGGGCCCGCCGCCGCAGCCGCCGTGACATTTATTCGCGTCCTCCCCGCAATAATTGAGGCGCCCCATCGGACGAGGGCAATAACTCTGCGGTTTTCGTCGCAGAAGCCCCCCTGCCCCACCCCTCGCTATGTATTATAATTTATAACCATCCGTTTCGCCCGGAAGATTACCGCGGTCGTACGACGTACGTCGCAAGGCGTAAACCAGACTTTTTAATCGATCCCAGCACGACAGTCGCGGTGTATGCATTATATTATAATAATTAGGGCCCGGAAGTTCATGCATTTGCATGTTTTTACTGAGTGCATCAAAAAGTTGCTGGATGAGCTACAAATTTGAATCAGAGTTCAAAAATGAAATTTTAGTTTGCATATTTTGAGGTTTTTTACATAAATATGCATACTTTAAAACAAAATTGCATTTTATTACACTTTACTAATTGTGTTATTTTTTTTTCATTAATATTTCGGACTTTGAGTATATTTCAGAATATATTTGTTCAAAAATCATGTCAGGGTAAGAAACAACAACAGACGGCCTTCCAGAAGATCTTTAAATTAATGACTTCAAACATTTCAAGTATGCTCTAATTTTTTCTGTTGATGTAGAACGGAGCTTTTCTCTTTACGAAAATATGTTGGCTGATAATCGCCGTTCATTTGTATTTGAAAACCTGTCAAAATCCCTAGCTGTAAATTGTAATTCTAGAAGTAAACACAACATATACCATATTAATAATATTTTTCATATTTTTCCCCATCTTTCAATTATTATTTTTACCAAAAACGAAAAAAACTTATGGTAAAAAAAAAAAAAATTAAATGCATAATTTTATAGTTTTAAGTGCACGAACTTCCGGGCCATAATAATAATAATATGTATATGACGTGTAACTAGCAATGTCGAATCGCGAGTAATGTCCACGATTTGATGATGATTAATGTGACATAATTAACGTGCAATGCAAAGAGAATCGGTAAACGTTAAAAAGTGTGGGTGAACCTATTATAGCCGTCAGCGCTTTGTGTATATAGGTAATATTATGAATTATTATCAACATGTTTTCAGTCGATTTTCAAAAACTAATCAAACATCATTCAATCGAAAATATTACAACTCGTATTTTTGTCGTTTTACGCAGATGCGCATATACGTGTAGATAATAATCGATACTAATTGACACAAAGTCCTTTGTTAAATACCGCCTGGGTACCTACTAATGAAATGGTCAATCAAAAGCTCATTTAGTTCGACAGACGACCGAAACGAAGTGTTCAGACCAATTAATAATTAATATACTCCTGCAAATGTGCGTTATACAACATTGTTAGCGATTTGGCAACCGACGACGTAGACACCGAGGTAAAACTGACACAAAATGTTACGATTTCTATATTAAAAACGACATTATAAGTCGGGAAATAAAAACGGTACATTATAGACATAATATATTCCATAGTCCATTGGTCGTATTATAGGCAGGTGACTTGCATACATGAGACTATATTTTTGTCGATCTATAAACGGTGAAAAGGACGATTTCGACTTTCGTGATAGCGAAAAGCTCCGCGGTCGGCCCTAGTCGGTAGATCGTCCGACTGTATGAGCTGGTCGGAAAAGTATAAATTGTTATGATTAACGGTTTTTAGGTACACGAGCTTTTCGGCGGTATCTGAGCCGATTTAAGCCGGCGTCCGAACCGTTGGGCGCACAATTTATTTATCGCTTAACGGACGATTTATTCCGAGAGTCGTAAAAATTAAATAGCGAAAATCTAGATGACGCTCTTCGCCGACTGGAAAACTAACAACACGCGCAGTTAAAATGTACGAGAGCCGAGTTTTTCGCGGTGATGCGGTTTTCAAAAATATATTGACCGTAAAAAGTACTCGGATTATAATACGTATTGCGATGATGATACGCCGTGGCACGACGACAACAACTACACTGTGTAGCAGACTCGTATAACGGTTAATAAAAAACGGTGCCAACCTATTACGTAGTATAATAATTATTATTATATACAGCCGAGTGGCAACCGTTTTTCGAAAAACGGTGACGTTCGTTTCGGACGGCGTTTCTCCCGGAAAGGTGTCGGGTAGCTAGTGAGTTCTATTGTTACAAAGACTAAAGTATAATATAATATACAACAGACACGACGAGGACACATGCACAGCGGTATATCGTACAGGCGGCGATGCACGTTTTACACATTATTATTATTATTATCAGACGACGAAATTCTTCTTGGGGTTATTATAGACAGTTGTATTATTTTCGAAATTAATCGTATCATAATAATATGTAACCTGTCAATTGCGCGTTCCGTTTCGGGTGGCACGGTAACGCCGGTGCGCGTGTGGGGTACTTGTATATAATATTATTGTATAGCTAGGTAGGTACCGCGGTTATGGTATCGTCTATGCCTATATTCACGGGCGTGTGACCGCCGAGGGGTTTACTCCGCGTGAACAGGACGCTCGCTAGGACGACCGTCGGCCGCGAAGAATGATAGTAGTAGTAATAATATCTACTAATAAATTCCGACGAATGTCTATCGAGTGTATTACGCAGGTGGTGCGCAGGTCGTCGACAACGATTTCGTACACTCGGAAATCCATTAACCGTGCGATATCATATTATATCATTAATGTTATTAATTTATTATTATTATTATTATTGTCGTCGTTATCCCTCGCCGGGAAGGTCGGCGACGTGGTGGAACCGATGTCCGCCGGAGGAATCCCGGGGACACGCACCGGTGGCCGACAAGAATATGACTATTATAATATTAATATTATTATTATTGTTTACAGCGTATAAAATAATGTATAAATGCATATACATATTACGTTGAGGTAGCGACCGTTCCAAATTAAATCACACCAATTACACATTGCTTCGTATGATATACGATCATTGTCTGTATACCTGTATAGGTATAAAGTAAGTCGTACGTAATAATATAATACACGTGTAATATACGATACGGCGGCGATCGGAGGCGGCAAAAGGCCTATACAATAGTCGTCACCGATGACTCTTAAGAGGACGCTGTGCCCATTTATGATGCGTTTGATTAGTCTTTCTCGCAAACCGTATCGCGTACTACACAGCAAATCATTGTTCATATTATATTCGATTGTGTGTGAAGTGAGTTTTAGTATTTAAGTATTCGAGTATCGAACTAGTAGAATAGGTAAGAACATATTATTATCTGTCGTCGTCTTCAATAATTGTCGTCTGCTTCTTTTCGATATTTTAAATTTTGAGCGAGATATGAGCATTTCAAATCGTAATATTTCACATAACTACCCATATATATCTTGCTTGAAAATTAAAATACCGACCAAATACTAACGCTCGAGCACAGATAATGTTCTGACCTTTGAGTTTGCCGATGGCATAGATATTAATTTGCTCTAATATCAAAAAACGAACAGCGCACATTTTTGAATCTAGTGAACGGAAATTTTCCACGTAGTACGTTTGTAATACGGAGTCACGGGGCCGTACTAACAGAGAGGGGGGCGGGGGGAGGTGGCAAACGGGGCAAATGACTTTGGGCGCCGAAGGCTCCACACATTTTAAGTGCATCAAAGCACATATAGTGATCGATTTTTGAGGTTTAAATATGTGTACGTCGAATAGGGGTGCAAAAATAGTATTGCTCTGGGGTGTCAATGTTAGTTATCGTTATCTTAATATTATATTCTCGAAACGCTTGTCTGACGTTTTTCCACTCTGCTGCAGTATATTTCCGGCGTATCGCGCGTTTTCGTTTTCTTCGATATCGATCGTAAGAGCGAATAACGTTAAATTTTTAAGCGCCAATCCTTCTGCCCCCCACCCCTACAAACACTTTTTCAAACGTCAAAACTGTTCTCAAACATTTATGAAACTTCAGAAATCGTACTCAGTGCTTGGGGTTATGTGCAGCCACCGATCGAATAATATATAGAAACGAGTGACCCTAGCGCCAGGTCATGAATTGTCCGTCGTATTATAATAATATAATATGTTGTCGTCGTTTAAATATTATTTTCTGACAATAATTGTTATTGGTCTGTCGACGCTAGTAGCATTCAATACAACACCAAAGTTAAATGCAAAGAGCCGGACCGCGCGTCATTTCTCTTCGAAACGACCGCGACGACCACGCATAGATTTATAATAATAATATATTGTTGGCGCGCCGTGAAGATAATATATTATAATATTATGATATTATTATTGCGTTATAATAATCGTGTAAATAGTATCAAAAACAGCGAGCGGGGAGCCAAGAGAATTTGTCGAAAACGGCCGGACAAAAAATAGACACCAATAAACATGGTAGTTTTAAGACCGCGTCGCATTTACAGCTTTGCTTCTTGCGGCCGAAAACTTATCCAACGTCCGTATAATAATGTGTATAAATCTCGAGACCGTATAACCGTCTAGCCGTGAAATTCCTGTCGTAAATATAAAGGCGCCGGGCCAGCGGACCAGCAGCGGGGAAAATGGTTCACCAACTTTTTGACAAGGCTTTATGGCAAGTTAGCCGGTCAAAATTCTAAAGTTCTGTGTAGCTGAAATCGTTGCGATCCGCGAATAACTTTCCCCGGAAGTAAATTACACGGAACGCAGACGGAACATCACTTTGAGAGTCACTTCCTTTTAATTGATAACCGCGCGCGGTTAAAACTTTTGAGATATCGATAACCGCCGTTTTGTTTTTATTTTTCGTATAGTTTATTATTTATATGTCGTGTTTTGGAAAATACCGATAAACCTAATCGATACTCATCGCAATGTATAAAATAATATAATATATTTAAGACTTGTGTAAAAACGCAATAATTTCGTGATTGTTAGGTATGTTTTATTTTTATTTATACACACATTGATCCAGGTTTATGCGCGTTCAAAATGTTAATTTTATACAAAAAGTTACTTAAAGAAACTTAAATGTATTTATTTAAAATCTGAGAAAGTTCCAAACAATAAAACTTACATTTATCGTAAATAACTATTTTATTATATGTTTTTTAAACAACTAAAAACCAAACACCGCTTCATAAAATATTGGTAGAAATAAATAGGTACATTTTGCATTTAAAGTATCTAAATATTTTTTAAATCCCTTTCGTTTTTCTGAAATATTAAGTGAGATGAGATATTCCGTGTTTGGAATACTTTTCGGAATATAATTTTTTTCGAGCGCCTTCAAAGTGTCTTATATAAATTGGTTTGAACCGTGTACTGTAATTTGTAACCACTATAACCAATAATAACCATATTACTCATTTTTATGTTCGGTATTAATTTATTATGCATACAGTTCTTAGTTAGGTACCACGTCGGAAAGAGCGGTCCCAGTCGATGAGTCACACCGCGATTATGAATAAATTATTGCGCTGAAGTGGGGTGGCGAATCAGATTTTCGCGAGAACCGATTAGTCTTTTAATCCTGTGAAATATTAACAAGCCCGATGGAAATATGACCTGTAAATGACACTCGTGTATATTTTGATGTGCAAAGCTTTGCAGCGAAAGTCTCTGGAGACGCGCGTTTGACAGTACAAATAACAACAGAATATAATATAAAAGGGTGTGTAAAATAGATTGCTGCGTGCAGACGCAAGGAGTTTTGTGTGGGTAGTGCAGGATGATGGGAATGACGCGCGTGGGTCTTCGTTAGGGGTGGGTTGTGAAAATCCGCGGAAATTCCGGGAGGCAAAATAACCGCGAAACCTTTTTCGGCCGAAAAAAAACATCGTCTTAACATATTATGAATTGTTAGATATGATATGCGAGACGGTGTATGGTGCGGGAAAAACACAATTCTCGAAATAAAGTTGAAAATTGTTTTTCGAGAAAAATCACGTTACTATATTATTATATGTACCTACGCATCCCAAAAAAAAACAAGAAAAAAATAACAAAAATAAAAAACATATTAAAAGTTATTTAATAATCGGTATAAATATTTATATTTTCAAAGTGAGTGAATCATAATTAAAAAGATCGCATTGCTATTTCTATCATTCCTCATCCTTAAAATAAGGGTTGTAAATGCTTTTATATTATGTACATAGGCATAATTTGTATAATATAGACCGAAATAAATTTGTATTACTGTAAATTTCGTACATTTCGTTATGTAAACTTTTTCATTCTTTATATGTATGTGTTAGGTATTATTTTAGGGAACAAAATTTAATCTGTCGATATAGTCCGACCGATGTGTTAATATGTGAAACAAACTAATTTCTTTTATCCTGGTGGTAATTTTTAGAATTTTTTTTATCGAATAAAAGCGGTGAAAATGTGGGTTTTGAAAGCTACACTATATATTGCTAAAAATCATTTTATTAGAAATGTTCGACAAAAAATACAATATTAATCGTCAAACTAATACGAATTCATTAATTTATTATTTTTTATTATTTTATAATATACATTATGAAATATTATAATCAAGATTTTAAAATATTATATATTTGTATAATAATTTCCACAGTTGATCGGTTTTTCTTGGTATTTTTTACCGATATTACCATAATAATATATGAACACGCATTCACTGTTGCAGGTACCTTCAATATAATTTGAGCGATGCGGTACGCGCGGCTACCATCATACGCCACGAAATGTAACTATACTGTACTAAACGCTTATTTTTTAATAGCATTTTTTATCTTTTTTATTAACGAAGTGGCATACCGACAAAGTATATTACAATAATAATACTACGCCTATTGTATGCTCCTATACATACATTTAGGCGACTCATTGTGTTCCGCGTGAATCGATCATCCGACTAATCCCGCGCGATATCGATTACGCGGTCTTAGCGATTTTTTGATGGAGGTACTTACGACGTCGCCCCGGGACACTCGCAGGCCGTACACGCGTATTATTACACGTATACACAACACGCCTTCACTCGCACAAGCTTTCCGCGCGCGATCATCGCCGTCGACGACGTCTTCGGTTCGTTGGCATTTTTCAAAGGCCCCGAATCCCGAATACGGGCGGCGGGGGTTGGGGCAGAAAGGAGGCGGCTGCAGTGGAGGCGGCGGGCTGGAGATTTGATTTCGCCGTAGACAGGTGTATTGGCTCGGAATAACTGAGCCGGAGGAATGTTTCCGCCCTGCGGACATCGCCTCACTACTATACCTATACGCCATCACTACACGGCAGCCCCCGGGCCGTTCGACGTTTCGTACTAATTTCGAATTTGTGCGTTGATTTTCCAGAATCGAGCCTTTCACACACACACACAATGAAAAGAAAATACAGTTCGATCGTGTATAGGTATAGGTATACAGCGTTTCCGTTCGTTTAACTCGATCGGAGAGTGCGTGTCAAAAGCGACGCGGCCCGTCGTTTTCGCGAAAACGTTGTCGGCCAATAAAATGATATCCAATCGATCGCGGTACGACTATGGAGTGCGTCGACAGACATTTCGGTTGTGTTGTTTTATGTTATAATATTAATATTGTTTTTGAATTTAGACGAAGCTCGCGACGTATGGGCCCATAGGTCCTAATCGTCTATCGTTCGTATGACGCGAAATACCTATACAAATTTACGAAAATCAAAAATATATAATATAAACGATTGTGAGGCAAACAGATACCGCTTCGCTCGGCAGACGAAATAGCATCGCCAGCGCTCGTTTGTTCTCAAATCCGACGTGACACAATATCTATATTAATTTGGTTATTGTTCGACGACACTGAAACAATGCGCCATATTACTATCATTCTCGACCGTCCAACAATGATAAATTATTATATTATATTCACGCGCTGAACTGTCTGAGATGATCATTATTAGTTGGCTACTAAATCTTGTTTGTTGTTGTTGAATTTATCGCTTCAATAATTGACCTACATTATTCGGATTATAATAATATATTGTACAGAACTACGACTACTATAGCCCAACAATAATTTAAATATTAATTGATTTATGGCACGACAGGCCGACTTACTTCTATATAATACTAATCTATAATAACGACGACATTCGAGGGCTACGCGTGGACCTGTAGCTAGGAAAGGGTTTGAATCTAAATCAGAGAATATTTAAAAACACTGCGTTTTTAACTCTACAAATACATGTAATAATAACTAATATGATATATCAAATTTATATTTCTGATATTAGCGTTTAAGTATAAAATGTATAGGATTATTAATCATCAAGAAGTTATTTATAATTATGTGGAAAGGCGTTTATTTCCTGTTAAAAGCTATTGATTACACATTAATATTATATTTCTTTAGTTACTTATATTTCAGTTACTTGTTCTATTGATTTTTCCTTACCACTCATCTATAACACTGTGAGGTTTGTGGTAAATGTCTGCGTTTTTACTATTTGGTTATTTTTATCAAATTATTTAAATGTAATGAAAAATTTTGGCCTTGAAAAATATTTTTGGTATACTGAGGGGACGAAAAATAATTTAGTACCAGGCCGGGTTGTAAATAAAGAATTGTCGGGCTAGACTTGAAATAATATTATCAGCCCGCACGCGTGTAGACTTCTAATATAAGTAATGACTATAATATTATATACAATGTATGGAGCAGCTGAACAATTTCTATATCTATCGAAAAACTAAAAAAATCTTAATAAATATAAAACCTGCTGTGACGACGATGATATATTAAATTAATAAACATAAATCGATGACAAAATATTAGAAAAATAATGAGGCGCGTCGAAATGCAGCAGTGTACCGAAATATATAATATAAAACAAAATATTGTACGCAAAATGTAGAAACGTATACACTATATATACGTATATAATATGGCGTGTACGAGTAAACGGCTCGATGATAATAATATATCAGATAGCCAATTATTTGGAAATTTCTATCAATTTTCACTTTGGTCGTTTCGTATTTATTTTATTGCATAGGTCGCAGTATAATATGACGTTATGTGAATATTTCAATTTAATTTTTTTATTTTGCAAATCGTTATTATATTATTGTTTTTTTATTGCACAGCATTCACGCCGCAGCCGGACGACCCGAAACAGCAGTGTTCAATCCCGTTAAAATAGTATATTATCGCGATACGCGACTCGGACGAGAGATTCGCTGCAGGGCGGTGTGACTCATGAAATTAACAAAATGTTTACGAATTCGCTATGTGTATGTTATATATGTATACATGCTACGACTATAATATTATACGCTCTACGTTTGAGTAGTAATTTATCAAAACATCGTGGTCCTCCGAAACTCTTTCCACCCCAAAAATCCCATTCGAATCGCCGAGATGGGTATTTGTGTTTGATTCATTGTCCGCATGTCATGCGAAAATAAATTTGTTCAAAACCTCAACAGCTGAAGAAATAATGATCCGACGACAGACACTCGAGTGGCTCTCGTGTAACGTTTATTGTACGGTCGATGGTAAGAATTATTATTGTACGAGAGCTGCTGCGCAGACTTCAAAGAATTATTTTTCGAATTTTGGGGCACACGAGTTTTATTCGATTGTGATTATTACTTTTATATTATTATAATATTATGCGTGTATTAGGTTCTATAATACTTTTGGCTAGAATAATATTGTTATTCGAGGATTCATCGTGTTTTACGGGACCTGACCTGCAAACGAAAAACAAAAATAAGAACACCATCGCGTTCGTATTTCTTTGTTTAATCGATCCGAGAACATTGTTTATGGCAAAATATAATCATAATAAAATATTGTTTTCTTACTCTAAAATCATATTTATTTTTATGAACTACGATATTGTACGAATAAACATTTTAATGGCATCTTATGTTATAAATGTATAATACTTAAATGTCACGTTGTGACTTATATTTAACTAAAATAAATGGGAAACCGTTTTTATGTCCTACAGAAAACACATAAATGTGGAAGATTAAAATCATCAAAATATTAACCGTTTAAAAATGAAACATTTTTATGGGTTTTTTTTTTATAGGCACTGATTCTGAAATTAGACCATTGGATTTTTTTTCTTTTTTTGTTTTATTGCATTTAGCCTCATATCCCATTACGATTCCGTTTAAAATGTATAAAATATAATATTAATAAACATCAAGACTATTTAATTTATTTTAAAAGTGAACAAGTGTATAGGTAACCACCCTGCGTATAGTATATAGATGTCAAGTGTACTTTGTCATTGAGTATAAGTCACTGTAATGGTTGTGTGTTAAATTTGAATTTAATGGTTCATAATTCTGATTCTGACTCTGATCGGAGACTAGTAACTACCAAGTTTATTTTATTATGTATTTATATAATTTGATTGTCGTTATAGTAATAATATGTATATTTTATTATTTTTATAATAATGTTGTAGACTATTTGCCGAAAACATATGATCAATTATTACAATACATTACACCTATACATTTAAATCATAATATAATATTATTCTTATTGACTTTAAGTCAATACAGGATTAGAAAATTTGAAAATGTATAATATCTATAAATAGTACTAAAAGAGCTAAAAAACCTTATGATAATATCTTTTATGGATCTCATGAAATAAATTTCACACAAATTTCACAATTTCACATTATAATAATAACGTCCACGAGACGTTACCGGTCCGATTCGAAACGTTCGTCTTATACGTATAACACTATAGACGTTCGAAATGGACTTGCGGCCGTGGAATGTTCGCCATATAATATACGGCGAGTCGGGTGTATAGTCGGCCTGTGCGGTCGACACAAATTCGACACCACCAGTGCCAATCGTTTAAACGCCTCGAGATGTGTGAAAAATCGGTTTCGGGCGTTTATTGACAATGTCTTTAATATGTACCTACATATTATATAGTTGCAGTGGTCGCAGCGCGTTTCTTTTCGGTCCTCGTGCACTTTTTCATTCGAAACGAAATCGTGGTCGACACGGAACGGCTCGAGAACGTTTTTGTCAGCTATAGCGATAGCAGCTGCGGCGGTGACACGCGCAGGAGCCTCCCCGTCGGAGCCCAGGACATCGCGTACAATATACTTACTGCACACGTTGTTATAATATATATATGTACGAGTGAGGAGAATGAAAACGTTTACGGTTTTCCTCGACCAGTCCGCCACCCACTCCCCCTCGGGTCGTCCTTTCTTGTTGATTTATCTATTGTCAAGCCGCCGCGCAGGACATACGACCCAGCACACCTTTGCGTTTTCCGCACCGCACTAGGAAACCGACTCTGATAATAAAGGTAACCTCTCCTCCACACTCGCGGTATTATAAAATATAAGCGGCCGCGCGTTCGAGCAGGACATTTGTCGTAGGTACCTATACTAATAATAAGGACAGTGTTCTGCAGTGTATATTTATATTCGTCGTTGTTATTATATTCTCGACGCAGTTGGTTCGTTTGGTCATTAAAAAATATTAACGGTTTATCCGTTCAGATAATAATACTATTATTGAACCAAATGGTAAAATTATATATGCAAATATAATATTATAATATGGAGAGCATTCAGTCGTCATTAATTTGTTTGCGAAACGTTTTTTCGACAATTTCGCACGATGAATATTCTCTCTCTGCAGCACTTACAACTACTGCAGTAATAGGTACTATGTATATAATATAATATATATTACAATATGTAGGTATATTGCATAGCAGTTGTAGTATGTAGGTCCACTATAATTGTACACTTATGATATTACCGATATTATTCAACATTTCCAAGAACTCATTAAACCTCAATAAATTCACATAGCTAAGTACGTTTATATAAGCTACACGCTGGAATAAATATAATCACGACTAAAAGTCTAATACGAAACCCGCGTAGGTAGGTACAAATGTTCGCAAATAAAAAATATGGTTTCTGACGATTACAAATAATTATTAAAACGAACCGGTAATCCAAACACCGTGCAAGGTATATGCGCATAATATTATACATAATACGAGTGAATAAAATACGTAATTAAAAATAAAAAATTAAAACAAACAATTTTCCTGCAAACGCGCGTCTCGGGATTGCGCATTTGTGTCAGTATTATTATAATCGCTGAACTGTGGGCGTATAGCCACTAAGGGGACTATAGCCTCCCCCCACCTTGGACCATGTTTAAATATAATCCTTCATATTTAGTATTTTACGACTAGAGAATCAACTAAATGTTACATAAGCGATAAAAGCCAACAATTGAACAATCATACTTATATCGGTTATCACTCAACAATCAACATTAGACATGTCACATCCACAGAATTCTTACACTTCCTACACTTCTTAGTATAGAGGTCTGTGGTTACATTATCATAACTCAAGTTATCATTTTTGGAACGTCATTTTTTCTTGTGGAATTCTTATCAAATATTGATGAACTTTAATAAATTTGCAGTAAGTAGTGTAGATGTACATAATTATGTGGTACATAAGTACCATGATAGTGGTAAACTATGAATTTTGAATGTATTTTATGTTTAACACTCTACCTGCAGTTACCTGTTCTTTTTCTGCACTGAACAGTGAACAGGATAAAAACATGATATAATATAAGGATGTCGTCACTAAATAAACTGAATGGTCTGAACGCTGGTCAGCTTTGGCTGATATAAATATAAAAAAGAAAATATTAATGAAAAATTAATAATAACGGCATAATATTTTGCTAAAAGTTCTCCTTAAAAACACTTTTCTAAAAAAAATCAAAAATCCTGGCTACAACACTGCCGCCGAATAAGAGATATTATAGTACCGACAAATATATGCGTCCAATTATATAATATTACGAATGCGTTCGCGGGGAACCGACGAAGTCGAATCCGTCTAATTCCATTATTATATTATATTATATTATTGTTGGCAAAATCGAAATCAATCGTCGTCGTCGGTGTTTGCATACACTAGGGTTGCCATTCGTCCCGATTTCGCCGGGACACTACCGGTTTTCACTACACAGTCCCGATATTTTTTAACTCCCGGCCGGGACATGGATATTTACCGGTTTCTTAAAATTTGTAGAATTTGCATTTGCATTGCCTGGATCTAACGATACAGTGGAGAGAATATTTTCATTAATGAATAGGTTGTTGGACAAAGTCACGAGGTAATTTATGTATCAAAAGTGTAGAAGCTTCTTTAGTTATTAAGACAAATTTGGAAAATGAGCCCTGCCAAAAATTCTATGAAGAAATTACGAAGAATAAAGATCTGCTCATTCGAGTTCATAAAACTGCAAAATATTCATCCACAAATCAAAAACCAGTAACAGAAGCTTCTGGATCTCAAATATCAAGAGATTCGGAAAATTAAGAGTTTGATGAAATCGATGATGATTGATGATGCATACATTAACAAAAAACATATTAGTAAATAAGTAAGATTTCAGTGAATATTAATATAAATTTAAAATAACTTTTTAATTTAAGTATTATAAATAATTTTAAATAGTATATATATACCTACACAAGAGAATAATAACTATACCTACTAACTATATTATTACTTTTTGTTGTATTTCTAATTATAAAATAATAAATATAAAATAAAATAATGGATATTATTATTTCAATATAAAAAAAAAGTTATTCAATATGTTGTCCCGGTTTGGTGATTTTAAAATCTGGCAACCCTAGCATACACTCGCGTTTTATTTCGTCAAAAACTCGCACGGTCCGGTCGTCCGGAGCCTCGCGAATATAACACTGTCGGCAAACACACACCATAATACAGGACTCCGCAGCAGTGTACACACATAATAAAATATAATAATACAAAACTGGCGAGCTGGTGAGCGGGTATGTGCACGCGTAGGAGTATTAGCGAGTGCGCTTTCGAAACAGATTGATTTTATGGACAAATAAAACCATCACTCTAACGGTCGGGGTCGGACGAGAGTATTGTTTTACACCGGCCACACACACCCAACGACGACGCGACGACCGGACAGAGAGACCTGCTCGGTCATTCGTAATCCCGACAAACGTGCGAAAATTATTGTCCTACACGCACGACGGACGAATATATTATCGTTATTTTAATGACTCGTCTTTTTTTATGCTCAGTCGTACACGGTTTTGGCCGTGGAGTTAAAAAATGTTGCTGAAAAGTGTATATTATTCCCACCGACCACTGCACGGGTCGGGGCGGAGGCGGCGCGCACCTACCACGGTATAAACGTCCGCGATAAATTCAGTTTGCGAACCATTAAATATGCGGACGATCGTCCGCCGATAAGATCGATTTCCCCGGCCCCGCGGGTCTCCGAGCATTTTTCCGGTAACAAAATATTATATTATTATTATTTTATGCCGCCGCCGCCGCCGCCGCCGCAGGAACGCCACAACAATATACGACTAATGGCGAACGGGCGTGAGATGGCAAGTCATCGCGGGACGGACCGGATATTTTATTATTATTATTATTATTATTATTTCACAAACAGTTCGAGTTTGTACGGCTTGTTATTTTATTGTTTATGTAAATTCTGCGGAACCGTTGATTTTATATTCAATAAATGAAAATATACGTACAATGAACACTGATTTTCGAAGAGGATATCAGCTGTAGTACACAGAATAATAATAATAATAATAACAACAACGGCAATAATCGTGATTTTGTTTCCGTTTTCACGGGTGTAGTACATGTATAAGATTGCGTTGCAGTATATAATGTGAATGAAACAAATTAATACACAGCGTGGATGCGCCGTCGTCGGTTATCGCAAATTGTATTCACATATTTTTACGATTTTTAAACCTAAAAAAATACATTCAACGCCAATCTCAGACTAATAATAATATTATCGAGTTCGACTCAGCCGAAGACTCCGAAGTGCGTACTGCCACCAATATTTAGCACCTCGAGTCAATATCGAAATGTTAAAAGCCACTAAAACTTGTTTCACGAATCACGGCAATAGACTCGCAGAGAACAAGGTCGCAAATGATTTATGCAAATATTATATCGTAATTATTAGTCGTCTGCTAAATGTTGGGACGACTTAGAAGTCTGTAAGACTGCAAGGTTGTTGAGAGGTTGCCGATTGTTGATTGTAAAGTGTTGCGAAAAGGTAACTAAACATTGACAACATAGTATAGTTTGGTCAATGCAACTGCTGGGTCAAAGTCGGGGGCCAACTTCACGGAGGTGATAAATTCGTTTGCTCGACCTTGATGCGCAATCTGAAAACATATTTTGTCGTTTGGTTCATAAAATGTTAATAGGTAAGGCAATTTAATATATGACATTGCAGACGTCTACTGTTTATTTCGTCGGTCCATTATATTAAAGGTACCGGACGTACGCATTGTTGTGTCGTGCACTTTGTCATTCATTTAATATTGATATAAGTACTAATTCGAAAAAAAGAATCCTATTCAACTCGACCGTCGATCTAATATGATATACCGGCTGTATGACATAAGGTACAAAAATTACATACCATTTGCGCCAAAATTTGTAGGACAGGAGCGCCAATATAATATTATATACCTGTCATACCCAAAATAAACGCCAAAGGTACAATGTACCTGGTACATATTATACACATCGTTTGATTTTTTCGAGTTTATAAAAAACTGTCAATAAATAATAATATACATACAAATAAATATAATTTTAATAAATTGGTTGATTTTTTCGATTTTATAAAAAAATTTTAATGCCTGGTATTTAATATCTGTTAGGTATATACCTAATCTACCTAGGATTTTGGAGCTTTCGTACGATACGACTTTTTTTTTCTCATCTCATTTTGGCGCTTATGTCTTCCACCGGATATACCTATACTCCGCGTGTCTACAACAACATATAGTATCGCTATGGTTATGACCCCGCGGTTCTCGATAATATACCGCGGTAACACGACTGCAGCAGCAGTTCGCAGGCGTTTGAAACTGATTCGAGAATAAAAACGTAGGAATATCGCGTAGTCGGTCTGGTTTTTATTACGATATTATTTTAGCCATCTGCGAGGCACTCGTATTTAATGGGTTCCCTAATTTTTTTTTTAATTGCCTCCAACCCTTGTGCGCGGGGCGACCGCGGTCGGATTTCTAGCCATACTGTTATTATCGTCGTCGTCGTTTGCCGCGGCCAGCCAACGAGTCTGCTGCAGGGGGACGGCGAAATGTCATAATATACAAGTGCAGCCGCAAACGTCTCCGGAATAATTATTATTACGGAAAGTGTGAAATATTAGCGGTCGAGTATAGTCACACTCCGTTTCTGACGATCATCATAAATCCCCATCACGTAGTAGGTATACCTGCTGCACCCGTGCGGCGGCGGCGGAGGCGGCAGCGGTGGCGGTGGTGGATAACAGCAGGCGCTCTTAGAAAACAGAAATCGTGAACATTTTGACAAAATCCCGTTGATCCTCCGCTAAACGTGGTTTTGGATGACGGCGTAAATGTGAAGTTTTCTCACTCGGAATATTTGCATATTATTATACACATTTTTTTGTATAAAAGCCTAAAAATTCAATACGTGACGAAATAGTATAATATACTCCGCGGCGTAATGAAATATTCATTAGTTTTTCTTTTTTTTTTTTTTTAAATTTGGTTTATGAAAGAATATTATTCTTCGAGCCCGCACGGGTTATATTATATATACGACGGGCTTTAAAATAAACTCGCAATCCTGAGTATTATTTATTTTGGCAGTGAGACGACCGCTTTCTATATGTTCAGTGTTTCGCACATACCTACACAAAATCCTGCAAAGAAATATAAATGACGTCCGTTTAAAAATGATGTTTGTTTTGCAGGGAATCGCGCCCAAGAGTGTAATAAACGGCACGACTTACTGTTAAGAACGAGGACGCCGCCGCCGTTTTGTATTGCACGAGACTGCAGAGAAATGACCTTTCATGAAACATTTTATATTTTGTGACTAAACGTCTAAACGCTTAAAATTGAGTTTTTATAGTATGACCTTTTTAGGTGGCGATATTGTTTTTCGACTACTTTTTTAATATACCCATACAACAGTTTTTAGTTTCTCGAAATCGTTTAACAACGATGTATTGACAACAGTTGTTCTATACGTAACACGCGCGCGGTCATATCTGCACAAAAATAATTTTTTCTTATTTTAATATTATAATAATATGTTATTTCAACATTAAGTGTTTATAATAATACATATATATTTAATTAAATTTAGTACCTATAGATCAGCGGTTCTCAACCTTTTTAGCCAGCGGTGCCCTTTTGTTGGTCCAAATTTATCGATGGTGGCCTCCTGTGAATACCACAAAGAACATCATAAAAATGAACACTAATTCTCATTAAAAACCACTTTAAATAATTTTATTGAACATATTATAAAAAAATTACAAAATTATAGTTGAAAATAAAGAGGACAAATCTTACAAAATGGAAAAACTTTTGAATGTGAAAAACTAATGAGACTTTTGTGGCTGCTTATCTTGTAGAAAGTGTAGAAATATCTGGTTCAATTTGTGATAACGTATACATAATGTTATCTGAATGTGTGCGGCGTGTGTCATTTATATTGTATTAATCGATACAGATCAGAAACACTGTATTAGATATTATAAAGAGTGTCCTAAGCAATTTTGTACGTAAAATAATATTTTGTTTTTTTTACCTACAATAATTAATATTGTAAACAATTTTCTAGGTCCTAGATGTTAAAATATCATCTTATAATGTAATATCACATTATACTATAGTCGCTACAATATCGTGATAAATAATTGATTTGTGCATAATAATTATATGTTGATACGATACGTAGGTATAGTTTATTAATCGTGATAATATGCACATAATTAATGCTGATGAATTGCCGGTTTTTGCCGTCCTAATTGTATAGACTTGCAATATATTATTCGCTCGAAACGTTGACAGTGTATGTACCTATATACGTGAACTTTGAAATTTCTGCACAAAGCGAACGGCGGCGGAGTACTGGTACCGTGGTGGTGGTTGTCGTTGTGGCGTCGGCGTCGGTCTGAGCATTATATTATATATATACGACTAACAGTGATATATCGTACCTCGGGGCCGTGTAAATCTACGGCGGACCGTTTAGGAAGTGTTCGCTAGTCCTATGAATATTAAAGCGGGGCAGTGGGTTCTTAACTTTTAAGGAGGACTCGTTGGAAATCGGCCTATTAACGGTGTCGGTCGTTAACGAAAGGGGTGACTCTGTGCGAGGGGAAGGAATTATGGCCTGCAGAGGTATCGCGTGTTTTTTTTTTTTTTAATAAAAGCTTTCTTTCATACAAAATAAAGGTAAACTCGGAGGGGAAAAGTTTTTACCGTCATCATAAATAATGATACGTTATAATTTCGCGGCGCGGCCGGATGGCGCGTTCCCATATTATTATATGAAGACAAAACGTTTTACACCGCTGCACCGCGCCGTGACTCGCGGATAGCTGCTGATAATTATTTTCTAGGATTTTACGATTTTTATCTCGGCGAGAAAACATAATATACGTAGTACGCTCTACTACGACGTGTTAGAACATAACAAATTTACATCCGTCTATGTAAAATAGATAACACGAAAGAGAAGCCGAAAAACCGAAGCAACCGGTCCTAAAAAACAGATGGCATAAATCGACTAGAGCGCATAAAATGCTATCGAAATCGCGGTTGAATCCGTTTGCAGTCATCAAATATACGGACAACAGCGCGCAACAGTAACAACAACAACAACTGAAATATTATGTCGTCGTCGTCGTGGTCGTTTTCCCCGGCGCGTTTTCACACGTCATTAGCGTGCGCGGGAAAACCATCAATCATGCGTTAATGATATCGCGGGCGCGGCGGCCAAAGGATTTCACGAATACGAGCCGTGACCCCGCCGTGACCCGCTCGGTAAACCTCGAGTCGATTTCGTTAAAGGCGGTCTGCTGCAGCTCTTAATGGTGATATTGATTCACGAAACGCGTATAACAGTACTAATATTATATTATGTACACATACAGTTTTGTTACCGTCATATTATTATATATTATATTGTAATAATATTATGCTCGAGTCGTACATACTATACCTACCTCGTAGGCGTGCGCAGGTTGGGGGGGGGGGCCGGGTGTGCCCGAGAACCCCTTGACATCTCGTGATTTGGGGCCCTGACATTTAATTCCGAAAGCATATAGGGATAGAGCCCGTATTTTAAACGATTTTACTAGAATAAATTGCAATTTTCTCTAAAATATACGGTAAAAAATAAACCACGTTTTGTGATAAAAAAAATAATAAAACGGAAAATATTTTAAAACTGCGTGGAACTCCTTATTACGATTATATCGGCTAGATGTTATTGACTACAAAAGTACAGGTACAAGTACAAATAACAAATAAACATTGCAATTAGATCCGAGGAAATATTATATGACTTGGCGCTAATAATAAATAGTATATACCACTGATTAATATAGGTACATGTCTATAGTTAAGAGAGGGCCAAAAATATTGTAGGCACCCCACGAAATTCAGGTCTGCTCACGCTTATATAATAATACTAGCTGTCCCACTCGGCGTTTCCAGAGTCAAAGATGAAATAAATAAGTAATATCAGAATATTAGGCACACGAAAATCATCGCAATGGTGGCCTGTGCCAAAGGTTTGTTTCTTTTTATAAATGTATTTGTAAAAATATGTATATGCCATATTCCTACTAATTATAATAGTTATACGATAGTGTGTAACCATTGACAACCCTATAAATAAACAGAGATTATTCATAAATATCTCATAAAAAATAGCACTTTCAGTTTTTCCAGAATTTTTAGCGTATAATAATATGTACAAAGGAAAAACTGTTACTGTAACTTATAAGTTATAAGTTATTACTAATAATTGTAACCAATAGCAATCATAAACAAAATACAAATTTTCGATTTTCATCATGAATTTCAAAATCATTGTTTGAGCACCTCTTTAAATTATATTTAAATATACTTTTTTGTAATATAGAAACCTTTTCCGTGATATAATATTTCATTTAAAAAAAAAATTAAGACAATCGGTTGATTAGTTTCCGAGAACATCAGCATCAAAGGTTTAAATTTTCGGTTTTATATATTAAATAATCTAATATACTCGATCGTTGTCGTATAATACGCGTTGTTTACCGTGTTGGCTGTCGCTTTTTTATACGGACCCACAGTGTGTGTGCGTGTGTGTGCACGAAAGTTACGTCTAAAAGCTCTCGTGATTTTCCGAGTGTAACGTATTATAACGTATTGTACCTATTATATTATATTATATTAGTCTGTGACCTTTGCGCCGCGCCCGGACGCCTCGAACACTGCACAAAACCCGAACGACGCCGCCTGCAAGGTGGTTTAATCCTTTTAGATCGCGTGGCGCGAAACTTTTAACGACCGCCACTGCAAGTCCGTAGTAGTAATATTTTTCGTTCTCACTATCGCGGATATAATATATACAAATTAGGTATGAACGTTTTATATAATATAATAGAGTTTAATAATATGAGACTTACGAGACGCCCCACTTGAAACCCAGGTATTATTATTATTATTATTATTTTTTTTTTCATTGAGATTATAAAGGCTTTGACAACTATATAATAAGTCATTAGCCTACGATTACATATTTTACATAAATCAATAAACATCGCGTTTATTTGCTCGACTAGATTACTGTGCAGTGTTGCAGGATTTGCGGGTATGCGTTTTTTTTTCCAAGTCATTTACATCGTATGGTTATGCGGTCATATTATTATTATTATTTTTTTTTTCCATAGTTTTGAAAAAAAGCTGCTGGTTGACTGCAGGGCGTTATGTTTTGCAAGCGCTTCTCCCATAGCTGAAGGGTGGTTGAGATTGGTTCCGCGTAGAGGAAAACAGCGGCCAATCTAGGACTATATAATATGACGTGTTTCGTTGTGAGTTTATGGTTCATCACATCGGCTGCAGAAGGGTTGTTCTTCGTGTTTTATCTATGTGTGGTGTGTCCGATTCTTCCTCTTGGATATAATATTTTAATGTCTGAACGTCGAAAAGCGTTGATTGCTGCAATGCATGTCATTTGTTTATTATTTTGTTTTTTATTTCTTTAAGCTTGCCTATTATTATTATTGTTATACTCGACGACGACGACGATAATAATTGCGACGTGTACCTTTTTAACAATAATAATATTGTGTTCTTCGGGCGAACGAAAGACCGACAGACATTTCGCAACGCGCCGCCGCCGCCGCCGCCGCCGCCGCCGCTGTCGAAGGAAATTAATGGACATCGACGCTGTAGATTCGAATCGATGGTTATATACTTCTATCGGATATACGGTGCCACACACAATAAAAAATAATAATAGTAATAATATTATGTAGGTACATGCAGCATAGGTGCGTACACCTATATAATATATAATACCCGAAGGTATATTAACGACCAATGACAAATTATTATGCACGTTGCAATACCCGAATATAATAATAATAATAATAATAATAATATACGTACGAGGATAATACGTCGCGTATCATATAATATATAAGAACGATTGTTAAAATAATAAAACTATTATTATTATCATTATTATGTACTATAATATACACTTTTAGCAAGCCGAGCATCATCGTCGATTATTGTTAGGGTCGATAAAAACTTTGCTACATCTCCGCGCAATACGCATCGAATGGCAATGGACAATGTACGCCGAACATCATATTATTATAGTCTGTATAGTATAGTATTATATTATTGTTTAATTGAAAAAAAAATAAACCTCTCCGACGACGACGATGGCCGCGAACGATATAAAATTGTATTACATGTATAGACACTGCGCAGTATATAATATAAAGAGTCCGTCGATATTAGAATATGTTTTCAACGCATCGCGTATTTTCGTATAAAAATATTATTTATTTATTTATTTATAAAATACAAACGCCCACTGAGGCTTTTCATAAGTACTCGCTTAATGCGTATGAGAATATAATTACAAACTTAATGATAATGTTACTCTTGTTAACTGCAATAATTACAGTAGAAGTGAATGATAGCTGATATACTTTGCGTATAACTATATTATGATACACGACATTGGAAAATTACTCTGTAAGATTCAAGATACAAATACAATTTGGTAACCATAAGAAGTCAATCGAACGACGGATACAAATGTATTATTTAATAAAGGTTAATTAATAGTGACTGCGGGTAAGGAATTAATTTTGGAATATATAAGTCTATCTTTTGTTAACGAAAACAAGTCGACGTTTCTCGACTCGTTTTGTTCTCAGGCGAGATGCGTTGAATAAGGTGGTAACTGGTTAATAGCTGTAAGAGTTGCGTTTTTACTATGAAATGGAATGGAGAACGTGAGATTTTAGGAACTCGACCGATATTGGGGATAATAATATACTAAAAGAAAAAAATTCACTTTCGGCAATAAGGCACACGATAATATATAATAATTATAATAAACTATAGGTATGTGTGGGTAGTGGGTACGTGTGGGTATATTATGGGTGCACACAGTCGTCAAAAATAGTGACCCCTGAGTGGATATATATATTATACGAATCGATATCCGTCGCGAAATAATGCGAGTAAACAAGATGAAGAAAGAAGATGCTCCCTTCGCTGTTATATTCACAATACTATCATACCTATCGTCACGCCTTTTTTTCCCGTTCCATTTATATTGTATTATATTATATATTCTTCAAAGGCGTTTGTGGTTTGAGTGTGACTTTTGCAGGTTTTCTGGATAGCGAAGTTTTCATTATGCCGTTTCAAATACGCACCTATACTACTGTACACATAATAAACAGAGTGTAACAGAAAGAACTGACTCATGAAATAACTTTTGTTGTAATCAATGTTTAAAATTTTTTATTATATAAAATGTATAGACTCTTTCAATAAAAAAATTGAAAATAACCAATTTGTAAAACCGTTAATAAGGAAAATGTTGGTAGTAAAAACATTTTTCTAAGTTAAGTGGTTTGTTTTATACAAATTTTGAAACTATCAATATTTTTTGGAATACATTTGTTTGAACCGTATAATTACTTTTTCAAAATATTATTTTGGGGAATTTTCAAACACGAGTAAATATTAAATTATTTACTATCTATATAATTTTCAACATATTTTTCATACTTTAAATTCTTATCAATTTTCTATTTTTGTTCGCCGGGTCTTTCTGTTACACCTGTATATCGTATATTATACATATATTATATTTTATTAAGAATGAAATCCCAGCAGAGGTGTTTGCTCGAGGCGGTTAAATGTATGCTCGCTTTCGGCCACCGTATTGTCATATATATATCGGTCACTCGAGAATTGTACGATATATAATAATAATATGTTCCTTTTGTGCCGGATTCTCTTTTTTGTTCGGTCTTAACGTTGAAAAAGTGTTTAAAGCGGGCCACCGATGGATCTTCCCGCTCCGAATCCGGTAAATCGCCCGCGATATTTTCAAAGCGCATTATAATAATGTAATCTCACTGCAGTGCGTTTATTGTGCAAGATAAAAAAAAAAAAAAAAACGTAATGTACTTTCATTTATTATCAGCTATACCCTATACCCGCACACGATAACGCAGTTTGTATAATAATATATTAAACAGGTAGCTAGGTATAAAAAGTATAATATGAATAACAATTAATATAGTGTGCCGTTTTGCCGTTAAACGGCAAGTGATGAACAATATTTTTTTTCACATATTATATGTATTGCCAACTGTCAAATTAGTTTCAGATTAATTTAAATCAACGTTTATTTATATTATAATATATTTTTACATACGAAATACATTAATACCTATAGATATTTTGTACCATTATTTATACCAATAATTATTATACATTCGTAATATAATAATATGTAAATATTTTCATAAACAAATATATTATATACATTAATTCAATTACCTTTTTTTATTGCCATGCATTTGCAATGAATTATGGTTTGCATATATTTTATAGTCTATTAGATTACGATGATACAACCAACGCGGTGAGTATAATAATATTATGTTTTATTTCAGCAACTCCGTGCAGTTTGAACGGAGTCATACAAATAATATTCGAGTCACGCGATGTGCAAATAGTATTCTAATATAAATGCTACTTTTTTTAAATATACAATAAATACTCTAAATTATTTTAAAATTGAATTTAAATTTGATTTTATAATTTTTCTTTAATTTTTTGTTCGTAAAATAACACGGCCATGAATATTTTACTAAGTACTGCACTTTGTTAATTGAATATTTTTAACTTACTTTAAAGAACATGACTACTTTTTAAAACGTCAAAAAAATATTAGATGAGCTCTATATAACTAAAACGCACGAACTTAGTTTCATACAAAATATAATTTTATTAATGATTCTTTAAATATTTATATTAAACTTTTTATTCATTAATCTTTTAAGTTCTGTGTTTTACTTTCTTCATTATTGTTTATATTTGTTTTTTTTTAAATATATTTCTCAAATTTCGTATCCTTACATTTGATGCTGTCTATCGGAATTTTCAATTATTGATATGAAAAATTGTGCATTTCACGATTTCAGTATTTTAAGTGTATTATGAGATAAAACTTTAACTAAACAATTTTTTTTTTTTTGTAAATGACATAGATATAGTTATTTATTCAAATAACTGCTATATCACTCGCGATCGTTCATTCAAAGCAATCGATTACCAATAATATATATTTAATTAAAGACAATAGTAATGGTCAAAAACCACACCGTATACCGTCCGTCACAAAGAACAATTGAATAATTAAATATAACCGTACAAAAATTATGTCTGGCACAAACGGTTTGTGTTTAAAAAGTAATAGTACAGTGCCATAACATCGACAGTGTACTTTAAATTATTGTTCAGACACATATATTACAAATTTAGAAACTCTTATAGATTTGACGCGACATTGTAAAGTCGAATTTTGTATGGATGAATAACAATTTAGGTAATCTGCAATACTCGAATAATAGTGAGTTACATAATTTCATATATTGTCCTACAGGTATTTTTCATAAAAAAAATTGTATTATTATATCCCATAAGATAATATTATCCTCTGCTCTATAGACACCGTTCCACCCATCTCGTATGGTACCTACGTTTATATATACTATCGTTCGAAATCTAAAAAAAATCGTTTTTATAGACGATTATTATTTTCTATTGTAAACCGTTTCACCGTGTAGAGTTGCAAATAATGAAAGTGTTTGTACAGGAAAACGAATGAATTACCTATATTATAATTATGTGTTGTGTGAGCTCGTTGGGCGCGATAATAAACGTTTCTGCGCGGAGTTAATTGCATTTTTTCCTCTCGAATCGTGTGCATACCGCGGGTCCTAAGTAAAAGTGAGAGCCTTAAACAAACACGACGCCTGCAATGTCATACTCGTACGATTATATTTTATATCGACATGATTCGATATTATATTATACGCATTGACCGCGTGTAGTTGGTGTGAAGACTAGACGTCTCTCTCGGCACAACCGGATGAAATAATATAACTAGTTAATAGACCGACATCTCCAATATCCATCCGTACACGTATAATAATATGAAGTCGTCTTATGTAGAATTTAGATAAAACCGTGATGTTTACTACAGTAATAATATTATTATTGACGATAACCTGAAAAAATAAGATGACTATGAATTATAATAATAATATTACACAACTGTATATAATATAATATAATTATTATACTACATAATAAACAGATTTTTATTATTGTTATGCAAAATTATGGAAGTGAGCAGTACCGCTATGACTGAAGATTTTTTTGATTTTTAGTCAAATTCTTTTAATTGTTCTCATACATTTATTGTGTATTCCTGTAAAGATGATTTTTTTTTTTTACATAAATGCATCAGCTATTCTATTTACGTGGTATTTCTATTAGTTAAGCTTATGAGCCACTACCAACTTTTAATTCTGTATGGGGGCTACCTGCAGTGAGAACATTTTTGGGAGTCGACTGTCGTCGGTACAAAATATTATGCGAAATACCTGTTCACGAGAGGTAACTGTTATAGTGTATGTTGAACATTTTATAAGAGTTAAGGATTGGTAGGCAAAAATAAATTCGGTTATTTTGGTAGGCGAATATGTAATAAATAATAATAGTATACGCTCCGCCAAACATCACGATCAGGACTTTTATACCAGCGGATGAAAACCAAATCTCTAGGTCCTAATTATAGCAACTGGGTGTCGTACGTTTTTTTTTATTCTTAATTATTCTTCAGGAACACGAAGAACATGTTCTTATAGGGAGGGGGGGCACGAGTTCACAATTTTAAATATAAATTCATCATATAGTTAATACAGTATTAAACAATGACAGCAGTACATTTTTATGTCATAAATATTATGTCAATATCATAAATAGATAAATACTTTTTACAAGACGTATATTTCGATACATATATAGTATTATAAATTCTTGTTATTATTGCGAAACCCTTGCGATCCGAGTAGCATACTTTACGTTAATCGTTTTCTGACGCCGTACACCCGCCGCGACGGTCGTGTACGTCATTATTTTTCATTCAGTCCTCGTCGCGGTCCTTTTACCTCCACGCGTTGCTCACAATATTATTATGTATACCTCTATATAGGTACACAATAATGTATATAGGCACAATAACTACACAATATTTATAATATATTATTATTATATTGACGGTGGGCTACTGACCCCGCGACGGCGGCCGCTAACAATCGATCATTAGGTTAGCCGATATATCGTAACGCGCATTTTGTCGCGACGATTAAAGCACGACGAGCGCCGCCACCGCCCGACGACGACTGAGACTGCGATGAAGTCTCCGACGACGACGACGACGACAGACCGTCCAAAAAAGGTCGTTTGCCGTATAATTGCACAACGCGAAGCCGCATAACCGCGTATACACGATAATATATAGGTAATAATATAAATAAGCCGCTTTGCGCGAATTATCCGCGGTCCTCCTCTGCGGCGCTATTGCAGGACAGTATACCTACTGAAAATAGTGATGTCTAGGGCCCGGAACTTGATGACCTAAAAATCTTTAAAAAATGCACACAAAAAAAGTGTTAAAATGACTTATAAATATCAAAAAATGACTTAAAAAAGTGACTCAAAAATAACAAAAATGACTATAATAATGACTGTGAAAAATGTTATTTTTTAAAAATTTCTAAATATAGTCTATAAATCTGTTCTGGGTAAACCAATCAAATCAAAATTACAATAACACAGGGGTTTCTAATGCACGTCTGCACTGGGCCTAACAAAAATTGAAACAAAGATACAAAATTATATTAATACGTAAATAATTTAAGGATTCAGCTATACGATATAATATGTTAGTTTTTTTAAATATTTAATTTTATCAAAATAATATGAAATATAACATGTTTTTCGGGAAGAAAAATGCAAAAATACCTGCAAAAGTAGAAAAATGCATAAAATGCACTAAAATTGTTAAAAAAAATGACCTTACAACTGGCAAAAAATGCAAAATAAAATTTGTACCATTGAATTCTGCATGGCACAAGTCAAATTTATATAAATAAAAGTCTCGAATACAAGCATTAGATAAAAAGATGCAAATGCATCAAGTTCCGGGCCCTAGTGATGTCTGTATACTGCAGTTATATACGTGGTTTGTGAAAAAATTAATGTAAATGTAAGTATAAAATACAAATAGTTCATAATCTTTAGTCACAATAATAATATAATCGACCTCCTATAAGCAGTGCTTGTGCTTGTTTTACGATAAACTCGAAAAAAAATACAACTCTACTCATCCAAAATTGCCTTTAAATACGCTACAGTTTACAATATTACGTACCTATTATAATTTTTTTTAGTCGATCGACCTCGCCAATTCGCTCGTCGGTCGCGGTTGCCGCTTGCCACCCCCTATTCCTAGGATATAATCGAGAGTTTACTATATGTATTATACAATATAATAATAATAAATTATGATTATCGTACCTTTACGATGTGCACAGTGCCCACAATACACCAGACACGTATTTCATCGGTCGCTGACGGACTCGGCACGCCGAGGCAAGACCGCCGAAGGGCCGCCGTTACACAACCGCCGCCGCCACAGTGCGTTTGACCGGGTCGCACGAACCTCTCGCGCGTTAGTATTTACGTTGTATATTGTACCTCCGCAGTCTGCCCCCACAAATATTATATTAATATATTATTATATTATTATATATACATAATAATAATATCGTGTTTGCGCGCGTGTCGGATTCGTATACTTGTATATATATATCATGCGTACAACGTTCAAATATTATAATATTGTGTATATAAACGAGTTGCGCAAACAAACGGCCGCGGCACCGCTCGTGTGTTTTACCGACCCGAATTCGACGTTTGCCCGTTCGATATAATATAATATTATCATTATTATTACGCATATATCGTACATAATATACACACGAGGACCGTGCGGTTTTTCGTGTACGACCACCGAGCGGCGGCGTATGCGTATCATGCCGACGGGCTCGCTTTCGCCCCCCGGCCAAAACGGTGTGGAATAATATAAATTATTATAACGACGAGACTTGGACAATCCGAATATCATAATAATATATATTATTACGGGTGTGTGTATTCGCGCGAGCGTTTATATCGTAGCACAATATTAATGATATATACGCGCGTATAATATTACGTACAAGTATACTGCTGCGGCGGCCCGGACGAAGTATTTTGTAATCGGCCCAAACCCGCTGCGGGTTTACGCGCGAAACTCGTGCGTTTCCGAAACACGACGCTCGACGTTCCGCCCAGAATCGGTATAGCAGCATATTATGTCGGTAGTATGTCCAGCGAGCGACGAGTTCGCGATCATATTTTATAATAATGTCGAGTACATATTATTTTTTTTAGTATCTATAATATGGTTAAGTATAGATAGTTTATATAGCTGTGAATTAGTTAGAGTATCGCGAACACGCGTATACAAGCCTATAATGACATATATAGGTATATATCAAAGAAAATTCACCTCGAAGTTTCCGCCCATCGCGCGGCCGAAGAAAACGCGGTATCACTAATGTAGGAAGTACTAGCATTGATATATATGTATATTAATTAATAGATACTAATAAAATTAATTGCCTAAATATACGCCGCCTAGAACACACGGCGTCCTCCACCTCCGAGTAGACAACGTTTCGATCATCATCCCCCTTTCTAGATATTAAACGAACAATAAAACTAATCTAACTAAACTAAACTAAATAGACACATCTACGGTTAGGTACCCGATGTCTCGAGTACGTATGACACGCGGCGTCAAACTTTCAGTCTAACGTCATAATATTATAAACGAATGTGGCACGCGTTTAAGTACCACGAAGCAAGGAACCGAAACAAAAGATCTGACCTCATATTCGAAAGCCAGTTTGGAAGAACACTCTAACATTTTATCCATCATCGTACAGCAGTCAGGATTGGATAAACAAGTACCTATAAGGCTATAACATACAAACTTTGTTAATTGGTTTTTTGTTTTCAAACACGATAAGGTGTAAGTGTTCTGTTTACGCACAATATTCATTTAAATATACACAAGAAATCGACATAATGCTGTCTACCGCAGTTTTGTTTGACCATCGTGGGAGAAGACGAGGCGCGTTCTGCAGAGGTTTCCATTTCGACAAAACTTAGGTACCCTTATCTACCTACCTATACCTCTACCTATATTTCTATTATATTGCTTCTATCCGTCGAAAACCGTCGAACTACCGAACGAATCGACAGGAGATGTCATAATAATAATGACGGAAAAGAGTCGGCACCGCACGCACATAATATATAATAATATACTAAAGTCGGTCTCGTCGCCGTCGACCGTCCGCGGGAAATTATAATAATAATAATATGTGACATTTGTTTTGAAAACCAGCCGCGTATTATCGGGGTTGGGGGGCGCGAGTATAATATAGTTTACTGAAAAAGTACACATAATATATACCTAATACATATCGCCGTCGTCGAGTGTGTAGACGTTTTTCTCTCATATCCGTCGTGGCGGAGGCGGCGGCGGCGGTGAGAACTTATCGAGATCTGATACACTTTGGACGCGCTCGTCTCGCGGGAACAAAGTCGGAACGCGTATTATAATAATACACACACACACAATGCATATTATACACGTATTTTATTGTGTGTGTGTGTGTGTGTGTGTGTGTGTCTCGTGTGTGCCTATATAATATGCAAATAAGCACAGTGTACCTGTACGCGAATTAGTCATCGGGCAGCTATAATAGTATACCTCGCGGTTTTATTTATACAAATTATTATTATTATTATTATTATTACAATAGCACAGTGCGCAGTGTTAAGACCGACCAGTGTTTTGCATATATATATATACATATATATATTATATTATGTGTGTGTGTATACATATGGGTGCACATATTATAATATAATGTGTACAGAAGTACGCCTCTGGGCCGCTTTGCGTCTGTCTGTCCGTCCGTCCGTCCGTCCGCGTACTTCCATCTCTCTCTCCACACACACACACACTCTTTTTCCACGTCCGTCTGAACGCGATTTCGCGTGGTTCGGCCCGTCCTGTGCGTAGCGCGTTCGCCGCGTGCCCCGCGGATGACACCTACTGAACCGCGCCGAGGTTCATTATTCGGTATTCACGATAATAATAATAAAATAATAATAATATTATTATTACAATATTATATTGTGTACGACGACGTGGGAATACGCGTTCGGGGCCGTACGTATACGACATACCGATCGACCGATACTCGACCCGCGACTATCGCATCGGCCGTCTGCTGGCACCACTTTCGGTCCGGATTTTCGACGACCCGTAGAAAAATAATATAATATAGATAATAATAATATTATTATTAAATCATGTTCTGCGGCGTCCGAGACAATTCTGCGGCGCGCGCGGGCAAAACCTAAATAATATATCATATACCTGTACGCGGCTGTACTGGTTTGGTCCTGCAGTCGCGATAGTAATATATATTATATAATTACGCTTAATGCTGCAGTATAATATTAAAATATTATATTGGAACCGGAACCATTATTTAAATATTTTGAAAACCGGGACCGATATATATGTCGATATAGTAGTATATACTATATATAGGTAGATATTATACCAAAGGCATTTTCCATATTAATGACTTTGATCGTTTTGATAATATGTTGTATTTTTGTTTTCGTCGAGTCGTGTATAAATTATGATATCGGACTCGGTCAAAATAATATATATTGCATTAAACAAAACAGAAGTTTATAATTTTTTACGATTTGTTTTGTTCTTCTGGAAACCGAACCGAACCATATTTAAACCAAGCATAATCGTAATAGCAGAGATCCAAACCCCAATGCATAATAATAATATACCTACATGGGTAGTTACGATGACGATTTTTCGGGATTCAAAAGATTTTTTGCAGATATTACACCAAATAATATTATTGTTTTATCACACGCGGCATTATTATAATAATATTTTTATACTAAACGGTTTAAATAATAATATGTGATGCGTATACTTTTATGCGTATACCTATATATACTTCGGATTCCTATATGTTACATTTTCCTTTTCGAAGTTCGTCTGCGAAGAAGTGGCACATACCAATTTTTTTTTTTTTTTGTTCTACGCGCCGCATATTAGCATTCACAATCGGTCTTAAAATAAATCGTGATTTTGCCGCTACTCGAGTCATTAAATACATCGATGTCATACGATATACATGCGCTTTTAATGTGTGCTCGAATCCCAACGACTCCTCGGCGGAGTCACCACTCGCGGTCATTCAGTCAAGTAATTCAGCAGTGTATTTATCCGCGAGTCACACACACATAATTTTTTATTACCTTCGCGTACCGCAGGTATTATTCACGTGCATGCAAATTCAAATTAATGGCCCGACAACGATGTAAAGTTTTATTACATTACACACTTCTATTTTCCAAACGACTTTGATATGATCAACAGTTTATAATATGGTACGAAACAAATGTCTGGACGGCGTGTAGGACGTTTAAAAAAAAAAAAATTTTCGTTATTTCGTCGCCTTTAATAATTATAATAATTTATTAAACGTGTGCGCATCGGGTGTACCAACATATAATAATATATAGGCGAGTGTGCAATCGAATCCGATCACGATTTATACGCCGAATGTATCGATTGGTTATCGATCAATTTATGAAATGTTTTGCTATTATAAATCGGTATTGTATTACAATCCCAAATTAATATATCTACTTTTTACATAATATAAGGTACCTTTATAATATATGTATATAATAAAATTCGAGAATACGATACTTTGAGTGAAACTCGATACTATAAACGCTTTCAACGGACCACGGAAAATCGGTAAGAAGATTAATGTTAATTGAATTAAAATGATTTTAAATTCCTTGAAGTTACTTACGCCCGCTTGGATCTCCAACACAATTGTATTTATTTACAAACTGCACAAGATCTGTGCAGACAACAAAATATTTTAATTTCAATCAATATTCACTGTTATATACATAATATTGTACTGAGTCTTAAAAAAAACTTACTAAGAAATAAAATCAATAATTTTGTAATCATGACTCTCGATATAATATTTTACCAAATGTATATTTTGATTATTATAATATATGCAAAAATTTTGAAATGTGTGTTATTTATATTATATATGTAATAATATTTGTAGATTATTATTCAATAAATATATTCTATACATATTACATTTGTAATAGTGTATATAGTGTTGTAACGGTTTTGATTTATTAATATTTGAGGTCAATTGCCCGTAGGCGAATTTTATCGCTGCTGTTATACGTTTGAAATATCGTTGAATCTGATAAATGTCCAACCGGGACAACATTATTAATTATCCAGTAAGTTCTGCAGCAAACGTATAAATTACGAAATAACATAAAAATAACTGACTTACTTACGAATGTATAACTATCATATAATATATACTTATAAAACGGTTCGTACTGCTGCAGCTGGTAATAATTTATTAATAACGAACGAAATGATAATATACAATCCAATCCTACAATATAGTTCTGTAGAGAAATTCGAAAAAGTCATAATACCTGCGTAATAGTCGATTGTTATAAGAACAGTTCGTGATGTGTATACCATGTGCATAACAATCGGTAACGTTTCATAGCGTATATTATTATATTCAAAAGTAAGTAATATCATACTCGCCCAATAATTATTATTATCAATCGCGGATAAAAAAAAGTACGAGTACGTCAGCAGGATGTAAATACAAGTTATACCTAGGTACACATTATAATATAATATCTGTAAATACGACTAAACTTGTACAAGAAAAATATATGTTATGATATGCTATTAATCATAAAGACGAAAAGACAATAACGACAATTATTTGCTCGCGTATAAGGTAGGTGTAATAGAAAGGGCGGGGGTGTGAAATCACATTACGGGCTAAGTATACGACAAGCAAAGTTAATTCATTTCATTTTGTCGCCCTTATTTTTTTGCACGTTTATGACTTGCCGGCGAGGCGAGGGTCCAAACGCGGGAACCACCATAAGTAATATTGGTTTTGGGGAACTCGTGTTTTACGGTTGCAGGTTTTTATTACGAAATATTATTACCGCCCGAAAACGGGGCGCCGGGGAGCGGGGAAAGCTGTCCAAATCCGGCAGCCGCCTTTAATCAAAAGTAAAAGCAAGCAAAAATAAGAAGAAAAGTTTTGCGCGCGCGAAGATATATATCCGCGGATCACCGTTAAGTTTTATTAATAATAACGTCTTCTAGAACTCATATTTACTTATATATCACAAATGAGATGATACACGACCGGAATACGGGCCCGACGGTAATGACGAAGACAGAGAAGGTCAAAACTTTTTCCGAACCGTGCCCACCCGCCCCACCACACCCGCGACTCCCGAACGAAAGTTTGGAAAGGAAAAAAAAAACTTATTTAATAAAAGCACTGCGAGAAAAATATGTCGTCGCGTGTGTGTGCGCGTGTGTGAACTTTTTGGACCCCGCGAGGGTAAGAATTTATGTCGCCCGTATATTGGACGGCTGCGAAACATCCGGAAACGCAGACAAAACACGAAACAATATTATATAAATCACTCGATCGAAATGCGTTTTCGACAATTTGTGTGATTGAAAAATGAAAAAGTGAATATTAAATTAATATTTCCTCCGTCCCCTTGCGCCGCCACTCTACCTATATGACCATCGCGCGAGCATGTCGTTCATTATTATTATTATCATCGCTGCTCTTGGAAATATCTTGCACATTGGCGGTGCATCGAAAGAAATCATCATCTGTAGTTTTTCTTAAGTTCTCAGCTCGAAACGACTGAGCAATAATTATTATTAACGCGTCCTCAAATCGATTCGCAAAACAAAACGCATTGTGATTTATATGTTTTCGTTCCGTCGCTTCTTTGCGCTATTTTACACACACTGAATTGTGCACTGAAAACGATATTATTCGTCTGGCAGTATATCGATTTCCGAGCACATTATAATATATTGCTAAACGGTGAACGACCAGAGTAAAATAAAAATAATATAATATTATTCTTAAACCGAAACGCATTGTATTTTAGTGTACTTGAAAATAATATTATGTAGACGAATATTTTATTACATGTGCGTACAATATTATCATGTGACAACAAAATATATATTACATATTTAGATAATAAATAAAAAAAAAACGTGTAAGCCGATAAAATATTGTTTCCATTGTATCAGTTTTATAAGTATACACATAAATATAGTGATGTCGTGTGTCAACCCAAACATAAAACAAATTTATTTTGGTCTTTATATTATATAATAATGTATATTATTAATGAAAGACCGAATTTGATAGGTTTTAAACGGTTATATATTTTTTTATGCATAACATTATTATATAGAAATAATTTATTAATATTCACGAACGCGACTCACGATCCCAATTTTTAATACTCTTTTTCTGTAATTCTTATATAGGTACACTGTAGAATTTCAAAGCGACTCGAACAACAAACTAATATTATAAGCACGAAATATTATATTATATTATTATGTTCACGAGTGTATTACAATCGAAATGATAAATAAATACACCAACGCTCTGCTGAGTCACAATAGTTATTATTATATTCGAATATTGCATATTTATTTCTATTTTTTCAAGACGCGTAGAGATTATATGTTTTTGAGAATCTCGAAAACGCAAATATAATAATATACTCAAACGTCGAAATACACAAGCGTGCTGCGATTCGAATATTATTATGATGTATTTCTCTTAGACATGCATCGCATATATCGTGTGCGTGCAGGCTTTTCGTAACGCATTTACACATTGCACCTGCACGTGCAGCAGCAGCAGCAGTTCCTGTCATCTCGTTTTTGAATTCGCATAAAAGCGTTCTATCTCGTGTTACCGCCGCCGCGAAACGTTTTCGATGAACAGTCGTCGTAGGCACTTACTTTCGTCGTTTTCGACCCGACAGAGTAAAATATTTCACTCGGAAACGACGGCACTATAATATATATAATGACTTATAATATTATATGACGATTAAATACTTAAAACACGTGTAATCGCAGTGCTCGCAAAGACTATAGTGTTGGATTTCAACGGCACGAGCAGCACGTATATCGGGGCGACTGCATTTCGCCTCCACGCCACGACAGGAAGTAGACGATAAGTCAACTCGCTGCCTTTGCCGGCGCGTGTGTCATTCGCAAAATGATTTTCGGATGGTTAAAATATTATGAAAAAACCAGCGACGTTCAGACGTGCCGATGGCTCGATTATATGTCGCTCTGAAATCCAATATACCTACACGACGTTATTTTGACACTCGAGATCGAGTACCTAAAAGCGACGATTTATGAACGACGTGGTATTATAATATTTTATAAAAGTACCATAATTATATGATTAATATAGGTACGATACATCCGATGCGGATATTTGCAGGGTAGGTATATAAGTCTCGAAGACGTGGGTATATAATATAATATGTATATGACTAAAATTAATAGCAGGCCCGGATTGGACCAGCGAGCTACCGAGGAATATTCTCGATGGGCCTCTCAAAATATGGGCTGGTCGTGAGTGTTGTTTTATTTTTATATGATAATAAGAAGTCAGATCAAACACGAGTAAGAAATATAATTTAATCGAATTATTAAACCGTATACAGTAGCTGTAATCAAATGTTAGAAATCTTAAAACTCGGTGGGCCGATACATTGCTTATCTGTCACTGATAATAGGTAGATGCAAATAGTAAACACAATATTATATTTGTGGTTTTAAGTGCAATTTGAGCTGTTGTATTTATGTAATTATGTAATTAGAACGTAAGCAAACTTGTAATAGCATGTAATATGCTGAAACATTTTAATTTTACTAAAACAAAAAAAAAAAAAGTGCGATTTCATATAGGTACGAGTTACAAACTCGATTTATGAACTTTTTATTCGTATATTATGTTACAAACGTATTAATATATTATTTAATTGCAAATGTAACCATACCTACTATTTACTAAGTATTCTGCTATTATACAGCTTGTTGTAGTATCAAACCAATATAAAAAAATTAAGCAATATTATAAATTATAATATAACATCGCCGCAGTTTGTCGTTATTTGGATTCCGATTGTTGATAGTTATATAGATAATCATATAATACGCATAATATCATCACGAATAAGCGATGCAGTTCGCTTTTCTCCGTAACGACGATATTATTATACGTCTATATGCGACTCGATAATATTAATAATAATATATAAAATTAAATCGTATCGTTGTGCGTAGTCTATGTACGTCTCGGTTTTCATAATCGTGCGTCTGGCGTGCTGTGCAGCGGGCGGCTCTTCGTCTTAGTCATCCGTCCATAAAGTTTCGCCTCGGGGCCGGCCCGGGGGGGGGGGAACAAAAAGAAGACAATTTATTAAAATTACGCGATGAATTTCACACTCTTCTCGGCTGGATATTATTATAATATTTTATTGCGTACAGACATGCACCGCCGCGGCGCGATGGCAATAACGTTTCGCAGTTGACCCACAAAACGCAATAGGTCGGTGTATTATTATTATTATGCACATGTGCAGCGCACGCGTGCATGTGCAGCATTTCATTACGACAATATTATAATATCATACCTATATGTGCACAATAGGGAGGTCGGTAAAGATCGAATTACGTACGCCAAAGGTCCGTCCGCTAAAATCCGCGACTGCAGAAAATATTATTCACCTGCACGCGACCGACTTTCTTCCGCGGCCTCCTACACACGAAAGGTCGTTTTCACCGTCGCCAGCTATCGTCGTCGTCGTTGTGCGTGGCACTGTCGAAACAACAACAATAATATTAGTATGTTAAAAAAACTTTTTTTCTCCGGACTATAGGTCGGGCAGGTAGGTACCTATACTTTGTACAAAGCTGGGCATTAACTATATATTTAGTTATTTTAATTCGTAATTACTTATTGTAACTTGACTACGAGTTGATAACATGTATGTAAAATAATCTAATCCGATTCGAAACAATACTATATAGTAATAAGTTATTTTTGTAGTTTTAATCCATTCCAAAAATCCAAATGTGTGTATAATACACCTATAGCCTATAGATATAAGATTATACGAATATAGAGTCATACATTCATACTAGCTGTAGGTATATTTCTTATTTTGCTACTTATAGTGACTGATATTCCTATTCAAAAAATTAAGATAATTAGTTATAACCTACTTGAATAATATTTGATCAAATTATCAGTAGTTCGATTTAATTTTTCAATCGTCGCACCGATAATTGAATTAAGATACTTAATAGTTCATTTATGCAATACTTTACATCTGAACTACGGGCTTTCGAGCGTATATTTTAAACTATAAAAAAAAACTAACTTGTACTTGGATTTAAGGTACTTCATTTTTTGTGCCTTATCATCAAACTAACTTTTAACGGAGTTAGAAATATTCTGAAAATTTCAGACACCAACGACATAATATTGTGCTCTGACTTGGTTAGTTTTTATACTCTCAAATTTGACTATAGTTGAAAAAATGGCCAACTCGCCCCGCTCTTACTTTTGGGACCGCGTGTGCGCGGTTTGCTCGTTGAAAAAAAAATTATTATTATTATTATAATGACGACGAGACAGCAGTCAAAACAGTAATGCAATAATAACGGCGGCGGCTGTGTTGTACGTATAATAATATTATCGAATGTATACACAGAAATTCGCGCCTACGCGTGCACACGCCCTGTACATAATATATTATGTTATACGTTATTATAATGTACAAAGTCCGTCCGCAACATCGGCGGCGGCGTATTACGGTTCTCGAAATTAGGCATTATATTGTTTTGCAGGACGTAGGTACATTTCAGCCGAACGCGATATAATATAATATAATATTAATAATAATTTATGCATTCGCTCGTGGGTGGCAAAGAATATATTATTATCGTCGTTTTTGTGCGTCGAATGCCAACGCGTCTGTCTGTCTGTATATTATTATGAAATTATATATTATATATTGCGGCCGTTTTTTTCCCCGCGAGATCCGCAATCGTCGCGCATAGCACGCTTTACAACACGGCACTATTATATTATTATATTGTTTTATTAATATCATTGTAATATTGTCGTCATCGTGGTTGTTGTTTTTATTGTTGTCGTCATCTGCACGTCACGCGCGCCGCCGTGAGTGAATAATTTACAGTTACAGTTCGACAACTATAATAATATATCAATCACAACTTTCGTCTTCGTACAATATTATTATCATTGAAACCGTACGTAAAGTTCGAACGTTATTTGCTTCCACTTATATTGACACTCGTATTTTAAATGTTATAAAAACCTCGATATTGATACTAAAATATCACGATAGTGCGTGCATTGAAAATCAGTCAATCGAAAAACGAAAAATAAAGAGATTTGTTGTCGAAAAAGTTTTGGGTAGGCACCATATTATATTGTATACCTACTCAATCGCACAAATGAAAAAAATCAATTCTTATCTTTGTTGAGCTATCTCGAATCTATCCATAATATAGTACCTAAATACTTGAAAAATCTTCACGACAATTTATTATTATCACGAGTGTTATTATTGACCATATATATATATACGATTTCCTTCAAATTATTATTTTATATTTTTATTCGACGATTTAAATTGAACAACGGCTTGCGCAACTATTTTTAATTAGAACTAAAATATAACCTAACTTAATTAGTTAATAATATTAATCAACCACGCGTAACGTTGTGTGTTTCATTACACGAATTCATATTTTGTAATAATATCATTCTCAAATATTTGAGTTCAATCTATATTGATTGACTATATTTTGATTCACGTATAATGAATACAATATAATATAACATTAATAACATAATATCATTGGCCAAAGTACACAAAAATAGTATAACTAGTTAATAATATTCAACTATAGTAAAATAATGTTGTAATTCATAATTTTAATAAAACCTAAAAATATAGCATTTTTGTACCAATACACCATTATTATACGCATCGTGAGTACAATAATTAATATTCTAATAATATTTAAGTAATATTATGTATACATAAATATCAGATACGTAATGCATTATATTGTTAAAATGTTAATTATTGTTTTGATTAATTGTTCTCGTGATAAAAAATATTACAACGTAAAAAAAATGTGTTCAATAGACGATTTTAATTAACCGAATAGCAACTATAACGAAATAATTTTAACAATTATTGAACAAATTTACATTTTAAATGGATATTACATTTTTGTGGATTTAAATGTATAGGTAGGTAACATTTAATTATATTTTTCCTATGTGTATACCTCACAGTAATGTATTTACTTCATGAATAATGAATGATAAATAATAAAATATTAAAAAAGATAATTTAAACGATTATTATTTGTACTATCGATTAATTTTTTGGTATTGGTTTCGGCCGAAAGGTTATATTATTTAGGTTATAATTATATGTAGGTTTATTCCTAGTTTAAAAAAAATGTTCTATAGTAAGTTATGCACGTACGTAATTAGTTTTCACTTCATCAGCTACACAACTCATAGCTGCTTTGTAATTTTTGAGTACAGAATCGTTGTAAAACTTAATCTTACAGGAGACCGGTTAATACCACCGCTTTCTTTCAATATTTCTAGATTTCTTCAACAAAGTTCTAAATAGTTGCCCCTCTGCAATATTCGGAAAGCTATATGGAGTCAATTTGAAAAAAACTTATTTTCTTCGAAGTGACAACTAGATTCGATTTCCAGTCAATAGATGGGGCTACTTGAAACTTTTCGAGCGATTTTGGTCGAAATGTGTTTACAGAATATAATAATAATATACAAATAATATATAAATCATAGTCGTAAACTTGTAAACCTATATTTGGCGCTATGCTTCGGGGTCTGAAATGTTGATAATTGACTGTTCCTATTTATTTTAGTGTGTGGCCATTGTCAAAATAAAATATTCATCATTTTATTATTTTAATAATCTATGACTTATGAAGCTGAGTTATTATTACGTAGTGAACCTGTATATACAAGAATCCCACACAGATTACGGAGAACAAATAATGATCATTGTGCAGTGTAATTAAAAATAAATAGAAATAATTTGTCCACCTACGAACTAATACAATTAAGTAGGTTTATAGGTATACATTTTTCATTTCACTCACGTGATAATGTTACCTATTAATCTGTTAGTAATAATGTTAGTAATCTATCTTATTATATAAATAAATTAGTGAACTCTCAAAGGTTGTGTGTCTGTTATAAATCATTAATCCGTTTTGTGTTAAACATAATTTAAAGTTTAAACTGTTTAAATATTTCCTTATTTTCAGTACATTTTTTACTTACAATTTATATTATAAGATATTTTATAAATGTATATCAATTAAATTATTATATTTTAAGATACAGCAATGAAAAGTATTTAGTTCAATAATATAATGTCAATTATTTACAATTATCTAAATATTGTACTTAAGTTAAAATCATTTTCATATGTTTTTACATTAAATTATATTAAGATTAATTTTGAAAATTTGAAATAAATAATTTTAGGTATTTAGGTTAATTAATAACAATTATTATCTTTGATAAATACGGGACTGTAGCGATAAAAAATGGAATATTTAAATAAATTACTAGTAGATACTGTGTAAGTAGATGATAATATAAACTATGATTATCCAAAGAAAGATGATTTTGTACAATTATGCTTGATAATTATTTTAATATTACATTTTTAGAATAAATTATAATTATTATCAAGGGTTTTTTTGTATGCTCTTATCTTTTAATTTGAGCTGTATAAATCGGAGGGTCATTTTTTATGCTCGTAAACAAATAAACGATCAACATTAACCTGTGGCGAACGGTTTTCGCGGCTTTTGTTAGCACTGTGTAAACAGTTTTGGACAGGCCAAGATGGATTTTTTATGTTTTTTTTTTTTGTTTGTTTCGGCGGATCAACAAATCTCCGAGCACGAATTGTTTCGAATTTGCACATGACCCGTCACCGGGATTATATTTTTAGAAAAAAAACCGACCTTTTATAAATATATATATTATATAACATATTATTTATGTGTGTGTGTGTGTGTGGGCGCGCATACGTGCGTAAGCGCGCGAGCGTATGCGACCGAGAGGCGTCGGTCCCCGGCCTTTTGATGTGTTATTTTGACGCGATTTCTAATTATATTGTGCGTCCTCCTTTCATCTTTTTTTCATACAGTATACGCGCCGTGTCTATGTGTGTGTGTGTGTGTGTGTGTGTGTTTCGTGTACACACACACACACACGCCGGCGGAGGTTCACAACTGTATGGGCTATTTTAATTAGCCATTAATCTGGGACTGGCGATGTTTCGCACAAAAGAAAATACACACACATAGGAAACCGACATTTTTTCTTCTCCGTCGTCGTCTCCACCGTCTTGTCGTCGTATTTTTATGGACCGCGACCGTTGTCAATTAAACCGAGTGTATGGAGGAAAAAAAAAATTAAAAATTAAACGCGAGCGCATGCGTACTGCACGTCCGAGCAGATTTTCGTATGCGTGCACATAATAATATTATAGCTGAGGTACACATAATATTATAATAATAATATAATATCGTATAATATATTTTTTTAATAGCTAACCCACCGCGTGTGTTCAATATTATTATTATTACCTCTGCAGCCCACACCGTTATGGCTCGATGCGGTGCAGGCGACAGGGATGAAGGCGGCGGTGGAGGCGGTGGCGGCGGTTAACTTTTGTCACGGGCCGTTTAAAAATACGCACGCCTTGGCTGGGAAACATTATTCAGCCCGCCGCCGCCGCGCACTTGCATCAATGACATCACGAATTAACGTTTCCGAGCGCTTTTTAGACATAACAAATGCGCGTGCCGAACGTCCTATTGTCTCTCCGCCGCCGCCGCCGCCGCAGCACGGTCGGGCGGCGGCGTACCTGCCTGCCATCGTAATATATTATTATCGTTGCGTGTGTGCGTACACACATATATAGTTGTCGAGCACGAGAATTTAAGGACCTCCGTCGCCGCCGCCGATTCCAGACTTTATAATAATATTATAATAAACATCACGTCCTTTATATCCGTAGGCACATGCGATGATATAATAATATCATGTATTATTATTATTATTATTATTATTATTGAGTACCTATCGCAAAACTAGATATTTTATCGTTTTCGGAAGAAATCTTTGAAATTATAATATTATGTCATTAAGAGGACGCGCTACACGCGTATCAATTGTTGTCTCCACGGTCTTACAAGTGAAAGAGCAGTAAATGCCTGAAAGACAGCAAATGTACGATCGCAGCAGTTCACGTTTTGATCCGTTAGTTTAAAAACTATAGAGTGAATCGACCTATATAATATAATTATTATGAAAGATAAGGACACAATCTGTGTTCTCGGTTTGATTTTTTACCATAATTATTTTTTTTTATCGAGTTTATTGTGTGTAAAAAATAACGCAATTTAAAAAAGGATCATAACTCGCTAAAAAATTGAACGATCGTATAAAACCGACAGACGAACACAAACAATGTTCTTATAGTGTCAAGTTTCATAATAGGTCGATTCACACAACAAAAGTCCTCACAAACCACAATATAATAGAAGTGACATGACCATTGCACTACAGCTGCACTACTCTGCAAACTATCCTCAAACGTACATATTAAGTTTAAAGTTCATAACGGGTATCTATTATACTTAACTATATAATATGCAAAGCTTGAATTGGAAAAAATTGCCTTTATTAGAGTAGGTATGCATCTAAGTTTATGCGTGTAGGTGATTTAGAACAATTAGATCGTAGTGATTATACCAAGAAATGTATTAAAATACAACTCTTTACTACGTCCTGCAGTAAGTCCCGTTCAACCATTCAAAGCTGCGCGAGTATTGTTACCAGAATAATAATTGGTGACACACTGCAGCAGTAATTGTTGTAGACAATTATCCGATTTTTTATTATTACATCCTAACTCTGTGTATTGTACATAATAAAATAGTATATGAAGTATGAATTCTGATCTGTATAATGATATTATATACATACCTAATACAATTCCAACGTCGATATTCGCGTACACGTCTATTATTGACTTATTGCATATTGAATACGACCTAACCTGCAGCAAACTGCACTGCGGTAATATGATATTATTATAATTGCATATTTGCATCAGTAACTACTTAACGGGCACGTCTTGCCACACGCGTTTTCCCGTAGACTCATCTGTCCTCAAATACTGCAGTACCTATGTATACATTTCTGTATACAGACCATTAAAAATAAATCGTTGAATAATATGTACATCTTTTAGAAATAATGTATGCAATTTATAAGCTTGCGGTCCGCTGGCTGTCATATGTCGTCACAGAAAAAAAGAGTCTTATTATTATTATCATCATATGGCGAATATGAATAATAAATTACATCTCAGCAACAATGACATGAGCAATTGAATAGGCTAATATGATTTATCGTCTTTTTTATGTTTAGGTACCTATATATACTATTTCAAAGTTTTAAATATTTACTTACCTGTGCCATTAATTTATTACGGTTTTTTTATTTTATTCAAACGAACGAACGAAATCGCTGCGCTTGTATTTCTTCCAGTACGCATATATGAGGTCAAGTGCATTCACAGAACAGTCGGCCGCAACAAAATATGTCGTATTATAGTATTATTTAATAATAATAAAATGTTCTTCAACAATAATATTGTCAATACTGCGAATATCACGTGATCCCTGCAGCTCATAATAATATTGCAGTGTTCGATAACATATTATAATATTATATAATATACATTTAGAACACTATAGGTAGGTACATATTATGGTGATGAAATATGATACTTGGAAAAATATTTTTTAACGAGCCGTAAATTTAGGTAGTTCATTTTAAGTCGTCGACGATACAAAATGCGTTGGTCCATACAAAAAATAGTAATTATTATTATAGTAATAATGCATTTTACTGTAGAAATGCAGCGCGTATACGTCACATCGTCATAGTATTATTATACGAGTAGTTTGTGTAAATAGTAAATACCCTATACCTGCAGGACACGCAAACGTTATACATTTATAATATTAAACAAAAATAATTAAATATCACAATACGAAACAAAACGATTAATAAAACATACAATACATCATTAACAAAACATAACTCAAAACGTAATACCTATATATATATAGGTATAGAATAGCTGAAATAAATGAAAACTAACGCAAACGAAATAATTTAAAATCCATTTATACTTAAAAGTTGTAATATTAGTTTCGTAAAAATATGTATTCCACGCGATTTATTTTCATCTTAAAAATCAATTTAAGAATTTATTATACATATTCCGAATTCGGTACATATTCCCCCCGCATTAGATATTATTTTTAAATGAATAAATGCAAAAGTTGTATACCTGACGTTTAGATTGTAAATAACTTAGAACGAAATTTTTTTTAAATGCAAGATCTGTTTTATACTCATAATTCATTCTATAGACCAATTATGGTGTCAACCTCTTGGGAAGACCGGGCCACATCAAGTAGCAATAGAAGTTGTCGTTGGCCACATACGTTTTTATAATAATACATTATTTATAATTATCGAATAGCGATTAGTGAATAGAAATATTTTAAACATTATCACATAGAAAAAAACATTTATTTATAATTGAAAGAAAAACACACTAAACAAAACCAATGTGATATTATTTGAAATTTCTGTTTTGGGGGTCTCCAAAATTGTTTTATTGGTACGCTATATATGAAGAAATTAAAAGCTCTTAGTCATCATATTATAAGTACGCATATATAATTTTTAGTTGTAAAATGTATATTAAACTAGGGTATACAGCTAGTGATAATACCTGACACACGACTACGAGTGCATCGTGTGATAACGATTTGAGATATTATATCATACTAAAGTATTAAACATAATATAAGTTTAGGTTATTCATCGTCTTTCGCGGGATGGCTGACTTGTTGATCGCGGGTCGTAGTTTGGAGACCCCTGATGGTCTACAAAATATATCGTGTGTTGTATCAAACCCGTTTTAATAAGCATTTCCTTTCAAAGTCTGACTACAACACTCGCGTTTAGTTTCAATATATTATGTAAAGTAGGTACGAACGATTTTCGTTAAGAACAATATTATTAAACATCGGTAAGTATATATAGGTCAACAAAAAAAAAAACTAACAGTAGCACAAATAATACACACGACGAGTGTCGACGACTGCAGTATATAATAATATGTACACACCGATAATTTTAACTTTCTTAATCTAAAAGTTGCACGGGCACTGCGTATGCACAGTGGGAAAGCGGACGATAAATTGTATACGTTTTAATATAATATGATATTATGTTTACAAAATATGTTTTAAGTTTATAGCTTTGAGTATATTTTGAACTGTGTGTTTTGTCAGTATAATAATATGTGCCATATACAATATTATAATATACGTAGAATCAGTCTATACTATATAATACACGCGTGTGAAGTAATGTGTGTGTGTGTGTGTGTGTACCGATATAATATATATTTATATAGCTGCGTAAGTTATCGTTTAATAGTTTGGACTACACAGTCGAGAAATACACCGACAACACCTAAGTTCGTGTGATGTTATTTTATCTTTCCCGCTATTATTGTAAAAGTATCTACTAGCATCTACTTTATATATTATATATATATATATATATATATATACGGTGGGTACGTGATATGGCTACGACATGAATAATAAAGTAAAAATACGGCTTTCAATAAATAAAATTTCATTGGCGTTCCGTCGCTTTATATAATGATGTGCATATGCATATAAATATATATTAAATGTATACATATAGTGTCCTGTTGCTACTGCGGTGCGCGCTCCGGCGATATATTTATCTTTTCACATATTAACGTTTGAATATTGTGTACCGTTCGGAATCTTTACCACTATTATTTCTAGATTAAATAATGTATAAGGGAGCTCTAATGTCCATAAATTTAAATTTATGTAACTACCGTGTTGCGTGTTTAAAACTTTGGTAATTCCATAAAATTTATCGACTGTATAAAAGCGTATAGTTCTACTATATTATACCTACGGAGTGACCCGATGAATAACGGTTGGAAATCGTTGGATTTTTTAGAAATATTTTCACCCGAAATCCGTACTCCAGACCACTGGGTCAGCGACCATTTTGGAATCACATTCAATAATTAAAAAGGTTTCGTGGTTAAGGCAAATATGAACATTTGAAAGTCTTATTTTAAAAATGTCTGATATTATGTAATAAATAATACATTTAAAAGTTTAATTTATAACAAAACTATTATATTATTATGTTACACAATAAAATGTGTTGAAATTATAATTATTTAAAATCTTTCACTAATTTTTAAATTTTCACATCAAAATTAGCTGTTATGAAGTATGAAGTAGATACCTAGTACCTATATAATAATTTATGTTAAGCGTAATCGGTATGGGCTTTTATTTTTATCAATTTTAGAAAATGCCAGTTCTAATATAAATCCAAAGTATAGGCAATTTGTTCCGCAGTCTTTTTCAGCTATATATTTATAATTTTTGGAAAATGATAAAGAAAGTTAAGAAAAAAATGTCAAGACCGAATTTTCGATAACATCTCGTGACTTTATTATATACCTTTATTTCCATTTGATGTCCGACTGGAACATTTGTAAACATCGTCGGTATCAGACGGACTGACCTGCGTAGTTTGAAAATGCCGTGAACACGTCGTTTCTGTAAGACACTAGACACCATATCTTGACCACGTTAGAACAGTATTATACCTATATATTGCGACTCGTCATTCGCGAACAATGCGCGGTTACCGCACGTGGGTATAAACCAACAAAATGACATTACAAGCGTATTATTGTGGACTATAATATCTACGTCGATGATGGAAGGTAGGTGTACAGGTTTGCGGCTAAACCGATAAAATATATCAACGACATTGTATAATATATACATCGCAAGTGCACCGGGGAATTTCGTGAACAATGTGTACTTGTAATATTATTTCAGAACGATATCCGAACAATGCGCGTCGACCCGCGATTTATATATACATACCGGCTAATATACTATACATATTACATGTATATAATATGAACTTTCGTCGACTCGCATCGATTTTATTATAATTTTTTTCTTTTTTTTAGAATTTATCTCCGGTGCCTTTAGTCGTAGGTATGCAAACCGCGGCAGGTATAATATTATATAATAACAATGTCATGATAATTTCGCAACCGATCGGTTGGGTATTATAATATAATATACCGCGGCGGCGGCGGCGGTGTGTTCGAAGACTGTGAAATATCTTTAGAATGTTTATAATATTAATAGTCAACACGCGTCGAAAACGCAAATCACGCGAGCTCGCCGCGAACGGAAGTCGTAAGTCTGCGGGATAATAATAATAATAATAATAATAATAATAATAATAATCATAATAGTAATATTATTATGCGGTATACGCGCGATTACGTCGCGTTTATAACATTATCCGTTATTTTTTATTACGTTAATGTGACTATTAAATTTTCTTCTCGTTTATTGATTGACTGGTTTTCGGCGACGACCCGCGAAAACCCGTCGCAGACGGCTCGCGGTCGTGTGTCGGGCGCGTCGCGACGTTAATTATTACGCCGTTGTCGCATTAAAGTCGAACCGAAATATTATCACATTATCACCACACTACGACGACGACGACGATAAGTCAGCGGCTCAAATCGGCGGCCAGCTCGGTAGCCGCAGCGCGCCCCACGACCGTTGCACAATCCTCCGGGCCGTCGTCTCTCCGTAAATAACACACACGTCCTATTACAATATTTCATATTATAATAATATTGTAAATATTAATATGAGTAATAATATTATAACGTTTTATACGCGCGCGCGCGCGCGCGAGACCGTACTTGTCCCGCGCGCGAAGACTTTCGCCCGGGAGAGTTACGACCTCTTGGCACGATATACCCACATGGAAACCGGCTGCGGTGGTGCTCGCTGGCACGCACGCACACACTTGCACACACTCGCAAGCATAATATTGAGACATCATAGTCCCACCGGGTGGTCTCGTGCTGCACAACGCACACACACACGGGCCACACGGGCACACGCGTACACACGACGTAGGCGCGACAATGGGGAAAAACACGATTTCTTCTTTTCCCTTTTCGCCGCGCGCGTGTATAGACGTATTTTATCATCGTTTCCCCCCCCCTCCCCTGCTCATTCTTCCTTTGCGTCGAGTATCGTGATTTACACGTCCGGGAAACCCGGCGGTGCGAATAACGGGATGAACGTCCCCGCCGCGGGGCGGAAAGTGCAAAAATGTGTCTCTCCGCGGCCGCGACGACGGGTAGAAAGTAGGGATTCGGGTCGGGTCGTGTTTTTGGGGGAAAAAAAAAAAAATCCAAGGGCACATGCGGTAAATCGCATTACTGTGCGGGTGGGACGAGAAAGCGAAAAAAATAAGCGCAGTGAACGACCGAACAAAGAAACAAATGGACCTACCCGCGATTTCGGGCATGCCGGCGACTGCCGCAGTGGCCCGCGCGTTCTGCACACATCGCACCCGCTGCGATTTTTATTCTTGCAGGATTATTGTCGTCGTCGTCGTCGTCCGAATCTCTCTCCTCCGGATTAGTCGAACACACGTACTTATTATTATTATTCTCTCCGAAGTAATAATATAATATAATAACAATATAATATAATATCGGTTGGCGCGGTCGCCTCTATTATATTATTATATTACTACGATTGTTACGCTTTACAATAATACTATATACATAATATACAGGACCTGGCTGGCGTCCGAATTTCTTTGAATCGCATCTGGAACCAGCTATTCCGTATTGACCGATTATACAATAACACTCTCGAATCGGTCCAATTATTGTCACGCACTAGGTCATTGTTGTCGTTGTTGGTACCACGTATTGTTATTGCCTATACGTGTTAAGGGTACATAATATACAGTGTGTGTGTGTGTGTTCGTTAACAAATCGTCAATTATACATACTATGTATTATATACTTCCGCGGCACACAATAAAAACGAAAGTCGAGCAACAGACGTATCACGCTGTTTCGGGTATGCTCACCTTTATAATTATTATTATTATGATCGTATGGCGACGGCGAAAACGGTTCTCTCCGTCTCTTTTTCAAATAAAATTATCATTATTGTATTATTATTTTTCCACGTCTTTTCGATAAATTATCGTCTCGCCGAAGACCCGTAATTCGGTATTGCAGTATATAATCTTCGTACGGTAAATCCATTGAAATCGCTCCTGGTTCGAGGAATTTTTGTCCTCACCCAAAATATGTCGAGACGTTCGTTTGTACCGTGTACATATAATAATACGCAGGATCATGCGTATAATATTTTGTTATTCGGTCGCAATAAAAATACGCACTATAAGCGCGTTCACTGTTGTTATTATTTCCTGTCTTATTGTCCCGTTGTAAAAACTATAGAGATAAACCCGGACCTTTGACTGCCCGACAGTAGTACAGTGTCCGAGTCTAACACGGAGTATTTTTCCACGCAATCGCCCGAGGCCAATAGTAAACACGACGTTCTAACGGTTCTTCGTATATTTTTGATACAATAAAAAGATATTTTGTACCTTGATATTCAAAAAAATAACTGTTATTTTTGTACGGGCCACGTGCACTGTAATGTTCACGAAATTTATCCAATTTCTGTACGTTCAGTATCGATTTGTTTTCCAAACGAGTCGTGGTATCCAGCATATCCGTATTTCGGAAGATACATACATTAAACTGATTGTGTATATATAGGTAGGTAGGTGCTGTAGCGCAAGCGATTTCGCCTCACTTGAACACAATATTATAGCACAATAATATAATATTATTATATTATCATAAATTAATAAACCAACTAGGTATGTTAGCCATAATAAATTAATTTGATAATCAAAATATTCTGAATAGGATCATCATTGGAATTATTCGTCGATTTGTACCAATATGCGGATTACACTTTGAAGACAACCAGTGGCGTCATTTGAGGGGGGGCAAGGTGGACATTTGCCCCTGTCTGGTTTTAAAAGCAGCCCAATGGGCCGGTGCCCGGGCTGTTGCCGTTTCACCATTATTATTATTTTTATTTTATTAGAGCAAAAACATGCTTATTTTTATAATATTTTAAGAAAATATATAAAATAATATTATAATAATAAAAAAATAATATTAATAATGTTAAAATAATATAATTATATTGTGTACTAGGCAATTCACAATGATAAATTGGTAATAAATAATTAATTGCTAGAATATATTTATATTTAGACGCATGCGGGAACGCGCATGTATATATGTGTTTTGTGAAAGAAAAGAAACATAATATTATTGTTGTACGTACAATTAGTGCAACAATAATAATAATTAATATCATAATCCCAAATAATTTTATTTCTAAAATCTGAAATTAATACTAATTCTAAAAACAACAACCTATCAGCACTCTAAATTTTATCATTGATTTCAGACTTCGGTAGTTCAATGAACTTGTGACAGTCGTGTACGGTGTAATATTATTATTCTCTATTGTGTAATGTTTTGAATTTAGTTTAGAACATTAAAATTAAATTTTTTCGGCGAGATGAGAATGGAAATGGTAATTTGATAAAAATGTGAGTAGATATCTGTGGATACTAGGTAGTAGATATTATGTAGTAGATATTGTGTTAGTGTGTTTACGAGCGAAGCGAGTGTTTTTTTTTAAGTTACCCATCTGGGCTGGTCAAAACTTTTGCCCCCCTCGATTGAAAACTGAAATGACAACCTCAATATACGACCACTTTATTAGTATATTAGCTCATACGATTTGTTGACAAATAATATTGCATTTCGTGACGTCATCGCAGAATATAGTATACCCCATTTGTAAACACTTCAGGTATTTACTTGAATCGAATTCAAATAATTAAATACTTTATTGCTTTCGGCCTTTAGCCTTTAGGCATATTTTAAACTTCTGTAAATCATTTTATTTTGTCGAACGACAAATACTGAAATATGTTTTCAATACTATTACAATAATATGACGCAACTAAACAAGTAGGTACCCAAAGTCGTGAAATGTAATAAATCGTACAAAAAAAACCTGTAATAGTATTTCGAATGAGATTTTATTCTTTAAAGTTGCATTCGAGTAATAAAAAATAGGTATTATACTCAATTCTTTGAATAATCTAATTAACGTTTATAAATTGTATGTTGTGAAAATATAAAATGTTATACAATTATCAAGATCAAAAATTATATCCACAATTAGATTTTAGGTGTTATTATAAATTAAAACTTCCTCTTGGTGTTAAAGTATTTTGACATTGTAAAATAAGCTCGGATTGCAATTGGATTTATGATGGTTGGACTTTAAGTGCACTTTATGACGCTGAATTCCCCCCTTTTAACCGTCTTTGAGATATTTTGCATTTAAATCCTTCAAAAAACACAACATTTCTTTTAAAATAATTGTAATTTCAATGCACATACGCAAGATACCGAGAAACCGTTTCTTTGCAACAAATTTAAGCATTTGAATTAAAAGAATGGAATGAAGCTAGTACCTATACCTAAACCTATAAAATGTAAATAAAAGTGATAAAAATACTTTATGCGTTTGGGTTTAATTAAAAACGGACAAAGTGCAAAGTCAAATTATATTTTAATTTAATTTGTATTTTAAGAGTAATTGCTATAAATACAAAATAAAAAAGTACACAATTTATTAGTCACAATCGAAGTTATACCTACCGCAATTAAATTACTCTTGAAAAACTTTTTTTCAAATTGCTTATTTTTTTGAAATGAATAATAATTCAAAAAAAAAAATATTCAATTGCATATAATAACTATTAAAATGTAAACGTTTTTCTTGATTATTTCAAGACATTACATTTCCATCGTATGTTTTAAAAACTGCAGGGGTGGATAGTTGACGAATTACAACTATAAATCTAGGTATGTATAATATAATATTATGATATGCGTTTTCCGGTTTCTGTGGTCAAAACATACGCATGACTGGATTTATTGATACTGCAGTTTACCTCTAATGCGGATACGTCAGTCGGAAAATTACTTAATATTATATATTTTCCTCGTTCATTTTTGTATTAACATATTATACACTACTCTTATAATAACCCGTACGCTCGCACTTTATAATGAGACGTCCGAAGAAATGATACATACTTTTTGTGTAGTCGACTCGCGCATATTATAATATACCTACCACACTCGAAAAGACCTGAATGCACGGTGAACCCTTCCTCCTTTGTGATTCGACATCATCATTTAGATTGCCCGTATATGATAATAATATGCGTACGACGACGGTCCATTGAGCGTATAAGCTCTAAGGGCGCACTTGAGAAATTCTTTGAAGGATTTCTGAGCATATTATATAATATTTTAATACACAGTACCTATATAGGTAGGCAGGCAGGTAGATATAGTATAATATTATATTATAATACAGGAGAAGTAATAGTAATAATATTAATAAACTGGTTGTTATATAGGCGCGCATCGATCAAGGCGTAATTTCGACAAAATACCAAATCCTCGTAAGAGCGTTTACAGTTCGGATTTTTTTTTCTCCAGAACAATACCATTCATACGTTGACGTTTTATTTTTTTTATTTTTTATAATATAATAATAACACGCATTAGTATATATTATACTATATTATTCTTTCTCGGATCGGAACGAGTTATTCGCCGGCCGACAAACGATTATAATATAGGTGCGTTTTAGCCGCGGCGGCCGATCGCATAAAATGATTTTGTTATAAGACTCGGTATTTTCTAGCACGGGTAACACATTGAATATCTCGACATTTCACAAGACTAGTATTATTATTATTATTCCCGCATAATATTATTATATTTTTGTGTGTTCCGTCCGGCGAACGGATATATTTTATTTTCTCGACACAAGTCGTGATGTCGACCGTCGCGGACGGAATGCGAAAACCCGCGCGTCACCTATGCCTACAAATGGCTACCGATGAGGTAGGCACCAACTCTGGTACAACCGTATACAAGTTTACGACTTATAGGTGAGACCAGGTATATGGTACCCGTACGGACAATCCGTGACGGCTGAATGGCCGGGCGACGACGTGTGCTTATAACAACTCCTGTCTACCCGCGGGGTTGAATTAATTAATATTATTGTCCGATAGGCGATAATAATCAATATAATCGTTCGCACTCGATAATAATGATAATGATATTATATATTATATTAGACAAAATACCTCAAACGCAGTCATAAGACTCGCATAACGATACGTACGAGTCGCATCATAACTGATAAATTATTATTATATTATGTGATTGTTTGTGCGAGGTATTTTGTTTTCCGCGCAGAAATATATATTATAATTAGGGCTCGGATGTTTATGCACTTTAAACTACTGTAATATGCATGCATTTATGCACTAAAAAATTAAGAAATATGCAAACAAAATATGCACTAAAAATTATAAAATATGCATTTTTAGTCAATAAAAACACCAAAATATGCACAAAAAAATTTATTACAATTCATAAAACAAAAAAATTATATTATAGTAGTTATTTTTATATATTATTTTTTTTATTACAATTTAAAATACATTTCTTAAATTTACATAGCGTTTTATTAACTTTAATTTATATTATAATTTATTATTTATTAGTGACTAATAATTCATTTTATTACATTATTAAATTATCAGCGTGTTACACTGTGATACAATAGTTTTTTTAATTTGATCAAACTTGTAGCTGCGTCTGTTATCGGAAAGTAAATTTTTGTAACGTGAAAAACTTCGTTCTACATCTACCGACGTTATTGGAGCATACTTGAAGAATGCAAGATCCTCAACCTTCAAATCTTGTTCTATTCCTTCCATATATGATAGTATCAACTTCACCAGAATGTATTTTTGAAATATGTACCAAAGTTTTAAACCCAGCATTCTTTTCAATTACGTTCTGAAATTTGTCATAAATTTCTTTTCCCACTTTTCCATTAGCCATTTTGAGGGTTTCTCTAGTATTATTGACAATATTAATTGATTCAAACAACGTTAATCCAGATGATTCTAATTTAGTTATGTTGACTGGTAAACATCTAAAGTTGGACTGAATGAATGTTAAGTTTGGGCCTAAATTTGGTTCAGCCATAATGCTAATACTTTTTTCGATTGAAACTGCGTCATCTGGGTTTAATTTTGAAAATACATTTTGTATAGGTTGTAAAATTATCAGAATAGTAAAATGCCGCCTCTAACCATGTTCCCCAACGTGTTATTATAGGCACCGGAGGTAGAGGAATACCAGAAGCTTCTGTTTAAAAATCTCTAAACGTGATGGTGCTTTCAAAAATACTTTTTTAACGTTTGACACAAGTCCGTCTACATTATTGAATTTTCCACGAATTGTTTCCGCTACTCTATGATGTGCATGTGCAAGACAGGTGACGTGCACCATTTTTGAATAAAGCGCTTTTAACGAATTTGCAGCTTTAATCATATAGGGGGCGGCATCAGTAACAAATAAAAGAACATCATCGTGACGAATGCCTTCTGGCCATAAGAGAAACATCGATTGATCAAAAACTTTACTAATTGTGAAGTAATTTGCTTTATCTAACTCTTCAGAGTTCAATAAATACAATTTACCCGGCGTATTTTTATCAAGAATACCAATAATCACGTTTGCTACGTAGCGGCCTTCGCAATCTGTTGTTTCGTCTATAGAAACAAATATTTTTTTGCCAACGACATCATTCCTAATTTTTTTAATTGTTTCTTCATAACAATCAGTTAAATAATTTTTGCGTAAAGTTGACTCTTCTGGTATTTCTTTACCTGTATATTTTGTTAAAAAATTACGAAATATTTTATTATTCACCTTGTGGAAAGGGATATTGGCTCCTAGAAACGCTCTACACATATCCATGTAAAATGATTTTTTACCGACCACATTGGAAATTAGTTGTTGTGACTGAGTTTGTTTCTGTCGATCAGCTGTGCGAATATGTTTGGCTGTCTTCAAGTGTTGGTCGACGGTAAAACGACGTTCAGATCCAACTTTAATTTCACACACTTTACAATACAAAACTGTTCCATCCGTAGAAAAAACATCGTTTCCAAACTCGTCTACAAAACTTTTAAGGCGAATTGACCAAGACGACTTACATTTCGGCATTTTTAAATAAAAGTAAAACTGACCGCGGAAAAATATAAATAATAATAGGTACTCTTAACGACCGACCGGGAAACACGGCGATTAAAATCGTACTAATACGTGGCCCGGTCGTCGCCACATACTCATGGCATGAAGTGTATACAACATTTTATTATTAAATCGTTATCTAATAAATATTCCAGACAAGCACGATATAAAAATACCTAATAAGGAACATTATTAATATTTTACGTTAAATTGTCTTGAAATATACATTTATATTCTTAAAATCCAAAATTATGCATTTAAAATACAAAACCACTAAATATGCAAAAATATGCAAAATAAAAATAGCATTATTTTATTCAGTAGAACATGAATCAAATATTTGTATCCAGGTTAGCAATAAATTGGATAAATAGAAAAAAATATGCAATTTCATAAACATCCGAGCCCTAATTATAATAATATAGTTTTCACGCGAGTCGTAGGTATGTTATACCTACACGATTTTATTTCTCCGGCTTTCAACGCTTACGATTATAAACTATAATTATTACACAATGCTATTTTTCAATTATTTTAATGGCGCCGAGTCGTGTGTGTGTGTGTTTTAAATTGCATTTAACACGTCAAAAAAAACATGTCTAAGTGATATTATTATAATTGCAATATGGGAATCTAAGGCTGCTACAACATTACAGGCTATCGCGTTATGTCTGTGTGTGTACCTACACTTTGTAAGAATATATACTTTAAATGCGGTATAACGATTTAAATTACTCGCGAGTCGCGTTATTATATGGTCATTACACGACGTAGAAAACGGCGTAACAATAGAAGAGAAAAAACGGAACGAAACGGAACGAAAAGAAAGAAAAATACAATAATTAACATGTAAACTTACCTGCGTTTGTTTGCCGCTGTGATTGTTTTGCACAATTAAAGCGGTAGGTTATTTTTCAATTACTAATGTTTTAATGAACGAGAGAAGTCTCGTTAGAACAACAAAATTGTTTTACGAAAAAACACCGAAAATCTGTGTGCCACCTATAACACAGTGTGTAATGATAATAATATTATAATTTATAATAGAAACGCGGGTTGAGAATTTATTGTTGTTGTATAGGTATATCAGACCATAATATTATTATTATATTATTATTCGGTTAGAACGGTCACACACTCCGGGCGTGATAGACAGCAGCAGCGAACTTACGCATATTTTTAAATAATATTAATAGTAATCGATAAATCTACATTTCAAACGAATATAATTATTTCCAATTAAAATCGAATTCCTAATATTATTAACAGCAGTTTTATTTCGTCTTTATTATTATTATTATTATTGTTTTTACGATCATTTTTTTAATATTATTATTTAAATGTATTTCCAATAGTCTCTGCGACTGTATAGTAGTTGACGTCCTTTCTCTCTCGATAGTAATGCAGTATTATGTATGCATGATAAGATATACTAAAAACTTCAAAACCGAACAACAATATATTATATATTATACCGCTATATAATATGGTTTGTTATATTATTTCAAGTATCTGACGAAAAACTATCTCATAAATATTAAACAATTTTTAAACATGACGTGAATTGTAATAACAATAATAAAAATAATAATAAAAATACTTACCGAAGTAAAATTCATAAGTTTCAGAACTATCATTTTTTTAACAAAATATATTATAATGTCCGCGTGGTCGAATATGTCAATACTTATCTGTATCAAACAATATAATATTAAATTTAAATAATAATAGCTTAGGTATATAGTTATTAAAAAGTTGTTTTAAAAGTCAATTGGAATTCTTTGGAATGTTTTGTTCTATACCGTTTAATACAGTCGAGTTCCATCGGCTTTGACCCTTGTCAAAGTCATATATCTGTAGATATTAATACTTAATATCAATATTTTAATTTTGTTTTTGGTCATGTGACTAAATGTTTGTAAACCTTATTTATTTGTTATATTATTACTTATAAATCGATTGAAAAAATGTAAACCCACGCATATTAATAATTAAAAATACTAAGAATTTTATAATAGTTATCAATATTATTGTTGTTGGGAATTTAGAAAAAACAGTGTGTAAAAATTTAGAGATATAAAAAAAATAAATAATAAATACACACCTAATGGATGATACTGAATACGAATAATAATGAACGAGATATGTAAATCGTGTGCATCCATGAATTCGATTTTAGGCAGTGAGTTCAATATTGTATTGTATTATTATTATTTTAGTTGGTACTATATTATAATAAAAAATATATTTTCATTTTTTATGTGCAAATAAAATAAATTTGGATTTTTTTATAAATCTCATTATGGTTACTATATAGTGTTATCCGTTTATAGATTAATACAATATAATTGGTAGCTTTAAGTGGAGAATATAAAATAAAGAATAAATTTGATAGAATTTGTATAGTGCAGGTACAAAGATAACTTGATTATTTTAACATAATACATTTCTGATAAATGGAGAAATTCGAGCACAAAGGACTTGGCACATGAAGTTGACAGAAGTTATGTGTGGGAAATACAAAGCTCGTATCTGGTTGTTTGGGATATTTTATATTCAGTGAGAATATGCTCAACTGTGCAGACGGCGGAGTGGCCATGCATATATGTGTCGCAGGGTGGCTGATCTTTTCCCAGTCATGGGGTGCTATTGTGTGTTAAGACGTTAAGTTATAGTGTGTCCTATTCGGAGTCTGCTATGATATATAATAATTAATAACGTTCAAATTTCGATTCGTGTGATCGTTTATTATAATAATTTCAGTGGAGGAGAGTAACACCATGACCCCACGTGGAGAGGCTGCAGAAGACTCGCGGGTAACAAAAAAGTTACCTATATAGACCGTCTTCGCTCAGAACCGTTTTTTCGTCATTTACAAATATTATTGTTTATCATATATTATTTGAATTCGAATTCAACACATGTCCGTCACAGGTTCATATCCTCTGCAATGACGTGGTGGTGGTGCACTCGATTACTGCAGCCTTGCGACAAAGAGTCGATTACCCGCTTTACCCCATTTTTTCGTTTTTAATCGTCTCGTGGATTATTATTATTTTTTTTTTTTGATCTTATACATATAGTGGTGTGCTGAGATATCCCAAATTTGCCGTCTAATATTATATAGGTACCGGATCGTTATTGTTTTTAAAACGGAGTAGAGGAATGCGTACCGACGCCGACAGCGTTGTAGGTTGGTGGTATATATAGGTACTTAACATGATACGAGCTGTATAATATATAATAACAAGCTTTGCGACTACCTGCCAGCCAACTATTATGGTATTAAATAGGTATGTTTATGATGAGAAACGTCTCATACAAACTCGTGCAAACGCGAAAAAAAATGTTTAAAACGTCAAAAACGTTATACGATAATATAATATTACACGTCGTTTACAATATACTCGACAAACGCTAGTCGTCCCACGCGCGTAAAGCTGTTTATTTCACTCGCCGGGAGCGCTGGGGTAATGTTAGCCCCCCTCTGAACTGTTTTTTTTTTTCATAGACGACTCGTAGAAAAGGGTCGTGTAAATTCCAAAAAATGTCGTGCGAATGCAAAAATGTCCTGTTAACGGTATAGGTATGCTAATTAGTGGCAATGTTTTTTTGTTCAAAGTTCAATGGGGGGGGGGGGGGGTGGTCCAGCGTAAGTCGTCGTCTCGAAAGCCCTCGCGCGAGAATATAATCTATTTCACCTAATATTATTAGTTCGTTCCTCTAAACACGCTCCCGCAGCACAAATTAATATATTATTTTAATATTACACGGTATTATAGGTACGCGATATAATGATATTTATATTATTATTACTATTATATTTTTTTTCCGCTCGCGAGCAGCAATACGAAATCTTTCACCACGGAATCCGCCCGTTGCACGAGACACGTTAATTATCGATAACGAGCTAATGAAATATCTCCTCTGCCGCCGCCCTGCTCGCCGCCGCCGCGGACCCGGGCGATGATAGTATTACGTGGGTGTGCGCGGTCACGATCGGGTTTTTTATTTTATTTTTTTTGTGTACGCACAGGTAGGTTGGGTACGCGTATAAAATATACGATTTGTGCATTCGCGCACCGATTATTATTATTATTATTATTATTGTTGGTGTTGTATTATAATATTATTATTTGTACGCTGAAATTTATAAATATTCATCAAATATTATAATAATATGCCGAGCGCGAGCTTAATCGACGACGTCGCGTTATCTAAAAAAAACGCGCACACATAAAAGGCATACTATTGTGTATTGATCAATACATAATAATAATAATAATATAACATGCTAATGAATCTATTAGAATATTAAAATAATATACAAGCACCGTCGTGTCGTTTGCGGCGGGTCGAGATTTCGTGGACACGACCGTTTTGCAATTATTGGCGACCGTCGGTGCCGAGCAAAAACCGGATTTACCGCAAAAATGGCCATAATATAATAAAAATTAAAAAATAGGTTATTATTGTGTGTGTGTGTGTGTGTGTGTCCCCGCTCGCACGCGATATTGTGTCTTGCCGGCTCGGAAATAAAATATCTATACACGATTTAAAGAGAAATATTCTCCGATAAAAAATATGTGATCTATAGTGGTAGTGGTGGTACCTACGATGGCCTTTGACGACAAACGTGTAGATAAACGTGCAGGTTCGAACCAAAATGGTCACAGGGGCACCCGCGAACCCGACTCTGTTATCGCACTGAGATCGAAGACGGATCGGAAAAACAAAAATATATATAATATTATATGTATATTCCTATTTTTTTAATATGGCTCGCTGCATTGTTTTTTTTAAATATTATAAAAACAATAAGACGCGTGTACGTCGTGACCGGAACAATAGATAAAGCGCACATAATATAATCATAATAAAAAAAAAAAATAACGTTGTACTAACATTTACCTTTACGAATTAAGTTTATCGAAATAATTTCCACGATATTAATTAAGTACCGCGGCGTTGAAGATAAAAAAGTATTACATAATGTTTTGCATTGTACATGATATCATCTACTTACATAATTCCGTAAATAAATAATAGATAATAAAACCAAAATAGTTTTATTATTACAACACTCATATTGTCTGTTTCGGTTTTTGAGTGCAAAAAATATATTCTTGTATACTAAATAATGGTTAAACAATTTTTGAAGTCCCTAATTTCTTCTTTTTTTACTTCAAAATTGACTGAATAATTTTAGGTCCGAATAAAAAATACATAATATCATAATCATATATGCTGCTAAATCAAATATAATAATAATATTCGTTTTTATCGTTCATAATTCATACGATAAATATAGTTTCCGTTGCAAAGCATCACGACGAAATTGGTTGAGCTCAAATTCCACCACTAGCTATTTTAAAACAGTGTAGCGAGAAACAAAATAACTTACCTACTTATTGATATTATGTGATTTAAAAACGTTGCAGACAACTTGGGAGGAAAACGCGTATACCCGCCCCTTAATTTGAATACCGAAACAATTACGGTTGGTTTTTTTTTCAACTATATGGTATAATAATAAGTCTACCTACCTATACCTACCTGTACACTCATAAATTTAAATATATTAAGAAAACGATTCGGATTTCGGAAATAACTCATTACCGACGATATAGATATATGGTACCTATACATATATTATTATAATAATATAATGTACATTCTCCAGAAAAACAAAACATTGTGCCGGTGCAATGCCCAGTTGTACGAGTTTAATATCGTATAGTTAATGTATACGTCGTGTTATTTTTAATATAATAATATACCTTATTTAAACGGCGGCGTATAATTGTACTATTGTGCTGCAGCGTTGTCGCACACTCTCGTCCGTGTAATTTTCCGTGTAATTTTCCGATCCACCTGCATACGCTGCAGAAGTCGAGTAATAAGGAATTCGTCCGGGGGGGAGGGGAGAAATAGACATTTTTTTTTACACACGAAATACTATACGTTTTCACTAAATATTTTCAAATACATCGTGGAATATTGGAATACTGTCTTATCGATATTAATACTGATAGTATAGTATTTAATATCAACGGGGTAGGGAGGATCTATCCGACCCTTAATTACACCCCTGAGCTGCAGCAGGTTCCCGTATAAAATATATAAACGACAAGAGTGCATCGTCGTAATAGCTTGCCCCGGTGCAAGTATATGGAATATATTATTGCACACTGCAGAAATAAAATATTAATCATAATTTTGCTTACCTCCTATATACTCAACTAAATACGGTCGTGCTCGGTCTACGAACGGTTGGTCGTAACGACGTAGGTACTAATAATTATATAAAGAGCCTATAGGAGGTAGGTATAAAACACAATGCGATAAAGACTAGTTCTCGACGACGCAAACACTATAATAATATTTTATTATTGCAATAACGCAATACCCGTACACCTGCAGTGTAGTAGGTACCTACAATGTAAGTACAGCATAAAATAATAATTATGTGATCAGATAAAGATTTTTTCGCTAAAATAATCGATTCGATGTGGGTTTTACGGGTCAAGCGATCGGGTGGTTTTCGAATTCACTGCTCAATCACGACAGCTAGTATATTACGTAGGTATATGCGACGCATATATTATTATTATTTTTTATTTTTTTTTTGTTTGCGTTTGGCGTTCAATATAACATAGAAATCAAGCATAATAACACACAAAAACCAGCAGCGTTGTTAGGCGGACCTGACGAATGTTTCGGTTTTGCGGGGGCGTTTTCAGTGAAGAAATTTCGTTTCATACGCCAACAACCACCGACCGAATGTATACAAAAAATACAATACGCAAAATATAAGCCAACCAATAGGTATAACAACTATATTGAACTAGATACATATGTATGCACTGGTAAGTGCGGTAACACCTAACAACAATAAACGTAAACTGCACCATATAGGTAGGTAATAATATGTCTTATGGGTTGAAAAAAATTTGAATATTTAGTTATTGCATTAAATAATTGACGTTTATTCATGGTGCGACTCCATGTGGATACGGAAACGAAAAATATTGGTAATATTTGAGCATCGGGAAAGTTCAATTTAATTTTAAAATTCTAACATTTCAGACATAAATAGAGATAATATCACTTAAAGCTGTTGAAAGTGTACCATTTTTAAGGGGTTGGTTTTAGGCACAATATTCCATATCCATCGGTAGTGCTGAGTGACTTAGTGCGAAGGATCATTAGTGTGCGTGAGTTCGCCGAAAGCTTAAGGTAATTACCGACAAACTAAGTCTAATAAAATCCTTGGAAATCCGTATCGTATCTACATACGCGCAGTCACACGTCACTATATTTATACTTTAAAAAAAAGTTTCAATTCTATTGTGGCAACGAAAGGCTCAAAAAGCGAAAGAAAAATTCACATTTCGAAAACAAATATTTAAATTCCTTATTCTTTTTTCTGGGTTTTGTATGTACCTAATAGATTTTCGATTTGTTGTATTGTATGAAATAAATTATCTTTTTTTTCTTTTCAAAATTCACTCTTACTTTAATATTATTAAAATATAAAAAATACATTGCCTACAAAACACAGACAAGTAGAGTTCAAATATTTTTTTAAAATTAAAATTGGACTTCTGGAAATATGTTTTCTTTCTTTTGCTTATATTGGTCTAAACGCACGAAATAAAGTTCAGTATTAAAGTCACAATATTTATTGTCGTTATTAGAGGACGCCACATCGGCCGTAATTTATCCATGAAAATGGTTTTGCGCTGAACAAACTTACTGAGACAGTATTTACAGAAGTTTTTTTTACCAAATGTTCGCGATAAATATTATAAAGAAGAACTTTATCAGCAATTTGTTTTGATAACTTTAAGACAATCCAAATCAATCATTCGTAAAGATTCATTTTTTTTTTTTGTTTTGTTCATTTGTTTGTTACAAATAAGTTAGTATATTGATAAACAAAAATATAAAAACACTAAATTATTATAAAGTTCTTTATTGTGAACATTTTTTTTTGTTAAAGCAACTGTGATGATACTATACTTACACTGTCTCCGAAAGTCGTTTGTCCCGTGCTAAAACATTTTTCCATTTAATCTCGCCATTGCGCCAAAACCGTTATTCGTACCCATAAACATGCAGACATGTGACCACTTTTAAAATACTTTGAATCAGTATCTATACATTATTGTATAACTATTATATTATTATTTAAGATTTTTAAATTTAAACCTTTCACACGGAGTTAATAAATTGTCTATATCAAACCCCTTAAATGACAAGCGGCCCTCATAATAATATAATATTTCATAATACAGTAGAATCCGCTTATTTGGGACACCGCATAAAGGGGACAACCGCTTAATGGGGACAAATTGGCAAAGTCTCGAATGAATGTGTAAGTGTAATGCAATTTAACTTCGTTTATCCGGGTCAAACCATCGGTTATAAGGGACAAAAATAAAAGCGTTTAACTAGATATTCTGGCCTAAATTATCTACTTTCTTATCGAAACTGTAATGATCTTTATGGCTCTATTATATTTTATATACGCACGTATGTGTATAATGTACATACAGGTAATGTACGTATATTTTACGTCAATTATATCAATCATTTTTTTTTCTACTACTGCGTAGACGTTTGTGCAGATTTTATCAATAAGCAAAGTTTTAATAAATTACAGCAAAGAACAATGGACGATTTTCTGCAGCCTAACAAAATATAAATTAAGTATGTTAATCAATTAATGTATAATAAATATGTATAATAAAATAATCATCTAATTAATTTGCGATATAACAATACTAAGTAGTAAATAGTAAATATAATGTACTACTGCTAATAATAATAATAATAAAAATATGTAATTTTTAAAAAAGTATGAATGCACTTTAATAGTTTCGGTTTATTAGTTATTCGGTTAATCGGGACAGCCGGATAATGGGGAAAAATAGGTCACCGCCCAATGTGTCCCAATTAAGCGGATTCTACTGTACTCGTAATAATATTATATTATTAATTTTTACTGACTACTACTATACTAGTTTAAGCCATATTCGTTTACCGTCTGCACCACTGCAAGGGTTTTCAAACCCGTCGAATACAACGACTTCGCTATATACAACGATAATATGAAAACGCAATTCGCAATTATTATTTTGGAAATGCCGAGTCTCCTTTAAGAGGAAAAAAATGCCTCTCGCGGTGGATACGATGCTGCAATATAAAACGGGCCTTTTCTCGCGTAGTCGCCGATTTTACATTGGCACAATATATTATTATTATTATTATTATCCTACACTGCATCCCGTCCACGCACGCCTTTGATGATGCAGTGCATATATATGTGACGTGTCCGTTGTCTGCGCGCTCATTTTCTCTCGTCTCGATTTTTTTTCTCTTTTTACACACTTACGTCCCCCTCGTATATAATATTATGTCTGATATCATATAAATTATTTTTTACTCGCGTGTCGCACCCCATTCTTTCGGTGTCGAGCTGCACATCCATCTCGCGGAGCCGCGCTCTCACGCCAAGGAGACGCGTTTTTCGTTTTTCCGGACCGCGAGCACAGTTTTTCCCTCTCACTCTCCTCCGACGTCGTTCGACCTTTTGGTGGCTGGGGGGAACGGAGAACTCGGTACATAATATTATTACAATAATCGGTTCATATCATTCATCGCAGCTATAATGTATTGCAGTGATGGTTTGCCCGTCGCGTACATAATAATAACCATAATAATAAATACGCCGGTGGTTAACCGCCGTAATGTATACATTATTGTCGTCCGCTGATGGCCGAAATATTAGAATTTAAAATCGCGCGGCGATTTGCATAACATTTATTAGCTGTCCACGCTTTTGGTCGGGGTCCTCGACATTGGGCTTTACGGCGATGTAAAAAAAAAAAATTAAAACGTATATACACACATTTTTCAATACGACAAGATTAAATGTGTGTTTACATTTTACGTCGCACATAAATCGTCGTCGTCGTCCTCGTCCTCGTAAACTCAAATAAAATTTTTTTAAATAAGATTTTCACTACATTACGGGTACATAATATAATATAATATATATAAACGCGGCAACGATCGCCCGGAGAAATATTCACGGCGTACGTATATTCACTGGACTGGTGTACATATATTTTATGTTTTTTTTTTTATCTTTTTAAATCCAGTTCACGAATTCAACAATCGTTATAAATTATACAACGCTTATTTGTACATCGGCTGCAATATCATTTAAGACCATATTATATACTCGTTGTATATATTTTGTTTTAAAACTGTTAACAAATTATTATGTAGCGTCGTATATAATGACGGGCCTCGTGGATCGCATTAACTTTAACGTTAAACAAAAAACGCATTATATACAATATATTATTATTATGTGTATCAGACTATATATCATAACGTTTATTATATTGTATAGATGGTATATATATATATATATATATAATACTATATTATATATATTATTATATAAATATTTATGCGATTTAATATTTATACGAAATTTCTGAAATTAGTTGGTGAGATTAAACCGTATTCGATGATGTTTATTTAGGTAATATTATACTATATATTTTATGTGCTATACAATTTGAATTTCAGAAATAAATCATGCTAGTTAAAAGTAATTACGTTCAAAAAATATTGTAATCATAAACCTGTTTTTTTCAATTTACCCATTCCTTTTATATATTATATCGTATCACTATTCGCTTGACAGTTTAATGTTTATTCATTAATATGTTGTTAAAAGTATAATTATATCGTTATAAGAATAATTTATTCTTTTGTTGTACCATGCAGTTTAATTTCGTCGAGGCTCCGCAGGAACAGAGCGGCGTCGTTACCTACCCGAAATAATGCCAAATAGGTGTCCATTATAATACACACACACACCGTAAATATATGTAGGTACTAGGTAGTAGGTACTCACGGCTTAAGACTATTTGTATTTTCCCGACACGATTTCACATCCGTCGCCCCTCGTACACGATGTAATAATAATATTAATAACATATACAATAATATTATACAAAGATGCCCTCCTCACCCTTTCGGCGAATACGGTGCTGTTAGTCATCGTCGCATATTATAATATACCCTCGGCTGGTTAAACAGGCTTTAAATCGCGAGCAAACCGACAGCGGCGGCGGCGCGGCGCTGGGAAAGGATCTGCCAATTACACAGCGAATCCGCCGCACGATATACACAATAATATATAATATTATACGCGTCCGCCGTGGTAGCGCACCGCCGAGTAATTTATTTATATAAAATATATATTTTTTTTTTGACGCGCATCTGAATTTTTTTTTCGCTTAATTATTTGTTTTAAATTAAAATACGATAACGATGCGCGTACCTATATGTACGATGTAGTTCCTACCTACCTACCTACCTACCTACCTACCTACCGGGTTTTGAATATTATATAATGACATAACGTCTCGTAATATACGCGATATTATTATTATAACGTCACGGAGAAGCTAAGCGAAATGCGAAATAATTATTATACCGGCGAATCGCGGTGGACGACGCGCGGCGATCGGAGGTCATCGTGTATACTTACACGCGTCATGTGTCAGCGGCGGCGGCGGCGGCGGCGCGAGCACGCACGTCCGTAATGATAAAAACGGCGACTTGGAAATTGCTTTACCCACACACACTCATACAGCACGTCGAATGTGATACGTATCATAAAATATATTGACGGGCACATTGCACGAATATAATATGTATACGCACACACAGACTGAGCCGCCGCCGCACGGACGGAGGCTCGTCGGTGTACAACTACATATTGTATATAATATTATGTTTAATATTATAATATATACATTATGATAGATTATTTCGATCGGTCGTGCGGAATCCTGTACAGTATTATATTAATACGCTTGTATACGATATTGATAATAAACACGACGACGAGTGTGCGCGTAATGAGAAAAGAGAATATTGATTGAAATGACCCGAGTGTTATAATATTATATAATAATATAATATGTAATATGGTCGGCGCGGTATGACTGCGGCTTGTTCTTCGATAGAACTTGTGCAGACGTCTTCGGTCGTGGTAATATATTATGTATAATAAACTGCACAGACGCTTGCGAGCGCGGGCAACGCGAAATTCGTATAGGTATATCCGATCCGAGTATATAGCTATAGAGCGGACGTCCGGTTCACTGCTGCAGCCGAGAGGACCCGTCAGTCGCGCGCCCAGGGGCATGCATTTGTGGGGAGGTCTAAATTTAGAAATCGGGTCGGACCTTAAATCACCAAAATCCAGTCGTTTTGGGAAAATATCACAACGTACAAAATATAATTTTGATGGTCTTACCAAACCCTCTCCGATTAGTACGCAACAATGTAGAACCACAAGTTAGTCGTGACGATCGTATCGCAACGATATGTTGATCAACATCTGCAGAACTCCCAAAAATCACTAAAACGATCGCTTTTACCCCAAAAAGTTTTCTGAAAATTACTCAACGCTTATCTGCAGCATACAAAAAAGTCCAGAAATTTTGGCCAGAGCTGGGAATGGAATCGCGTAGTGGATCGGGATCACAACCCAAAGGCTACAGCTGCAACAGGAGTCTTACAGGTAGTCGTTTAAGCCCGGCGACTATATTTTATTGTTTTCTTTGACGCGCTCATGACTTGATATTATAATATAGTCGTAATATATTATGGGCACATATTATATTATTCTCATATACCCACCGGCAACATCCATATTATTGTTGTCGTTGTTGATGGTTTTGTCTCGTCCAGAGTTTACGCAACACGCTCAGTTTCACAACGTATCCCTCGCCTCCACCATATGAGCAATAACGATGCAGCACATAAATTTATAATATATATACGCTGTACGCTTTATGTTGACATTGCGAAATATTTAAGTAGTCAAATTGTTCCGTTGTTTGTCCGTTACTGTACCTATTATAATATTATAATATAGCATACTATATACGTCTATACGATAGTATATTGTTGTAATAAACGGTCAGACGTTATTATTATTATTATGATCATCGTCGGATCTCTGCAGGGCGATTATTTCGACAACTCGACGGTCCGAGGGTCTGTGAAGTGGTGCGGCGGTCGAGGTTCCGTGTACGGTACTTGTACGGCGGCGATCGAACCGGTAAAGCGCCGACCATCAGTCGTAAAAAAGCGATGCTTCGAATTATTATAATGATTATGTAATTATCGTCGTTTTACACACACACACACACACACACACACATACGCACGTGCGCGTACTTGATATAATAGTATGCTCTTGTTTATACGGAGTGATCCTTTTCACTGGCTACACTTGATTTAAAAAAAAAAAAAAATTTGATTTAGAATTATTTTTATAACCATAGGTCTGTGCATTTGTAAAAACCCTGTATTCGCTTGCTCATTTAAACCATAACGCAGCGCTTGAAATATAATATGCACCAACAAATTAAATTTTTTAAATTTAAATTTAAATTTTGCATTTTTTTCTAAACAATAATAATAGGTATAAGTTTTTTTACAGGCGTTTCTACTATATAATACATTACTGTGTTGTTTTGCGATTGTTAAATACTCAAGCACCTGCTTAAATAAATTAAGTAATTTTTCATTAGCTAAATATGAGCAAGCAATATTGATTTATAAGATATATTTCGAAAATGACAAATGCATATTTCAGTGATGCATTCGTCAAAAATATGATTAGGTACGTTACAAATTGATTTTTTTAAAGTTTCACAAATGATGTAGGTATGCTTCTTATAGTGTTCAATTCAATTCGAATTGAAGCGCTGTACATTTTTCAAAAAAAAACCCAATTTTTGTGTAATTTGTAATGACATGTTTGATTTGTTTGATGATTAGTGTTTAAAAAAAAATAGTCATACTTAAAGAAAAACAGAGTGGCGGACCATCCCGTACATTTTTCCGTCCGCGTATACTGTATATAGCGTGTACGTGAAAGACGAACCTACCGAAAGAGAGACACGCGATGGGTTTTTGGGACGGGCACACGAATTTCGGGACCGAAGCTGCAGCAGGTATATAATATACACTTTGCGGGTTTTGACCGATGGCGGTACGGTATAAACCGTATACGCGGTAATCGTGCCGCAGTTGTTTTACCGATAGCGCGCGTAAACGTGCTCAAAACAATATTATTACCGTAACCGGACGTGTCGACGGGATATTTTCTCATTATTGGCACCCACCGGGACTTCTGCGAATGCCAATTCCCTCGGGCTTTCGACATTTTACCCTCGATAACCGTAAAATAATTATTACATTGCGAGACCAGCGAATTCGCATGATTTCAATAATATATAATTGTTTCAGGGGGATGGGAAACAGACGTTATACCGGGGTAACTCGAGATAACTGAAAAATATTCCATTATATAATATTTATTCAGTTTGTAATTATTTTTCAAAAATAGCAGCGGGCACTTTTGACGTTATTATCATAAGTTTTTCAGGAAATTCGATACTATTTTATCCGCGATCAACACAATATTAATATAATGATCGTGATTTCGGGTACGTATGCTGGATCATGTGCGACTATGCGTTTTGCGATGTGAAAATTGAAACGATATAATAATACTTGGTTCAGTGTGACGAATATATTGCAATCATATTGAACTCATCATTAAAAAAAAAAAAACACGAATCGTTTTTCAAATATTAAAAACATATTTTATTATATTACGATATATTATCATAATATATCCAATGGCACTGTCTAAACTCTAAAAAAAAGTCTAAAGAAAAATAATCATTATTATTTTTATGATATAACATTATAATATATTCTTCAGTAAAACAAGTTCAAGCGATTGGTTAATATGATATTATTGAAGGAAAAAAAAAATAATTATTGGATATTTAATATTTACAACGAATGTTGGACCGTTAAAGCGTTTTGGGATTATATGCATGCAGAGACGCCACGACCGATATTAGACGGATCGTATATTAATTTCCCTGTCTGGTATAATATAAAGTCGCCTCGAATATTCATTATGTGAACCCGGAAACGGGTGTACGTTATATAAAAACAAATTGTTAAATTTTTTTTCCAGATGAATACCATATTATATACACACATCATTACATTATAGTTACGTAATAAACTATTACTAATAACAATTATTATTATTTTCTTTGATTTGATGGTGTAGTAGGTACCTGCGAGTATAAAATATAATAATAGTCTAGAAATAATTGAATCAAAATTATGTAATTTATGTGTACTCGTTTTGCCCCGACAAGAGAAATATATTTTGCCTACTTTTTATTCCCGTATACGTATTTGCTAGGAACTTAAAAGAAATACCATATTTGAGTGTTTCGCTTTATTATTTTACTGACGAGAATCTTATTGTTAGAGCAATATTCTACAGTACACGGTTACAGATATAAACATTTATATTATATTAGAAATTATATAAGTATTACAGATTTTGCAATCTGTTCAATAAAAGAAAGTAAACAGTTTAACTTACAAAATACAAATAATACTATGGTTCTACACGCATTAGAAGAATCCACGGGGGGAGATAGAAATTAATGGCACGTGGAACTATGATTTTGCCTTCCCATATCTTTATCTTTATAATCTTTAAATAACAATAACTCGCCCATAAAGCGTTTATATATATTATGTATACACGATTTGAATTCACGAAAACAAAAAGGTTTTCATAAATAAACAAGTCCAAGTAAATTTCATTCACAAAAAACAAAACATTGTCTTAGCAGGTGACAGCGGCCGCAGTGATGCTAATTAGGTGGTAAATACCGAATAAAATTTTAATGTAATAACATTCTGCTAATTGTTAACTTTGCTTTTTAACAAAAAAAAAATTGTAGTAATTGAAATACTATTAATATAGTTAATCTTGGAACTAAAATGTCCGAGAAATAATAGACCGCAGTAAAGTTTGGCAACGGTCCAACAATGTGTAACCTACACGTCTTGTCTTTATTGATTATATCCACCCGCACGCCAAAATGCTTAACTGTCCAACTATTATAGTCGTCAATATTAAATTTCCAATTATTATTATATTATTATTATTTTTTATTTTCCTTCAACAATATCACGACCAATTGCTTGAACTCATTTTATGGAATAATATATAATATTATCATATATATTATTATATAAATATGATTATTTTTCTTTAGACTTTTTCAGACTTTAGACAGCGTGCCATTGGACATGATAATATTATATTGTAATATTATAATAAAGGTTTTTACATTTTTACATGATATTACGTAGGTAATTAAATTGTTTTTATGATTAAATTATTTAATATTCGATGGTTCACATAGTTTTTAATTAACTTTAAATGTTTTAAATATATGTTTAAAAAAGGAAAAACACAATTTTCACTGGACTTTAATAGTAATATAATATTACATTAAACCTTTTTGTCTTCCATACCATAGTAGTTGATAACTACAGTGCGAGTTTGTCATTCTCGATCAGTATACTGTGGTCAATATTTAAATAGTATATTGTGGTTGATTAACATTAATTGGTTTTGCATAGGAGCATTAAAAGCTATACGACTTTATTTGAAATCCGTTCTTCTAATACGACGTTTCCGTAATATCATATTATTATTATTATTATAAGTCACGTATAGAAGACGCCGCCTCCACTGCCGCCACTTGACAATATATTATATTATATACGTCCGACCTAATAATAACTTAAAACAAAAGAATATGAAACTTGTTATTGCATTTGCGACGAGGCCTCGGCTGCAGAGATAGCAGTGCCAATTATTCGCGAGTGAAATTGTTATAATTTTTTTTATTTTTTCAGCGTTATCGAAAAAGATACGCGTCGGTTCGTTAAGTTTAGCCACCGCAATGCTATTATAGATGTTGTTGTGGAGATAAGGCGAGTCTTTAGCGAAAAAAAAAGGGTTTTTTTCGCGTCTGAGGCGATCGAATTTTTTTATTTCCGACGCGTAAATCTGCTAAGAATTCGAAAAATTACCAGCGAAAAGATTTGAAACAAAAAACAAAAAAAAAAAAAGAGAGACAACCACGCCGAATAACCGCCACCGTTCGTACGCGGCCAACGGTTTGCGCTCGTCTCGGACACTTATTTTTTTCACCTCCATCATATTATAACAATACCGCATTCCGGTAGCTGCAAATGGAATCGGACCGGTGCATTTTAGTGTCACCGGTCGTCATAATTTTTTTCGTCTACGCAGCCTTTCGATAATATGGACACGAGACGCGTATAATATATACCTAGGTATATAATATTGTATTGCGAGTTTTATTAAATATGGCATTATTCGCATTCATCGTGAGGGCATTCCGCGGTGGAAACCGAACAGCCGAGAGAATCGCTCTAAAAAAATCTATTAATTTATTATTTTTATAATTTAACCCGCGGGTTTGGTGTACTGCGAGTATATTTTCTAATCGTAATTTTATCACGTCGTCGTGGTGGGAAATAAAAGTACAAAAACCGTAACTCGAGATCAAAGTTCAAAATTTAGACGGTGGCGGTGGATCGTATAATAACTACATTATATTGTCTCCTGGCAGCCTCCGCGTTTCGACGAGTTTTCTACATTTCCTTCGTTCTTTTCCGACGTCGACAGCTGCAGCAGACTAACGAATTAGATGTCATCCGTCCAATCGACTTATATAACATTATAGAGGGGACATCCGATTTCCTCCAAAATCACAATGCCACGTGCCCGTTCACAAGGAGATAAGGCGAACGACTCCTGCAGTATTATCCTCCGAACAAGGCGAGTAAGTCCTGCTGCAAATAACAAACTACACTATTCGATATTATTGTAAAGAAAAAGATAAATAAATAAATAATGTGCCCATAAGACGACCGCGCAAGTTTATCGAAGAAAACATATTATACCGAATTCGAATTAATATTTATTGTACGTGGTTTAGCCGCGGGAAACCAATGAATAACGTTGACGAGAACTGCAGAGCATAAAATAATAATCATAATAATAATAATAATTTATCGTGATATAATTTTATTGCTAAACAATATAATATTATATTATTATGACTGGCGACCATTATCGTAAATCGATTCCGACTCGTGTACCATAATATAATATTATGTATATAGTTTCCGTGTCGTAATCGATCCTTATCGAAAATTAGGAGGTCCGAGGCATTACAGTTTTATTGAAACTATTTGTTTTTCATAATTTTTTTTTTATTTTACACCCATAATAATAATATTTTATTATTTTATGTAGGTTACAGCCTTACAGGTAGGTATCAATAATGATGTGGTTACAGCATGGGCACCGCGCGGTGTGTATTTAGATCGTTATCGAATATTATATACTGCAGGTATATGCTGGCGTGTGAGAATTTTTTTTTTCATCACCGATACCTATTATAATAATATAAAATTCTCAGTAGCATATACCCGGTAAAAAAGCACACGCGTCTATAATTATTGATGTTTCATAGTTTTCGTTTAATTAAAAATATTTTTTTTCGTCATCGTTGCGAAGTCTGCAACGTTAAATTTAAAAGCATTAGGTAATTACTAAGGCTGAAATTTCGATGCACTTATGCATTGTTTTCCGAAGCTAGCTACTCGATGCTTGTTTTAAACCATATATACGTCTCAAGTATTTTTGAAACAGAATAAAAAGTTTTTAGTTTGCAGTTTTTTGCATTTTTTGACAATTTTAAATTTTAAGGTAATTTTAGGATTTTTTGTGCAATTTTGGTGTTTTTGAATACAAAATTTAAATGTTATGATTTTTACATGGTTTTTATATAAATTTAACAAACCATAAAGTAGGTTCTCGTATTTAAAAATAATTTTAAACTGTATGGAAATAATTGTTTTTCAGATTAAAAAAGTCCAAAATGATCAGAACTGATAATTTCAACCGTGAAAGTTTTACAGAATTGTCTGTAAAACTCTTTTACATTCCTTTAAAAGTTATTAAATAATCTATCAATTATCATTTACACCAAAATTATTTTGAATAAAAAATATTTTAGTGGATTGTTTAGAATTTTTAGGGTATAAAAGCATATTTTAAGTTATAAAGGCGGTTAGGCCATTAGGGTTTCAAGCGATTTAATTGTTCATGCATTTAGAATTTAGATTAATAAACTGGTGAATAATAAACATATTAATTCGTGTTATCCAAATTTAATTTTGAAAAATAATTTGAACTCGTTAACACTTTTTTTCTATGTTTTTAGGAAAAACTATTTCGTTGGTTTATTTTGAGAAATTGAGTAAATTCATTTTTGGGCCCATACTACAAAAACTATCCAAAATGTCGAAAATTTATACTTTCTAAAAAACACAGATAAAAAGCTGTATCGTCGAATTCTGCAAATTATTTTTCAAAATTAAAATTGGATTATTAGAAGTATATATATATTTTTTAGCCAGCTTATTATTGGCATTGTTCGTAGATACAAAACAATTTTCGAGTGTTTTCGATAACTCGTGCACGCGTGTACCTGTGCTGTAGAACATTATAATATTATGGTCACCACGTCCGCCCGAATATTGAACCACACTGACAATCATTTACGACAAACATCGCGGGCTGCAATAGCGACGAGATTAAAAATTGCCTAAATATTGCCCCTTAAACAATAAAAGCCGGAGCCGCCTTAAACAATATGTTTATAAATAATAATAATAATAATAATATCATGGTGTTATGTACTGTGCGGCTTGTATGATATCGTGTGGAGAGGAACGTGAGGGTATACCCTGTAATATTATTATGTACCTATATCATATTGTGCCGACGTGAAACGAGCAGACATGCGTTCGATTGGTTTTTTATTGATTTTTTTTTTTTTTATAAATCGTATATAGTATTTTACCAGACGCGTCACTGCACAGGGCGCGGTGGAGGCGTTTTGTTATTAGTTAACAAAATGCGTGTAACCGTTTCGGGGTTTATAATATCATCACGACTGGGTCTCGTCGACGTATTATATGAGCGAGCGGGAAACGCGAAATCACAATATATTTTGGCGCGTTGTGCCTACGACTGTTTTTTTTTCACTTCCCCAAGAATAGAATACACACAGCAATAAATAAAACCAATAATAATAATAATTGTGCTACTCGAATTGTACGCGATTCGCGGAAACGTGTTCAATAATATTGTATAATAATAATAATAATAATAATAATATTGTTATGCGGTTGCCGCCGCGCGCCGCGGATAAAAGCGATAATAACAATAATAATATTTAAAAAAAAAATGTTTTCTACATTATATATTATATTATTATTATTGTGCCACCCGACCACTCCCTCCGGACATTGTTCGCTCGGCATCGGCAGCCAGTCTGCAATGTGTTCACCTTTGCGCATTTGCATACGTATATGGCGTGCACACCCCATCGCTGCTGGCTCGCGTAATGAATCAAAAATTATCCTCAAAGACACACGCGCTCGCGCCTACCCGGTCATTTGATAAATAATAATAATAATAATATCGTACAAAGCGAGCGTTGAATGAAATCGACAACGTCACGACCCCAACACGACGACGGTGATAATAATATATTACGCGATATTATAACACGGTATATATGATATATATCATCGTGTGTCCGGGACGAAACTGCAGCTGAAAGGCGCAGTTATTCGCGAAACGCTGGCACATTATTCTAATAATATGTACTAAAATATTATATTATATAGAATAAAAATATATGTCGCGTCGGTACTGAATTCGACGTGCTCTAAATAAATAAACGTAACAAATTATTGATTGTACATATTATACAGGGGGGTAATTAAGGGGAGGGGATGAAGGGGGATCCCCCACAGCCTATATAACAAATCAATTGTACTAAATCCTGATGATGTGATTGACGAGTTGGGTAAACAGCCAAGAAAATTAGAATTTCTTTTATAAACAGTACAAAAAATTTTAATATTTTAATAATAATTATTTAATATAAAAGTAAAATTTAATTTTAATATATTCAATACTTACATTTCGAAGAATTTATTATAATATTGTATAGGTACTAAATTGTGTAGAATTTTTAAGCAACATTTATTAATACATTTTGTGTACCTATATATTAGTTTAAGGACTTTTGATGAAATAGTATTCCCAAATACCACTCAACACTTGAAAATGTAGTATTTTGTGTGTAAAAAAATGTCTATCCCCTCCGCCCCCCCCCCCTCCCCCCTTAGACAAATTCCTAATTACGCCACTGATATTATATCGTGTTTAGAACGTGATTTGACAGACCGAATAAAATATGATAATATTATTTTGTTATTAATTTTTAACACCGAAACATAATCATGAATTTAATTTGGATTTTTTGATAACAGTAAAATATAATGAATATACCAAAAAAAAAAATTATTTTCAATATTTTTGGCAACCGGAAATTGAAACCGATATTAAAAAATGTACAATGTCAAAAGATTGCTTGAATAGTGATTAGTGTGAGACAGATATATAATAATGTGACAGAGTTAGTTATACCTTTACATAATGATAATAATATGATGTTCAATTTAAGACTTTGGTAAAATCGAAACTAATTTAATATTTTTAATAATTTTTCGGAAGTCTTATCATTGAATAATAATTTTACTTAACATTTTATCTCGATTATAATATATATACAACCGATCTTTGGCCAACGATTTTTCTTCTTTCAATTAATATGATTTAAAATTAAAATATTTAACTTGCTTTGTGCATAATTAACAAAAAAAGTACATAAATAAAAATACCCTATCGGTATGTACGGACACGCGTACCTACTCAAAAACCTTCGGAGGGTCGCGTTCGAGACACCAAAGCAAAGACGTTAAAGTGCCAAACACTGCAGTGAAGGTATCTCCGACTCGTTAAACTCATTAAATATTATTATTATTATTATTAGAACGCTGTAGAATAATTTTTGTAAATTAATTACCAAAATATAATGTAGACATCAAAACGCATAAGAATATTTTGACAGACGAAGGGGCGTCTATGATAGTATGAACTGTGTATTTTTTAATTGTTTGAATAAAATATGATTTCCTAATCAACTGTTATATTATATTCGTAACGCATCAAAAACGCGCGTATATGTTTAAAACGGTTTACATAATATATTTTTTATTTGGAAACGAGTAGTTCAGACCGAATGTGATTAAGTGATGTTATATAATTTAATAATAATTTGCGTGCTAACAAGCGTTTCTATATATAATCGTAATAACATGATAAATATACTTTACACAATATTATTATTATTTAAAACGTAATTATATATTATAATAATATTTGGTTCATCTCAATAAGACACATTTTAATTTACCCGCCACCGTCCAACGTTTATTTTAACAGTTTTCGAACGATTACGAATCGTAGATATTATATTATTATTATTATTATTATCATCCGCATGCCGCCGACAACGTATGCAAATTACATATTTACTCAAAAGGATTTCATTTAGCGGCGTTAAGTCGATTTACTGCTCGGAGTTTAATCACAATAATAATAATTATTATACCTACCTCCGCTGCGATCGTGTACAAAACCGATTAAACCAAAGAAGTTTGAGTAGGTATCGTCATCCCGAAATTAATTTATTCAATGGTATTTATAATAATGGCATAGGGGTTCGCGATGAAGGAATATTTCATTCGACAGTTTATTATTATTTTTCATTATTTCATATAGGTAATCTCGAAATCATGCCGCAGAACACGAATAATTGTATAAAATGTATAATATGCTATCAAATATCGATTTCGATGATAAAAAGAAATATAATATGTATATTACTATTTTATCATGATTGTATTATAATTTGTATTCGTACAGTTACTTATTATATTATTATCCTTACAATAAATTGAAATCAAATAGCATTATTGCGGAGATAGTCCATACATCGCAATATGTATTCTAAAATTATAATCAATATGTTTTTCATGATTAGTATAAACGTGTAATCGTTTTTGGATTGCTTTCCGAGGAGGAAAATCGTGATTTTTACCGGTATAGGCCCTTATCTGTATTACACTCAGATAGACCCCAATATACCCAAAAATATTTTTTTTTTAATTGTATTTTGTTTTAGTTTTTTTTGTACATACAAGCCTTATAGTTACAATGAGGGTAACTACCCTAATAAATACATTCCGGTAAAAAGTCCGCCGTGATTGTTTGACAATATTTTTTTAAGCATAGGTATAATATATCGGGTAATTACTTTGGAGATAATATGAACACAAAATAGGTTTACTTACCTAATAAATTCTCGATTATCCAAGGAACTATGTACGGCACTAAAAAAATTGTTTATGTACAGTAATATTGTAATATGTATTTGTACAAATAAATAAGTGTACATTTTGTATAACATATATGGATGTATAACATATTATAACAATACGAATGTTAAAATAAAAATACAACATGTACCTACTTATCTAATTTTATTTAAATACTATTTAGTATCACATATAGTATAATTTTTTTAATAATAATATAATAATAGCATTTGTGTTTTGATTTGTATTTTGAGGATCATTAGTGCGGAATAGGGTGGCACGCCAGTGGTTAATGATAGGTATAATTGAGAATTTAATGTACTAATATTATACAATTAAAAAAGTTTAACCGTCCATAGTATTATAAATTTAAATATGTGATAAATTTAAAAAAAAATTGAAAATAATGTATTTATGACAAAATAAAAATATTTTAAATAATAATTATATTATTTAAATTCTTAAAAATTAAACATGAATTTAACCTACTGCATATTGTGTAAGGCATTTTGTTTTAAATTATTATTAAAACCACAACCCCCACAACACAACCATTGTATAATAACTGAAAATAACATATTTAAAATTTGAAATTATGATAATATTATGTACCTACCTACCTACATAATATAATGTATGAACATGCAATGTTGTCGGATGTAAAACAATAATAAGCTGCTGAAAATGCAATTAATTTTATGAACAAATGTAATGAAATTAATTGTTGTTTTTCGTGTATAATTATGTGTGCACATTTTATAGTCACTATTTTGTTTCGCGATTACAATAAAAAGAAATAGACGCCATTATTTTTATCAAACATTTTGCAAAATAATTATTCAATTGTGCTAATTACGATTCGTTTAAAAACCACTCATAAACAAATACTACACTATGTAGGTAACTACACAGTGAAAAAGTGAACGTTAAATTTTTTTGAAATTTTTCTCACATAATTACCGGGTAGGTATATAACTTAATAATATACCCGGTGTACATATTTTTATTGTATTTAATTATGTTGTTACGTTCGTTTTTCTCAATCCTCAAATTGGCGATTGAGCCACAAACATTAATAATATTAGTTCGCGTGTCGCCGACTTGAGTTGTAGTTCGATGTTTAATATGTGAACTGTGAAGGTATATATAGTTATATATTATTATTATATTATACTTTCATTTAACTACGCTTAATAAATTGTTATATACGATCTCCGAGACCATAATAATTAATTAATGATAATTTTTAAAATGTATCCATATAACTATAAAAAGTATATCACTGTTTTTTTCTCGTGTATTATACCTGCTAGGTACCGATTAACAGATTTTTAAATAAATATTTTTCAAACCGAGTAATTTATTTTATTTTGTTTATTTTATCTTTAAGCTGTGCTGACGTGTGTAAAGTAAAATCATTATCAAGCCGTTACAATCGACGATCAATGATGAAAATACAATAAATAAATATTCCATAATTGATTTTTGACGACGTCGTACCAACTGAATAATAATTATAACGCTCATGTTTTTATAATAGTCCAATAAATGGCACTTTGACCTAAGTCAAATTTTCTTATTTTAATGTAAAGTTTAATTACAGGTGAAAAAAATTCTTAATCTAAGGAAAAAATTGAAAAGTTTACCCATATGGTGGGTTTTAAAGTATAATTTGTTGGTTGTAGTTATAGTGATAGACACATATAGTATGCTGTACACTCGGTTAAATTGTTTTACCTTAAAATATTAATTCGATTTCTTATTTTTGTATTAGGTATTATATTATTTAGGTACATGCAAATAAGGAAGAGATAATCACTTTTTCAAGGGTAAATATATTATTGCCGTACATTTTAAATTCATCAAAAAAAAAACTCGAAAATAAATGTACATACTCAAATACAATGAACCCAGAGAGGAACTCAATGTAAGTCAACTCGTTTCAGAAAGCTAAGGACCAAAGCCAGAAAATGAAATCAACACGCCTACAATAATTCTTCAAGTAAATCAAAATACTTGATTCACTGTTGTAGTCGCATAAATAAAATTGTTATTACTTTATTATTACTTACCATTCTTATTATTGTAAATATATGTATCAATATTTTTTATTTATTTAAAAGTTGTTTAATAGATTATAATATGCTATAACTTATAAGTTATAACCATGTAAAACCAGTATGTAATTAACCTTAATTTTATTATTTAAAAAAATAATATTTATTTATTTATGGCTAATGGCCTAGTTGTCGAAACAGAAACTCAGTTTCACGACCAAAACCCTCAAACCCAAATATTTAATATTAAGTATACCTAAGTAATTTCGTTTAAAAATTAAAAATAGTAATAACACGCTCTATATTGTACAATTACAGGTAAATCAAATTAAAATATAATTATAAAGTTTGAGATATAATATTATGTAACAGTTTTATATTAAGTACCTACCTTATTTACCTTATTAGCACGGTATACATGTATAATATGTACCTATAGGTAGTCATGTATTATTTTGGAGCAGTATTGTTCATACGGAGCTTCTTTTGCTGCCGGTTAATCATTAAAAAAAAGGTAGTTACATAATATTTCGGCAATAAGCATTACAGTTAATAATATGTATAAAGTCAAGTGTAATTTTTTTATTTTTCACAATATTAAAATGTAATTTATGAAAGTGTCAAATGAAAGTTATAAATAAAAAATTCATTTCATATAAGGCTCTATAATCCGCGTGCCACAATACCTACCTAGTTGAACAGTGAGACGTCTTAGAAATCCGATTACTACGTAGGTATACCGTATACATATCAATATAATATATAGTGTAACAGATCTGACAAATAAGTTTAGTTTAGTTTGGTTCTAATCAATTTTTTGTAATTTTTTTTTTTTTTATAATTCACTGACCCGTTACAAGAACAGTGGAGCAATTATTGATTTTAGAATAATTTTTTTTGTTAAAACAGAAAATAAAAATTTTTAAATTTGATTAAATTTTTCAAAATAATCAATTAGTAATTTTAATTTTAAGAAAAATGTTGATGGCAAAAACGTTTATTCGAGTTAAGTAGTTTTTTTACAGCTTTTTAAAATAATTTTTGGGCGTTTTCAGACTCGGGTAAATTATTTACCATCCTTAGAATTTTCATAGTTTTTATCATTATATTAGTGTACCTAGCATTTATTTTTATTTGTCAGGGCTTTCTGTTACACTCTGTATAATTACATAATATACGTATTATATTCTTGATTTATTAGACGACACTGGAAATCTGTCGACACGTGACAGTTATTTTGAATAAAATTTATTTCGTAAATTATGTTTTGACAACGGTATACTATTTCAAGACATGAACGCACTCCTTATACATATATAGTTCCTATTACAATAATTTATAGCACTATAAGTAATAAACTTTTTGATCTATCGTTTAAGTCACTAATTCGTCAACGTTTTATCCTGATGGCGCTCGAGTGCGGTCCGTACACGAAACTACACTGGTTAATAATTACAATTTATTTTATAATAACTAACGATTATTAGACGTCAATCATATTGAACTCTCCAAAAGTACAAATTTTCTAGGAAAATTAACAACCACGATTTGTTTTTTTTCTTCCAAAAACGCTTATCGCGCAGAGGAACTTGCGCCACCATTAGTGTCCAATCAAACTTGTCATAACACATGTTATACTATGTTGGAGCATTTTAAATATGATAAACGAAAAAAATAATAGCGCAAGTAAAAGGGACTTTTACATCGTGTTTCGTGTAATAATATTATAATACGGAGGAGTAGCACAAAATATAATATGAATTAATAAAACAGGAAATGTCAGCATATTATTGTATTCAGTTTCAGAATAGGCTAATAACCACGGTCGTCAAATCTTTTATAGACAATAATAATAAGAAAAAAAACAAATTAATATAAACATTTTTATATATTATTATAGTAGTATAACTCTGTCTCGTTTAAGTTCTGTCTTGAACGACCCCTTCATATAATATTATTATCATTGATTTTAAATTGTTGTGTTCCGTTAAATAAGCAATGATGACGTAATTATATATTATTAAGTACAACGTTATTTTTCGGAACACTCCGAAACATGCACAAACAAAATATAAAAGATAAATAAAATATAATCAAATGACTCATCGTTGTTAACACCTATATATTCATAATAAATCACTTTACACCCGATGATTACGGATTTTTCTTTTTATGGATTTTAAAAAGTTACGAATACACCTGTACCTATTATACAGCTATATACCATTAAGTCGATTCTCAACTCTCCGTTTACAATACAAACTAATACACAATAAACCATCTGTATAACAATTTAACCCTATCCCGACAGTCGAGTAGTTTTATATAGGAACATGTAACGTTTTTATCCAATTATAATGTATTTTCTTGCTCTTTGGTTCTATTTTATTTCCGTAATTCAAATTAATGGACAAAACACGTTTTTCAATTCCCGTTTTGTCTTGCAGTGTTCCAGCAATCATCGTTGCCATTTGTCTACAATAATTTTGTCTCGTTATGGCATCAATACAAATTACTCTTGAACAATAACAATTTACTTCTATATAATGTAAAATGTACATTTTACTCTTTGAAACATTCGAGTTGTAAAATTGTTCACCCATATATAATATATTAGATCATAGAAATGTAATCATTACGAGTCGTAAAACGTTCTACATAATATTATATTAATGACAGTAGTTATTAAAATCTCTGGAGATATTTTCTAGAAATAGAACGAGCATGTTATGCAATATAATATTATGGTGTACAAGTTTAGTGTATAATGTAAAAGTCTTACAAACACGACTTTGATCAACTCGGTGTTTTAAGTATCATTCCTTTGCCTTAGATCGCACAGCTCATACAAATTATCTATTGTGATATTATAATTTGTTGTCACAAAATCTGAATCGCCAAAGATCGATCAAAAATAGCTTAACACGACATGACGTTATCCCACTGCGGTGCTGTTCTGCAGTTTTGGACTTTTAATCACAATATATTGATTGACAACTTCTGCTGCAGTGTACTATAATATTATATCGAAGCGTCGTCGATCGAATACCATAGAGCTTTATCGCATCAGATGTTTAATCGCTGTTATACGTGAGTAAGTACTCGTGTCAAATATTGCTTCGATCAGGAACGCGCGTAGTGTAATTATTATTAGTAAACGTCGAGAAAATCGTCGTGCAATAATAATATTATACGCAGAAGACGCGGGCGTCCTTAATAATAAATTATGCGTGCCCGGGCTATAAGGAAACTACTGACGCGGAAACTCGATTTTCAGCGTTGGTCGTTGACAGACTATTATAATGTTTTGTCGTCGTTTTAATGAAACTATAATATGTTATGGGTATAGGTCTCAAGACGTTTGATGAACGGCGCCGCGAAATGTGCATTATTATTACTACGTCCGGACCCCTACGAGGTTTTCCGAGTCCCGGAAAACGTGTGTGTGTGCATTGCCGGATTTAGAACAGATGCCGCCCTAGGCCCTTTTAAACGTGCCGCCCCTACCCCAGGAAAAAAATGTAGTATTTATTGCTAATAAATTTAATATTATATATAATATAATATCAATTTACTCAGTTATATAAATGCATAAAATATTTATATGATTTTTTTTTAAATTTCTTACAAAGTTTGCCGCACTAGGCCCGGCCTCACCGGGCCTAGACGTAAATCTAGCTCTGTGTGTGTGTGTGTGTGGGCGGGGGGAGCACGTCTCCGACAACCCCGACTCTACAGCCGTGTAACTTATTCCAGCTGCAGAATTTTGCAGTACAAATTGGTTCAAATATTATATTATGTACCTGCTATAGAACAAACGGTCGTGGTGGTTTTTTTTTTTTTAAATTCAAAACTCAACGAGCAGCGTAGATGCTACGGAACTCGAAGACATCGGAGCTCGTCATCCGTCGTTTCGGAGACTGCAGCTGACATCGTTTTAGCCGGTGACACATGTGCCGCGGGTTATATAAACGAGAGTTTTCCGATTGACGAAAACCTCGCACGCTATGCCTATATTGTGTATATATATAATACGCGTACACATACCTACTATGCAGCCCTCTCGCGTTCGTGCCTGGGTCGTGGGTGGTTTATTATATTTTATTTCGATTTTTCGACAAAGAGTATATGGTAGGTAAAAAATCGTGTGTTTGCGAGTGTGCTAGTGTGTGTGTGTGTGTGTGTGTGAGTGTGCGCGTACGAGTCGGAGCCAAGACAAACATGTTAACAAATTAAACAACTACCGGACGCCGTCGTAAAGAGCCGTCCTGAACAAATATAACATCGATTTATGCGTGTGTATGTTCTTTTTTTTTCATTCATTTTTCCCCCCTCTCGACGACGGGGCGAGCGGGGGTGTTGTCCCTTTGTGGGCCGCCGTGCGCGCGTACACCGAATATTCGGTTTCAAAGCAAATTGACGGCGGAGAGCAAAAACAACAGAAACACACTATGCGCGCGCTGCCAACAAACACACACACAACGGCCGCTACGACGACTGTAATATTATAACACAATAGGTAGGTACCTATAGGTACCACCTAACACCGCTGCTGCAGCGCATCGCCGCCGAAGCACTTTATTCGACGTACAATAATAATAATATTATATATTATTATTGTGTGACGCGCACAATACAATACGAGCAGCAATTATTATGTATATAGGTAGGTACGATATGAGTCTTTCTCGCCCACGAGCCCGGAAAATAAAAGTATACGTCCGTCGTCGTCCTGCTGCAAACGCGTCGAGAGGGCCGCACCGGCGTGTAAACAGACGTGACTCACGCGTTATTCGTGTGTATTTGATTCGGTCGTCTCTCACGCCGGCCGACCGACTGCAACGCGTACAAAATCGGCGTGGGTACCCGCGTGTAAGTCGTGTAACGTATTATTATTATTAATATGTTATTGAGGACGTATGTATTATATTATTATACCTTTAAAATGGTAGGCACACACGTCATAATATAATACGGGTGACTACTGCTGCAGCAAACGACGTGTTCGAAAGCTGCAGCTGCAGTGCGGTCGTCCGCGGAGTTTATCGGTGCAATCACAATATATCATGACTTCTATAATTATTATTATTATGGCGGTATATATCTATACGAGCGGTTTCATTCCAGGGCGGTTCATTCGACGTTTTAAAACACTCTTTATTTTTTTTATTGAAAAGTATCGACCCTTTTCAAACTTTTGTTTTTACACGCGCAGCTTCGAATCGTTTTTTTTTTTTTTTTATTTATTGAGATTTTAACTATACCTTATAATATATCGACAATTATGAACATGACATGATTATTATAATATGAGTTGGTAAAGCTCAGACTTTTAGATTTTGAGGCCAGATTGCAGTTTAAAATTTAACGTATGTGTGTAATTATGATAACATATTATTAGTTGAAAGAGCGTCGATGGAAAAGTTAATACCAAAAGTGGAAAAGAGAGATTTTAGCCGAGTTCTCTGGATAGAGAGAGATGGACAATTTAGGAGTAGACGTTGGAAGTCAAAATAATCCCCACCACAGTTGGGTAGAGGACTTCAAATCGTTTAAGAAATCATTTTTTTTCATATTTTTAGCCATATTATTTTTTTATTTTTTTCATATAATATAATATATTAAATTACGTCATCAGTTGAATCACAAAAATCATTTTGTAAAAAAAAAAATGTGATAAGATTCGAAGCCCCCAACATTTCCCCGCTCTATAGTCCCATGCCTACAGGGCTTGTGCCTAAACAATATAAGCCTCACTGCATCTATGATGAGTTATTACCACGATTTTCTTTATCAGTCCTATTTATAAGATCGATATATAGATCAAAATATTTAGGCATTATACAACATTTATTTTTTATTTTTTTATTTTTAAATGCGATCTACGATCTATACCACTTGGCACAATAAGTAGATGTGAAATAAGATTAGTTATATACAATAATTAAAAAAAATACATCATATCCTTAATAATATTTGTACATAATACGTGAACAATTTTGAGGAAAGCAGCCACCCATTAGTAACACTTTAATTTGCTATTACATTTTTAAAATTTTTTTTTTTTCCCCATTTTCAGTTGTTTTTTTTTTTTTTTCAATTAATATTAATATGAGGTATCAGTAGATCACGACACCATTTACGTTTTAACCGTCTCGGTGATACAACATTTAATAATTTATTTAGACATACGCGTTAATCGCATGGCAGTTTCTCGTCGTTTCGGTCGACCTGCAGCGCGTGTCTTGGTGCCTATGCGATTGTATTATTGCGTAACACTAATAATATGATATAGCATAAGATTCAACATAATATAATATTAAATATTAAAAGGTACTGGGAAGCATATTATTATACAGTATACACCCACACTAAATAATATTATTGGTTTAAACTTTATACACAGCAGCAGTAAATAATATAATATGATACTTTGATGTTGTACACGAAATAAAGACAAACAATTATTATTAATAAATATTTGGTTTATCAGAAAGTCTTTTGTACGCGAGTTTATCGCTTGGTAAAATATTTCAAATGTTCGAATTCAATAGACCGAATTTGGTAACTCGCTCTCGTCGATCATCTTCGCAGTCACCGAACCAAACGAGACAAAAATAAATAAAAAGTCTTCGTTTTTGGAGAGAGAAAAAATGACAGATTTATTATTATTATTATTATCATCATCATATTTGTGATATGTTATTATGAACAAAATAATGATATTATGTTAATATTATGTCTGCGTATAAGCAGCGTGCACATTTAATTGCCAATAACAAACGCTCTTTGATACGATGACGGGCCATCGCTATATATATATATATATATATATATAATAATATGTCTTTGGGAAATTTAAACGTTTCTACAGTCTTGTGCGAGTTTTTACATTTATTTTGTTTAAACCAATACATATATTATACTCGTCTGCGGTTGGTCAACTCCTCGGACGTAAATAATTCGTTAAACATTAAGTGAATATTATGTTGAAAGGTCACGTGGGATCCTACTTTAATATAATATTATATTATACTGCATATTTATCTGAAAATAATTTATTCCGTTTTATTTGACGCTTGTAAAAACAATGTGAAATAATAATAATATTGTGCAACGCGTACGAATTCGGACGTGGAAAATAATTGGTTTTGTGTAAATTACTGTTTTGTCCCGAAATCGAATTTGAATATTACGAATGTGTGGATATTTGGAAAACGATTCAAGATTATATGGTTTTTTTTTTCCCAATACATATTATATGCTAGGTAGGTACACGACCTCTGTCTTTGGGTCCCTCGTACGTCATGTCAAATATATTATAAAATATTTCGCTGTTCAAACTCCGAACAATGATGATGTACAGTACACGGCGTATGCGAAGTAAAAAAAAAGTCTAATTAAAAAAATATATATTATTAAATCTTCTGTCATTCGAGCGGTGACATGATTGGCCGGATATGTGTGTATTTTTTTTTAATATTATTATTATTATAACTCGTCTATCAACGAGACAGAGTTGACGGGTTCCGACGAAATCTCATGAGTCGTCCAAATATTTAATTATAATATATAAGCGCAACGTATAATGTTTCGACACATGACCGGAATATAAAAAATGGGGCCAAAAAGCGAGTGGTTTAAATTGTTCGTCGAATTTCATTTAAATTATTTCCAATGTCATATTGGTTACTGCCTAAAAACGATCAAGAAGAAATACGTGTAAGATCCACTTGTTATTTATTCGATATTGCGTTCTCCAAGATTCTAATCGTGTATGGGTATATACGATTGCGATTACAATATATTATTATTATAAACTTGCGCGTGGGCCAAATAGATTAATTTATTGATCGAAAAAAAAAGGAATTTTAATTTCGTCGTAACTATATTGACAAGAAAATATTTAAGCACCTCGTAAAATCAACGGGTTTATTGTGTCTCGTCTTCGTTGAACTCTCCACGGCAATCTGACTATAATAATTGATAAACGTGTATTGGGAATCGTATTTTTATGATATTTTATGTAAAACTGAAAAAAAACCACATACGAAACTAAAGTCGCAGTCGATAGGACAACAAACTACTGAAAAAATAATCATTTTCGAACTGGCTAAAAAATAACGGATCAAAAACTCATCAGTTATATTATAATACAAATTTAAAAGCTTCTCTATCTCTAAGACACGAAAGAATATTATAACGTCGTGGAAATTCGATACATTTTCGCACTCGTACCACGCGATGTACCACAATCGTACCATATCGCACCGAGTTAAAATTATAATATACAACCGAATAATTTAACAGTCGTAAAATTTTTTAGGTATTCTCTCGAAACACGTGTAGACGAATACATAGATCATCGATTTCCGGATCCAATTAATCATTCGTTACGCGCGTGTATATATATTATAATAACATCACTATACGAAATGGTGTCTAAACACGAAAATATTTCGAGAAACCAGTTTCGTTGTTTTAGAGTAATCTACTCGGGCGGATTTTTCTTTATTTGTACAAAATAATATACCATATCGTACGCGTATAAAATAAAACATTCCAAACAATGTCCGACGGAACGACTATACGTAAACCGTAGACCTATAATTCACTATACAGCCGAGTCTTGTGTTTACGAAATCGTTTCTGATAGAATATTTATCGGGGGAATAGCCCGAGCTCAATGATTTAACGCTAATTTAAAAAAACAACAGTCGTAAATCATATATACGTACGTACGTATTATAGTCATCGATTCGTGCTAAAATCACTGTTGATAAAAACCATATAGGTATTGCAGGTTAACCAGCTATATACCTACTTAATTTATTCCGTCGAATTTATAATATTTATATACTTCCCGTAGGTAGGTACGCGATGGTTTTTCGAAAAGTCTCGATGAAAAAACTGAAAGTTATAATAATAATATTATTATGTTTCTTAACAAACAGGTGCTTTTCGACTTGACTGTGCGTGGGTTTTATATTCTTACTCTGCGGAAATTCGAAAAATATAACATATATTCCACATAATATTCTTATTATTTCGTTTACGTCTTTTTGTTCGATCGAGGGATGACTATATTATACGTACTATATTTCTCGCACACGCACATACCAGTCGTGACGTTTTCCACGACGTTTCTGGTGATTTGAAATCGTATTCGTTCGATTTGTTCGGCAGTCGTTCACGAGCCACGAACATTTTTCATATACGCGCGTACGACGACGTGTGTACATACGTACACGCACGACTTTAGGACCCTTGTCACAAAAATATTATTAAAAACGATCGTCGGAGAGCGAGACGTAAAACAAAAATATGGCTGAAAGTCTCTCGGGAGAACAAGGGATTTGGCTTACATCTAGTCGTCTTTTTTCGTATATATCGAACGCGCGTGTTGTCATTAATAAAATATAAGCCTATATACGCGTGCACACAACTCGTCTGACAGTGCTCAGCTCTGTTGAGAGGACAATGGCGGAAAGTATGTATTATTATTATTATTATTTCGCGGTCGGGTTTTATCGATCGCGCGTACGAATAGTGTATTGCAATATAAACATAAAGTATACGATATAATATACGATTTCAGTATATAATTTACTATAATATACGGCCCCGGCGTAAGGTTCGATTCGTCAAATGTGAACATTATGCGAGTCGAATAATATTGTTATTCAATACCGTTTATGGTGTTATAATATCGTTGTATCTTGTTATATATATTGTATTAATTGATCATATACTAATTTGACGCAGACTGCACAATAACAACCACACGTTTAATAAACTGCAGTTATATTTTTCATTACCTACTCATTATTTCCTATGTACATAGAGAAGCAGAGTCGGCCGAACGGAACTATATGCGGTAAACACAAGCAGTCGCGGTTAGGTAACACTCGTCTTTGGTAGATATAACTCTTAAATAATAATACTGTTCAAAAATTATATATACACATATTTTATAGTGTATTATTTAAGGGAAAAAATAAATTACTATAAAAGAAGAAACTTAGCAACATATCATGCGTGAATATTATAATATATTGCAGACAATATTATTAAATAGTATAATGATGTCCAGTGGGCAGTGGAAAAACACGTGTTTTACTGTGTATATAATAGGTGCCCGCTGAGAGGCACACACCATTCCTGACCGTAATCATTTATTTTATTTAATTCCAGCTATATACAGTATACACGTTCCACATGCGTTGCACATAACCGCCAAACCGAACGGCGACATAAATGTGAAATTCGAAACAATATCAAAGTGTGGTTGGTACCTAGGTACCATCAGCTACCTTCTGGTCGCAACATTAAATATCTGGAACACAATATAATATTGTTGAATGAATGCAAACATATTAAGTAATTTTTTGTGCATAGGTATACAAATTTTAATAATATTATTATTTTTATCGGTTGTAATATAATATTTTGTTTGCCGATTTCGCGATTCATCTCGCCGACGGTATGATTTCGAGTAAGTATACACTTTTATAATAATGGAAAATGGTTGTAATTTAGTACGTACCGAGTGTGCACAAACAATGTTATAGCTGTATTTGATTATGATTGAGGACTTACTCGTTTCGAATATTAGAGTACATTTTAATGTTTAGTTAACATTTTTTTTTTTTTTTTGTGTAATGTAGATTGTTTGTTTTAAAATATAATAATACTTAAAACTTTAATAATAAATGTATATTATAAAAATATATTATTCTCACATGGGAAATTCAAACGTTAATAATTATTTATATTCAACCGATACAAAAAGAAATAAACTATGTACATCAGTCATATAAGACTGCAGGCATCTTAGGGTTTTCAAAATAATTTACAATAAAAAAGGGGGGAGGGTTCTGATTTGGAAAATAGAAGTTTGTAGAAAACTCCTTACGTGGTACAAAAAAATGTCAAGAATTTGAAAATAATATGGTTTTCAGGTAGGTATATACTTAAAAATTATAAATAATATGTTCAAAATCTACGGAGACGCTGCAACAGGTAGGTTAGGTATAGGCTACTATCTATTATATGGGTTTAATGGAGTCTTAGCAGACGACAATCCTTATGAATATTACACAATGTGCAGTGGGTGCATAATACAATAATATAGTGTATACACACATAATATTCAAACGTGCAAAGAATTTCAGCGACAATATATTAATTTAAGCGGCTTGTGAAAAATTTGGTTTTCGATTGTTCGTTAATAACACACATACACACACTCTCTCTCTCTCTCTCAATCTCTCAATCTTTTTCTCTCTCTCTCTCTCAATCTCTCAATCTTTTTCTCTCTCTCTCTCTCTCTCTCTGTTTAGCACACCCATAAAAATATAAATATTACAACAAACGCCCACGTCGTCGACACAGACGAAAAATAACGCATGTGGACCCACAGCAAAGGTGCACCCGACAGATTCTCGACAGTAACACACACAATGTGTGGCTGTTGTAAAACTACAATACCCACAACACAATAATATGACGATGGCGTATATGATGGTTGCCAAGAAATTTTGTCGGCGGACAACACGCCTGCGATTAATAATTACCAAGCGGTAGATTTATTGACATTAATAATAATATTCCTTTTTTTGGAATGTGCTAAGAAGTGACTGAAACGTTTCCTTTAACATCGCGTGATACGTGTGACAATGTAATATAATATTTTGTGTTTTTATATCCACGTATAAAAATAATAATAGTAGTCACCTATATACGTACATCGCGGGTGTAAATCCATAAGCTAAATAATTGTGAATCATTCTATATCGTAAACGCGGTCCTCGCGTCATGACCACCCGGTTCACAAGCCATAGTGTGATTGTGCAACTTAAAAATAAAAATATTTAAATATGTTGGTAATAAAATAATGCATCATATACTGCTGTTCTTTCTTGATGCATAATATGTGCACAGGCTATACCCTATAGTGGTTTAGAGAATTCCATTCGTGTATCAACTAATAAAATCAGTAAGTCAAGGATAATTTATTTTTAAAATTTTTGTATAGTGTACAAGCAACGAGATCAAATAGAACAATAATTGATTAATTCGTTGTTTTAACTACAGATACTACGTATATTGTATAAACACGATTTTAACCTAACCTATTATTTTCTTAAAATTATCGGTGAAAAAAATTAAGTTATTCCGATGGATAATTCAACAAGTTAAATTACTGCAGAGTTAGTTAAAAAAATTACTTTCACGTTTCACAGCCTAGTCGAGTCAAAAAGTTAAAAAAAAAAAATGTTTAGGTAGGTACTTTTACTTTTGCTCAAATATTTTGTTCTCGATATCGACGAGCTCGCATGATCGTAAACGATAGATAGATCATGATAGATAGAACGCTTCATATCGGTATCTTCAGATTCAATTATTTTTCATATTCATTTTGATCGACATACATACACGAATTAATACTAAAATTTGAGATGTACGGATTGCATGTATTAAATGATGATAATCAATATTGGTCATTTAATTGATTTTTTCACAAAAATTTTTGATTTTAAGCTGTTTTTGAGGTACATGAAAAATTAAAAAATTGAATTTAAGAATGTTCTATTTACCCGATTTTTACGTAGTTCAAATCATTAAAATCACATCAAATTTTTAAATATGATGAATATCAATATTGGCCATTTCATTTATTTTTTCACAAAAGTTTTTGATTTTAAGCTGTTTTTGAGGTACATGAACAAGTTAAAAATTGAATTTAAGAATGTTCTATTTACCCGAGTTTAACGTAGTTCATATCATTAAAATCACATCAAATTTTGAAATATGATGAATATCAATATTGGTCATTTAATTTTTTTTTTCACAAAAATTTTTGATTTTAAGCCGTTTTTGAGGTACATGAAAAAGTTAAAAATTGAATTTAAGAATGTTCTATTTACCCGATTTTTCCATAACTCATATCATAAAGAACACATCTAATTAATAATTATGATGAATATCAATATTAGTCATTTAATTGATTTTTTCATAAAAATTTCTGATTTTAAGCTGTTTTTGAGGTACATGTAAAAGTTAGAAATTGAATTTAAGAATGTTCTATTTACCT